>CM060948.1:42481560-43081560 GCA_030765055.1 Mantis religiosa | reverse complement strand
ATGTTATAATAAAATGTTTTAAAACTGGAGAACAAATGCTGTTTGATGGAGTAATTATTTTACTAAAATTAGAACAATTTACTTAATATTATCTTAACACACTCATATTTTCTCATAAATATCCACGTCATATTACGTAAAAAACGATATGCCAAAAGTCCTCTGTAGATGTTCTCGTCAATGGTTGACATTTTCTAAATTTTATGCTATTCATTGCAAATCTGTGAAGGCATCTTTTAGTTAAATAATCGCATTATAAATTTGAACAGTAAAATGTCACTAAGTTGTTAACTTTTGTATATCTGCATTTGTTTCTTAAAGTTTGTACTTTCAGTTTCAGTTACACAAGTGTGTTGGTAATTCTGCCTTCAATATCCTCCAATTTGTTTTATGATTACAGTTTGTTAATAATAGTTTGAATTCGAAGTGAATATTTGCTATTCGTAGAAAATTATTTCTCTGTTTGTATTCACCCTGTAATGTTAAATAACATGCTAAGCTCTGTTTAATGCTGATTTGGCTACAATTGGATTTCTGTAAATACAGGGAGGGACAAACAAGTCATGCATCGCACAGCAATCCATGCTATTAATGCTAACCAATACAAGAGGTGGAAGTTCTTGGACAGGAAATCTATACATTTTCTTCCTAACTGACCAAGCCAGCAAGATGAGTGTTTATGGGGCTCGCATTTGGGGATCCTGGTTCCAATATCATTTCCCTGACTGAAGTTTTTCAAGATTTTCTTTAGTCTTCGTGTATGGCAAATACCGGCAAGGTACCACAAACGTAGACCTGGAACAGTTCCTTTCCAAAATATGATCTCCTTTTCTGTATCATTAGTGTCCACCCCATGTGGTGTTGTATGTAGTATGAACGACCGTTTTAAACACTACTTTAAAAAAACTTCCCTCTTGATTTAGATCTTTTAGAAACATCCTGTAATATATAATCGCCCGGAAAATTTTTAAACAATATGCAGCCTATAGAAATGAGCTTAACATGGGAAAAGACAGTAAATCACTTATTTTTATCATTCATATATGCGAACTAGCGAAAATTACCTTCGCTGAAATAACAAACATACAACTGTAATTGCTAATCAGTAAGAAGGTGTAGTGAACTACAGGACAATTTCAGCATGTGCAACAGAACATTTTTATCTCGTGACAATAATTTAAAATTGTTACATTGAAGAGTTTTGTAACTAAATAATGCGCTTTAACAAAAAATGCGTTCAGTCAAAGGTTTGCAAATGAAAATAAAAGAATGCAAGGATTCAAGCAAAATTCAGTACTTCTATGTTTAGTACAAACCTATTATCATTCAAATGTTATAATCCCTACTGACTTCGGCGAAGTCAAACGTAATACCTGCTTGTAAGATTATGTTCAGTGGGATTGTCAATAATTTTAATAACAAATTTTCTGTTCTATAGCGCATATATTTTTCTGGAAGAATTAAATAGATTAATTTTCTTATCAGTGTCAGACCTCCATTCATGCAATGAGCTTGTGTATACAGACAGAACTCCGTTACACCGAACTGTTACATTTTATTATCTTATTATTAACTGTTAGCTCCAGAATCATACACAAACGCTGAAGACTTCAGTGGACAGAAATATGCAATACGTTTCTAAAAAGGTTTAACTATATGCTCATTTGTGTATTTAATGTGACCTTTGAGAGGGGGATAGGAGGAGAGACCCGAAGGGTGACTAGACCCTGGCAAGAAAGCAATGACGGGGTCTTTAACGTTTCCATTTATAAGCTAAGGCTATTTCACCATATCCTGATTATCTCCGAGGGTCCAAAGAAAGGAAGTTAGCTTCAGAGCACCCAGGGAAGGGATCTAGTTGAGCAGTCCAATCGATGCCAGGAAGAAAGCTTAAAAAAACGCATCTCTACCGCTCAGCCGCAACATACCGAGCAAGGTCACATGGTCCTTCAACCCTAAAACAAACGATGACGAGAGGTCATGGAAAGAGGAAATGAGATACAGAAAAGTCGTGCTAGAAGGAGAGATATTCCAGTATACACCTACTGGTCCACGTAAAACCCTTGATTAGTGTGGATGGTTGCATGGAATAGAACCCCGGACCTCAGGAGTGCTAGCCTCATACGTTACCACGGAGCCATGTCGCTTAGATTTCTAAGGAGCTACAAAATGCAACAGATAATCAATGGCATTATTAGATTTGATTATAAATTTATAAAAACCTGCCAACTAATAGCCCAATCTTAATTATGTGTACTTTTTGAAGTCTTTATACACCGCTATGTTTGAGAAATCTGGAACTTTATCTTAGAAGGGCTGCTTTATTAAACTGTTTAGCTTTCATGGCCTACACGCATAATATACTTTATGACTGGGTTACAGTTCAATGACAAAGTGGATCCTCAAGTTTTAAAATATTCGCCCGGTATATGAAATTCAATGAATATCGTTCAGAGTGGGTTGTTCAAAGAGTACAAAACATCCGTCAAAATGAGTGAACTAGAAACTTCAGCCTACACCGGTAATCACGAAACAAAGGTGTCTAAATATTTCAACAGCAAAACAAAATTTAACAACTTCTGCTTTATAGCAAAATAACATTTGCAGACTTGAGGCCCTAGCAGAGCAGCTTGAAAGGATTCCATTCTCTGAGATTGGAATATTTGGGTGTGGGCTAAAGTTCAAGCCAGAACTTGACTGTCTTTATGTCTCTACGAAAGTTGATTTGTCTGCTACAACACAATGGATCCGCACTTAAGAGTAAGGTCAGACTTCCCGCAGTATCACACACTCGCCCCCGCTTAGGGCGTGCATTTACATTCATCTTCCTTCTCAGTATGTTTACAAAACGACATATAGCATTCCAACATTTAGCTGCATTAATTAACTTTGTAAATGTTACAAACATCCTTGAAAGTACCTTGGGTCACACAGCTTCTGAATTAAGTGACACAAATGACTTTCTGACGAAATGATGACTACCCTTTCTTGAAATGTTAAAACCAGAAAAAATGTGAAAAATATTCAAGATACGAGCAGAAATTCCGTAAGTATATGCAGCTATGCAAATATAAATATATCAAACTTTAAAATGTACTAATTGCTCCCAATAATATACCAACTTTATGACGCTAATTTGTTATTACAAACCATTAGTGATGTACCTTTTAATAACGTTTTTAAGGGGAGATGTCGGAAAATTATACTTGCAGCCTAAAGTGATAAGCAGTGTTTTGTTTTTCGAACTAGGGTAATTAAACAAGAGCACAGTTTCATATATTTTAGGTATTAAACAATTAGTAGCATGAGCTAATGCAAAAAGTCAATCATATGATGGTCACACAGACATAAATTTCAAATTTCTTCTTGTATACATTATTCTTAAAAACATATTTTATTCTGCCTACTTTATATTAAATGAAATACAAATTTGTAGAAATGCTTATATATTTTCTGCAGGTACAATGAACACAGAAGAGCACAGTAGGCTTCAGCATTTAAAGAGTTGGTCGCTATATAAGGTATTTAAAATTCTATTACTGTTTTTGTTCCATTTATACCCGGTCTTTAACTGCAATGGTCATATCGGCGGCCGTTCTCCTTTGGAACATATCGAAGGTGTTAACTCGTATTCGTTGGGTTTCAATCATTAGATCACGTACGCAACCGAACTCTCATTCATACTTTCCCCATCTGGGAAAGATGGGGAATCATCTTGGTTGGGAAAAAATCCCCACCCTCGCCGCTGGGAATCGAAGCCGGGACCCCTAGCATGGCAGGCAAGTGCTCTACCGACTGAGCTACGGGACCAACCTCTGTTACTTTTGCATGCCTAGAAGAATGAAAAAAAAAAAAAAACACAAACAACAATATCCCATTTGAAAAAAGTTTAAATATCTCAGAAATGACTAATTTTACAGCAAAAGAATCTGACATAAATTATATACTTTAAGGAGATCAAGACTATTTGTGCTGTAAGATTTTAACTCTCTTCTGATTTACCAGTTAAGCAAAAGTTATTCAGAATGAAGATATGCTTAGAAAATCCATCATTAATATTTCATTTGTCACGAAATTATCTTAAACATGCCAGGTAGCCCAGCTGCCTCGTCCTTCGCGTAAGCTGATATCCCCTCCTACCTTAAAACAGTTGCAGAACGCAACGGGGAAGTTCCAGTTTAACGCACGGCACTAACGTGAACGGACTACGCAGGCTAGTTCAGTGCTGCGAAGTGCCTCTTGTCTTCGGAGCAAAACCAAGTCCGCTCACGACACTGTAGTGGAATTGCCCTGATTCGATCTGCAACTCTTTAACGCACGAAAGGATATCCGCTTAGGTGAATGTCGGGGTAGCCTGGTGTAATGTAACTAAAATTGGTAGAGATATTTTGAGAAAATAGTTTGGAATGTTTAAAATAGTTGAATAGTTTAGAGACACTTAACTTAAACTCAAGGTTTAATATTTAACTGACTTGCTGATTTATGCTGTTTACAGACGTAGAGATGCATACAGGTAGATCTTATTCTCAACATGCAGTTGGAGGGGGGAGAGAATATAAGGAGCTTTAAAACATGTATTTCCAGTGAAATCTCGGTATTGAATATTTGGATGGATTACAATTCTGCAAAGTCCTGCACAGTGGCGTAGTGGTGAAGGCGTGGTTCCCTGCCACGGAATGCGGCCCGAGTTCGATCCCACTCCTGGGAGTGCAGATTTTAAGTCCCGGGTACAGGACCGATGCCCCCCTCCCGTAGGGGAGGGGATCCATCCCCTTCAGTGGCTGCGCCGTGGCTCAGCGGTTAGACCGCTTGGCCCTCACCAGGGCGGCCCGGGTTCGATCCCAGGCGACCGCAAAGTGAGATTTGTGGTGGACAACACGGCGCTGGGTTTCCCCTGCCATCTCATTCCACCGGTGCTCCATCTTCATCTCATGCATCATCAGTGTCACCGCCTGCGGTACCGTATGTGGTAAAAGCGGGCGTTAAACACTACACGCGTCCCCTTCAGCTGCTGTGGTGCGAGCGCTGCGGACCTCTAGCACTCGTGGTACCTCTGACGTTACTAGAGGAACCTCGGACCGAACATTCAAGCACCTCCCTGAATGGGAGTTAATCGGAATGGGTTGGACTCGAGGGGGCAGTGGTTCCCGTTACCCGTGGGAGATCGGGTACGTCTCCGGAAGGGGTTGAGGGAAGCCATATATTCCCGCGTAGAAGGCGTGTTAGATCACCAGGCGGCCCCACCGAGGTTGATCGGTAGCCTTCCCCTTTGTGGTTGGCGCCCGTAAGTGGCGTATCCACTTCCATCCCGTCTTGTGTTTTCGGGCCAGATGGGGCGGGGGCCTTGTTAGTCTCTAGGTCTTGCCCCATGGAAAGCCCCACAGAGGCACCGGGCGCCCTTCGGGGACAGCTCGGTATCGCCCTGTTCGTCGCCTTATATATGACCAATGCTCACTCAGCATCGTGAGGAAATTAAGGATCTTGCGATAGGTAAGCAGTCCTGGTCAAGAAAGCCAACTTTCCAGCTGGGGGTGCCGAGATGCTGACCACATGGCCCACCTCTACCTTGGTATGTGGGCGTGAGGCCGGCAGTTAAGTTGGCAGGCCGTGGCCCTCTATGTTCTGTCGCGCTATGGGTTATGTTATGTTACAATTCTGCAAAGGAAGCTTTTGATAATAAACGAACCATCATCTGTGGGTTTTGAAGAAAGAACCGAGAAAGAGCTCTGCCAACCGCCATTTGTGGAAAGTTACACAGCGTAACACAGAAAATGGGACAATGAGGGCGCGAGGAAAACAAAAGAATAAGGAAAAGGAAATATGAGGGGCCAGATTTTGAGTGAAGCGTCTATTACGGGGGCAAAACTTCAGAAAATAATAAATTGTTTTTGATACTAGCGGTCGTTTTAATGACATTCTGCCAGAATCACATAAACTTTCTCTTCTTAACGGTGTTATTAGCAAGAACATTATCAGTAACGTTAGACGTTGATCAAGTTAGAAGTTAATACAAACTTCCTCCAGAAAGACACTAATGGCGAAGATGTCGCAATCTATAGGCTATGTAACCCAGATCAGCAATAAGCAAACCACTTCGTGTTTGATAGCACATGCAAAAGAGGATCATTAAGTCCTACAAGCTTGATACGCAAGCATTAACGTTCTCTAATTACCGGTTCACTTAAAACATAAAATATGGAAATTAGCATACCCTTGAACAAGTTTCGTTGCAAATTTCGATTTTACTTACTAGAATTTATACAGAACCGATATTTAAGTGCCAACTTAAACAGAATCATTTGGCGAACAAAAAATATTTCATGCAAACTAAGAGCCATAAATGAAACGTGCTAAAGACTGACTTAATAGGCTTAATGGAAATGCCAAAGGCGTAAACTCAACATTTAGACTGAGTAAAATGTGTAATGTTCTTCCAGGAAACCGTGGCCATAAAATTAATCCCGCTTTGAATTTTCTTAATCTCGCTGGATACAAAACCAAGATTTACGCAGAGGGACGAATCAAACATAACGTCTCGGATCAAACTTTGCAGTGAACTTCCTGGCCGATGGGTAATTTGGTACCATTAATTTACCTTTCTCTCATTCTCTGTCATTTCATTTACTGCTTTAACTTCTCATTTTGGAGGAGCAGACACAATGGGCGGTGGTCCGTGATGAATGTGCTTTGAGAAGAGAACTGAGGATAGAACTCTGTTACTGGTGCCTCCGACTTATATCTGTATTTTGGATGGAGGTAATATAGGCGGAACGCTCTGTTGGAGATCTGGAGACGTTAGGAAACCCGCTGATTTGCGCCTCTTGCCACCAGATAAGGCTTCACTTATAGTTTGTCTTTCTTAGTAGTTAAGCAAGCACGAAAGCTTACATAATACTACATAGAGGGGAAGACAGGTAGTGGAGGTGTGATATTAGCTCCGCCAGCTCTCACCGTCAAATATGCTCCCGAACGAAAGGCAGGTTAGCGTGTGACGTCATCACGCTGATTTCTGATGCGGATGGGCAAGGAAATAGTTTAATGTGTGCGGGTTCCAACAGCGTAGTAAAGACAGGAGACCTATCGGGTGTTAATAATATGTACAACTTACATCTTGGGTGTTGTAATATTACTGCTGACTGCTTTAATACACAATTGGTCACAGTTTCGGCTCTGTGCTATTAGGAAATATATAAAGCTTCAACTCGTAGTTTATCTGAAGGTCAAGCATGTTATAAAGTAAATAAAATAAAACATAAAATAATTTTCTCTTCAAATTAGAGGAGACAAACTCAGAACAGAATTACCTGGATATTTTCCGACATTTTCTGTTTCGTTTTTCTTCAACTAGTTTACGACTGTTCATACGTAATGTCTGGGAAATTTGTAATCCAAGGCTACATGTTGGATTGTGATCCGACAAGGTACTTCGGAGTGTGGACTTAGCTAATTTCATAACAGAAAAAAAAATTGTTCGCACATATATGTCCAGCCAAACATACACAATGTCCATGCAGCAAGTGAAACAACCTCGTAAATCCGGGTTGGGGGGCATTCTTGTAAAAATGAGGCAACTCTTTCTTGTGTGTATATATGTCCTTCAATAAATCGTCACATTGTAAATTTAAGAGTTCCATTAGGTACGTGGCAGCTACATTGTTGTCATCGAGTGTGCTACACCTGACTGAACTCTCAGATTCTGTTCTCACAGTGCCATTTATATAGGCAACTTGGTGCTACCCGGCTGTTGCCTGACGTCACACGCACTGCAGGCCTCGCCCCGGACTGAAATATGTCATAACTTACCAAGCTGTCTTCCTCTGTACTAGAATATTTCACCATTATATCCTTATAACCTGAATTTAAGCACTTCAAGTTAGTTATGGCATAAAAACAGTTTTAATACTAAGAAACGTCATCGATAGCATTTAAGTTACGCTTTACTACAACAAGTTTAGAATAATTTATCATTTGTTAGTGCGAAGCGTGCGTTTTACAGTTATTTACATACTTAGTCTGTTTAACCTCCACTTGTGTGGGACTTACACCGCCCCCCCCCCCCCCCCCACAAGGCTTATAGGTGAATGTCTGGAGTTAAGGGCCTGTCAAACAACAGAGGGAATTGTGCTGAGAGTCAGAAACGAGGCGTCTGTCCGCAGTCTGATATGAAATTAAGGAAGATCATATGGTGGTGAAAGAATGAAAGAAAAGTTGACGAAGGAATTGGTGAATGAATTACGGGCAAAACCAGAGGACCCAGAGTAAACCCGCTCAGTCACAGCTTTATCCAAAAAAATTTCAACCCACTTAGGTAAAGACAACCTCTGCAGTTTTTAGTTGAGTTTACTGGTGAGCTGAGGCCTACAAAGGTACAGTATAACACAGGAGAGAAAGTCTCCGGGGCATGAGACGCAGGAGGGTTAGAGAAGGTTCCCACACCCTTCCTGGATAGATTTATGACACCCCAAGTGAGTTCAAATACAGACCATTCAAAACTATTCTGACGTCTTCTACTGTTGTGAATGAATCTTCTCGGTTTTAGTGTACGGAGTGAATAGAGCTCATGTTTTTTTAACGGTTCTGCTGCTTGTGTAGCACGTGTTCCTGTCACACATATTTGCTGTCCTTGTCCCACTGTGTAAGGGAGCGCATTCCTTTCAGGGAGCTTCTTTGCGTTGCTGGACAGTAGTGCTATTTTCGTTGTGCAACTGTATAATCCTTCTATTGCTTGTGCACAAATGAACTACCTGTCGACGGGCCCTTAAACCCCACATACTCACTCCCTTCTATGACCTTACCCCTCTCTCCACACTGATCCCTAGTCCTGATGATGTTACAGACTGTCAACATAACCGAGACTTCCTCCTTCAACAGCTCTCGTATCGTAATCGAGTAGTGACGTCAAGTCACTGAATTGATTGTTGCATTACACTCGCACTAGTTACTCAAAATTACTTCGGTGGCGTGAAATCATTCTATATTCACTTAAAATCGCTAAACGGCGCTAAACAATGTTGTGATTTGCTACTGATAAGTTTCAACCTATAGTACAGTAAGTAAATAGAAAGAATTTGCACAGTAAAGTATTAGAACAGTTTCAAATATGATAATGCCATTTATTCGTGTTCAGAAGAAACAGCAAAAGTACTTTTCTAAATGCAGAAACTGGCTGTAGAATTTAAAGCATAAGCCACTATTACTTTCTATGCAGTTTAATGAACGAGAAACGCAGAACATATCGTGACGGAACAGTAGAATAAATACATAATTTATTGCATTGCCTTTATTTTAGGGATAAATACGAATATATTTCCATTGTACCTCCGAGAAGGATTTTGAATGCCCCCTCTGAATGTTAACCACTTTTCTTCAGTTAATACATAGGTTTTAGAACTCTCATTCTGTTTTTAAATACTCTGTTCGCAAACTTTATTCACGGGATTGAGAATAGTTGCTCTACTAGAAAGGGTTGCCTGAAGAAACTTACGTTGGAATTTTTTTCCGACATCCATTGCAGAAAATTATCTAATATATGTATATACCACGCAGAACAAAAACAGTACCGTAAGACCTACTAAACCTATTGCTAACACATAAAATTTTTTCTCCTAACGATTGACAAATTTTTACTCCTTGGCACTGCCAGAAGTACACTGATAAACAGATTCGGCGTTTTCCGTAAAATTCTACCGAACATAGCGGTAGGTACGGCGATTGTCGCTCAGTCAACGGCTGCTATCCAGTCGGTCTACCGTTAGCCTAGACTTAGATTAATATTTTGAAATATATGGCGCAAAGATACTTCACAATTTAAGAAAATGTTCACAACTGCTGTAAAATATCCCCAAATATCACGCATTACAGAGAAAAATATATTCCTTTGTTCTTTATTTATTTCACCAAGATCATATACGTCTCCAAACGTTTTTATTCATTCAAAAGCTAGCAACGAAGGCTGCTAGTGCACCTGAACAGTGGTGTCGCAGTTTAATAAGTGCAATAAGTTCTCATGGTTTATAGTTCATATGGCTACTTTATTAGTAGTGCAGATTTCTACAAGAATTCGTTTAACTATCATCAATCAGTAGTCTTAATTAAGGATTACGGTATTCCTCGTACACAAGTATGAATTTGACTTAATTATAATAAAACAACTTTTTCATGTGCTACAAACACAAATGATTCACTTGTTCTCTAAGTAGCGCTTGAGTTTTTCTCGTCAAGCTTTCTTTTTTCCAAACAAAATCTGCGTCTAAATGGCTTACATTGTATTGCACTTTTAAGTATTTACATAGAAACTTCAGTAACAATCGATAATACAATTAAGTGAACACTTTAATTACACAAAGCTAAAATTGTACTTCTACTAGTAACATAACGCTTTACTTTTTAATATTACAGAAACACCTGTCACGTATCATAATATTTTAACTTGTTCAGCTTAGAACAGATTAATGATTATAGCTAATGTTTTATTCAAAACTCAGTCAATCTGGAGAAGAAATCAACAGGTTTCAGGATATTTAAGACCGCGGAAATTCAGTTAACTCACGAAGTGGTGAAGTCATTTTGTTTGTATATCAAGCCATGTGTTAAGAAAACTTATTAATTTATTTGTAAATTGTTAAAATTATCTAAACTGATGTTTTCTAGTCAGTAATATTTAAGCACAAACAGTAATGTATTAGTACTGGATATGCACATGCATAGCGACCTGAGGCGAAAGTAAAATAATAACAATATAAACGTAGTGACTAAAGCGTGCTTGCAGACAAGAATATAATTTCGTGCACAACTGAAATTCAGGACAAAAAAAAAAAAAATATCACGCGCGACTCCTGCGTTTTTCACCTACTTTTGCACATTTCTTAGAGGGAAATTTTCAGAAGTGCCTTTGGCTGCAGAGGCAGTGCACCGCGAATATAAAACCGTTATTTGCATGTTAATTATATTATCATGCTGTCCTCTGCAGTCTAGGGGTAGCATGCTAACCTCTGCCTTCCAAGGTCGCGGGTTCAAGCCCGGCGGAGGCGATGGCTTAAAAATCCACTGTCTAGTTTCCTTCGGAAGGGAAGTAAAGGCGGTGGTTTTGTGTGTTAGATTTACGACACGCGGTATCAGGCTTCTAAGGAAAATTAATCGGTGTTCTACACCTCATATAGAATGGGATGCTGGAAACCATATTAGTTAATGAACAAGTGTTAATATAAGAACTCAATTTTTGTATACCCTGATGTAATAATATTTAACAGAAAAATTGCGGGTAAGATTAGTGCTACGTTACTACAGCTAAAAGGTTGTGAAATTTTGGTATTAAAATTTATAATGAAATCTAAATGATTATGAAGACTGTAAGAAAATTACCATTAAATAACTTCTCAATTCGATAATTTAGTGTATACCGAATTGCCGTTTTAATTAAGCATACTTATTTAAAAGCTTCAGATTTAAAGATACCCTTTCTCGAATTGGGTTTTATTTTGTTTATTGCTGCACCAAATATCGATCAAAATGAACATGACCTTCTGAATACCATTAACTGTAGAACAGCTCCATTAATGTTTTCTAAACATTTTTCTTGGCTGTCCAGATAGTCACACTTTGGTTTTCTATGAATTACATACTCTTTGTGGATTACAAAATTGAGTATGTTTGGTTCTCTAAAAATATGATGCTATGATACAGCATATCTATACCGTTCATTAATAATATTTTCCTTTTCATTTTCTTGTAGAATAGTTTCATGGAATATTGCGTTGTTTATATACAAAGTGAGACTTCTTTTGTTTTGTTTTGGAGTTACCTATCTTGTTAGTTTAGCAGGTTAAAAACACTTACTACATCTCGCCTACACGTTCAATTTGATAAGTTCTAATTCCTTTAATAACGCTTCGTGCTCGAACGTCGTGTCTCAAATGGGTTAGTGCGTATTAGTGTGCTGAGTAGCACCTAATAAAATTAACATATTGACACTTACCTCTGACTCCTCTGTCGTCCTCCTTCTCATTATTGTTATCACATATTCCACTCAACATTTCTGAAAGACAAGAATAGAATACATTGTATGAACTGTGATGTCTGTAGTCACATTGTTGCTATCTGTTTTCATTTGGTAATGCCTGCATATATTATGTAAGTATCTTGACATTATATTCTGGCAGTCACACAATGCGGGCCTGACGTAATTTCAAACAAACGTACACGAAGGTCAAAAGCCAACCTCTGAAATAGGCCACCTTCTCTGAAACCATATTACAGCAACGCAAAGTTACTAATGTCCAGCGTGATATTAGACCGTGTTAAGAAAGCTGCTTTCTTAGCCATTAAAGTCTTCAATCGACAGCACAGTTTGTATTTGTTTGCGTTATTAGTGTTTTACATTAACACCCATCTCATCTGACAGTCCAGTGAGCCTTGCAAGCTCATATACTGCCGATGCACTACCGCGCAACCTTATCATTTTTTAAGTGAAAACTTCCTTAGGCGCGTTTAGCACTTTTTGTGGGTAGTGAATTAAACTGAGCCGTCACGCTGGACTATGTAACGCTCATTCGGTTGAGGTCGGCTCGAGTCGGCTCAACCGAGTTAAACCCCCCCCCCCCCCCATACACACACAAATTCCTTATTTCAGTCTTATGTTGTCTATACCGCTATACAATTTTCTGTCGCACTCAACACCCTATCAACAACACGCATCCAGGTATGTTTTCACATACGAGAGCTGTTCAATAAAGAATGATAATAATTTTTCGCACTAAAATTCAATCTTATTATATTCTGTTAGCTTAATGTGAAACAAACACGCTGTAGTAGTTTCATTGTTGGTACTCCTGGTTCCCGCTTGAGAGAACCAGGTAAGTTCAGACATGTTCAGCATCGACTACCGCTGCAATGGAGGTAACACGCGAGGAACAATATGCGGCTTTGAAATTCTGCTTTCGTTTCAACAAATCTTCAGTTGAGGCCTACACAATGTTACAGGAGGCCTATGGAGAGTCTGTCCTTCCTTATAGCACAGCTCGAAGGTGGTTTAAAATGTTTAAAGAGGGCAGACAATTTCAAAGGAAGATAGATCCGGTGCTCCAGTTACTGCTGTTACGGAAGGAAACATCAACATTGCTGCTGCCATTGTTAGAGAGGATCGACGAATTGCCTTAAGATCACTTTCTGAAATACTGAACATTTCATTGGCTGCCACCCACATGTTGGTGAGAGAAACATTACACATGAGACGTGTTTGTGCGCGATGGGTTCCAAGACTGTTGATTCCCGAACAAAAGGACATTCGCATGCAGGTCTGCATGCAATTAAAGTTGATGTTAAAGGAAGATCCGGAGTTTCATTCAAACGTAATCACTGCTGATGAAACTTGGCTACATCATTTTGATCCTGAGAGCAAACAGCAAAGCTCAATGTGGAAATCTCCTTCATCACCAATCCCCAAAAAGCAAAAGTGGTTGCTTCTGCTGGGAAAGTTATGGTCATCTCATTCTTTGATATTCATGAAATGGTTTATCAGCATGTTGTACCTGCACACACACCAGTAACTGGACAATACTACAGGGGTGTCCTGAAAACATTGCAAGTCCATATTGGGCGTAAAAGACCAAATTTCCGTCAAGTAGGCTAAATGCTGCACCACGATAATGCGTGGCGGCATATTGCCAATGTTGTTGCTGAATATATTGCAAAAAATCAACGTGAAGTGCATCCCTCACGCTCCCTATAGTCCGGATTTTGACCCGTATGACTGTTTTCTATTCCCTAACTTGAAGAAACGCCTTCGTGGGAGGCATTATCCATCATCAGAAAAAGTGGTGAAGGCTGTGGAGGGACTTTGAAGGATCTCTCAAAGATGGTTTCTAGCGTATCTTTGACGACTGGCAGAAACGCTGGGACAAGTGTATCGCATTCAGGGGAGACTATTTAGAGCAGGACCATCAAAATTATGAGGATGAGTAAAGGTACGTTGTCAAAAAAAAAAAAAAAAAAAAAAAAAAAAAAAAAAAGTGACCACTCCTTATTGAGCAGCCCTCGTATTTCAAATACTATGAAAAGTAACGTTTTTAAAGAGCCCTGACGTCAAGTAGAGAATAACTAAAACGGCATTATTAGAGAGTTAACCGAAGGGAATGGCTATTTAACTTGCTTTAATTCACTTGCCATTTCAAAATGTTAACTAGCTTTACGTGACGGTATCTTAATAGTTGTTCGCAATTCATAATTATTTTCAGTACTTAAACTTAAATTCCGTAAAAATTATGTGAATGAATCTAAAATTTAATATTTATATAACAAATTACATATTACTTACACTGAACGTGCATCAAAGGAACGTTCTATGAAGTATTATGTACATTTTTAACTGCTATGGTTCTTAGGGTCCCATTCTATATTGGGTTAAACATTGCATAATTTTTCTTAGAGTCCTGCCTCGTGGCGTAGCGGGCTAAGGCAGCATGCCTTCGTCTCTGGTCACGGAAAGCGGTCCGGGTTCGATCCCACCATTAGGGTGCGGATTTTAAGTCCCGGGTATAGGACCGGTGCCCACTCAGCATTGTGAGGAAAGTGAGGTGGTTACGCTAGGTAAGCGGCCCTGGTCACGAAAACCAACATTTCGGCTGGGGGATGCCGAGATGCTGACCACATCTCCTCCCCGTATCGGTTGGATGATCGCCTACCTGTGCCGTGCGTAAGTGGGCGTGAGGCCGGCAGTCGGGTTGATAAGCCTTGGCCCTCTTAGGGCTGTCGTGCCAGTGGTTAAGTTAATTTTTCTTAGAAGGCTCTTTATCGGGATTTAGGTTCCTGTACGTGCCGTAATATACAACACATGACTATTGGCTTCACTTTCCTTCCGAGGGAAGCCATGCTAAGGATTACGCCCTAAGAGATTCCTCTACTCTAACCTGCGATGTCGGTAAGAAGTCGAGAAGAAGTGTTCTATACACGATATAGTGGGGCATATGGGCTTCAGCAAGTCACCTCTTAGCAGGCAATGCGAAGCTATTTAGGTTTTTAGTTTTTTTCAGCTGTTTATTGAAAATTATATGGGTTAGGAGGTAAATAAGTACAAATGTTTCCGACATTAACTCCCTAAAATATTATGTAGTGTTTTAATGTATAAAACTTTGTCTTCATGGATAAAAACATGTGATATTTTGCAATAATACAAACTCCCTGCTAGACTGTTTTATAATACCTTCCTTTTCCCACCACTCTTGCTCGCGATAACGCTTTCTAATGTTCGTTCACTGATACTTTAGCTAATTTGTCGGGGTGGCTTGTCCTTCAGTTAAAACTTTACTGGGGGGAGGGGTACAGAGAATGCTGAACCTGTGCCGCATAGAGTGAAAAATTGTCAATAGTGTTGCAAGGCTTCACTCTGTGTCGGTTGATGACAATCCTAAAACTGTCGACAAGTTAAATCAGAAATATTACTGGCAACAGTGTTTTCTTCACTCTGTCGCGCGCTTTTACCCCTCACTTGCTTCAGACTGAATAAACACTCCTTTCCACGTCTAGCTCAGGCCCTACCTGCTTAGATGGGTACCCGATCCCACTAGCTAAAACGTCAGTGAAAGAACAGTAAGTAGCAGGTCGGAAGACTGTCATTTCCCTTAAGTTGGGTTATTCTACAGCCACTCAAAACGCACAGTATCTTGAAGTATGTTATTGATTGTATTTTAATTATCAAATACCATTAATATTTGGACGTATATCCCTTTTGTTCTGTTGCCAAACCTAGAAGTTTTATTTATAGTTTATTAAATGGTTAACAATAATAGTAACAATAATAACCATAACTAATAAATGTCCAGATCAATTTGGAAAGACCAGGCAGACACTGTTCAATTTGGAAGTGATACCACTGAAAACCTAAAGAGATGGGGGAGAATTATTTCCACACAATATCAACATTTGTCCTAGAATGATAATTATATTCGATACTGAAAATAGTGCAGTTCAGTTACAGTCAAAGTTAAAACAACCCCAGACATTAAAGACACGTATCTTAAACGTGGCAAGCCAAGTAAAGTAACTATGCCCTGTTGTCACAAGAAATTTGTAAATATGGCTAGGGCAATGGAATAAGCGAAATCTGTCACCACTAAATAATGGTATATATGCAATGAAGGGTGGGTTAAGATCCACATTTCGAAATATATACTAAGTAATCAATGTAAAGTGTGGATGAGTTACCCGGTAAACCTCAGAAGTGTGATTTGTCATGTACAAACACATCCCAAGGCAGATCTTAGGTTATCATGGCAATACCATGGTAATATTAGCACTTCAATCCTCAAACCGCCAGGCGACGTTTAGCGAAGTCTTGTGTGTTTCCACGCCTCATACAAAGTGAACCAAAAGAGAGTACAACACATGTAATACTAATCATTGCAAGCAACGAAAAGAAAACAAACAGCATGACGTTGGAGGTGGAGGAGGCTGATGAATTCCATTTTATAATAATGGCATACTACAAAAAGTTTCTGAATTACTATAAGAGAATCTGATCAGATAGATCCACGGATATCAGACGTGGAACATGGGTAAAATTAGAAACTTCGGTCAAGTTTCACAAAACTGCCCTCAAATAGCGAAATGCCTCTGCGAAATAACACAAGAAACCCGAAGAAGAAAGCTTGTACCCAAAGTCATAAACGAGCGGGATGACTCAGGCGGTTTTGTCTGTGGCCCGCATTCGGGAGGCGCGGTTTCGATTCCCAAGGCCGATCTACCTGACCCATGGGATTTTTCGGAGATTTTCCTAGGTCTCTAGGCAAATCCTTCCTCCCGGGGGGGGTGCCCCCACTTGGGGGCATAGGAACAATGGGCCCAGCATGGTGGCCTACGTACTCTGTAATGAAATCCCAATCCCAATGTCACAAAGCATCCGGAAAAAAATCCTGTATCAAGTGCAATAACACTCACAATGGTGAGTGAAAAAAGACGGCAGTGAACGAAGGGCAGGATATAAAAGATGAGAATTGGCCCAGCTGTACCCCACAGCAACCACAAGTTTGCAGTCAAATACATGCTAATAAAGTGTCACTCAGGATTTAAATTACTTTCATAATCATAAACCTACGCGAAAAAAGTTAGTATGTTAACATCCTATAAAACCAAATATGAGTAGAGATTGACGTAATATACGCTGTTTGATGAACATTCCTACAACATTCACATTTGCAGTGGCCCTAATTTGAAGGTGCAATGGCATTTCTATGTCAATGCTACACTAAAGAAAGCAATGGACTGGAGAGTTCAGATGTAACGGCCAGATGTGGTATTGTAGAAAGCTGTCACGGGTACTGTTGTGACATAATGACTGCATATATGTAAAACAGAAAGGTGGAGTGGACTTGACAAAATAGTCTGGCTTTGGCTATGGTTCTTAAGCTGACCATGCGGCCTCACCCTGCAAGGCGACCCCATAGGTAACAGGACCTAGAACCTGTACCTTGTACAGTGCGAATAGTTTATTACTGCTTACAAAGAACTGGAAAATGCTACCACAGCTATACATGGATCACTATGGCACGGTAGTAAAAGAAATACACCCTATTTGTGCAAGATGGTGTGTGGTATCCCTAGCCCAAACAATTCACCGCTGGGAAGGATATTGAAGGAGTCTTAATATCCCATACTTGCCCAGAAAATGAACAGAACAACATATGATATACTCAACAAAGTAGTTTCTAGATAGAACAGATAGACTGAACCGATATAATAACGTTAAGTGTCCATTTTGTCCGAGATTCCATGTAACACCGCTCTGGGAAGACTGCAATATGGACCTGGCTGTTAGATAACTTCAATCACTGGCCCCATGGTTCTTGGAAGCCAACACCAGTGGATTTGTTACAGCTAAATAATGCGCCGAGGAACAAAGCACTACGGCTTAGGAATTTATGGCTACTTCCGGAGAGCTTCATAGCTTGCGCCTTGATCTTCGTCACATGTCTCCGTGGTGCACGATGGTCTCTGATACACAAGAAACTTGTAAGGTGTAAACAATTTTTCAATCATATATTCCCATTTTTTGTCATGTATGATGCATTATTTAATTGATGTAAAGTATAAATAGGTATAAAAATAAAAAGCAAACCTGTATTTTCTCTCAGGACCCAATCATTTTGTCAAGTCAAATTTATTCAACCGCATACGTATTTTCAAAACATTCTTTTTCATCATGGAATAAAGAGAATGTTCGTGTAGTTACTGATATTAATAGTATAATTAAAGATAGCAAAGGTTTGTATAAGTAGAATGAGACTGAAAAATACAATGCCATAGCCGGGAATGGAACCATGGATCTCCCGCTCTCCATACGGTCGCTCTAAACCACTGAGCTACTACTTTTTTGTTTTGTTTTGTAATTTACATCCTCCAACATTTAGTCATATCGGACGATGAATGTAATAGGTGAAATGATGCTCAATGCGTCCGGGGTCCATGGAGATTAGAGTTACCCGACATTCATGGCCAACATGCTGACAAGACATTAAATTCTCCAAGTGACTCGTATGCCTCCCGGTAAACCACTACGGGTTCTTATATGCTATGAGACACGCACCTTTAGTGGTGACTTACTATGCTGTAAGTACTTAAGTCCCAGGCTTCTTATGTGTGTTAATTAAGCTTCTTATGTTTATAGAAGTTACATAGTGTTTTACTTAGTGTAGTTTTATAAATTTATTAGTGTTTAATAGTTAATGGCGTTTAGCACTTGACTAATTAAGATGTGGAGACCGTGGGTATCGAACCTAACATGGATATGCTAACATGGATTTCCATTCATACTTGTAATGTATACCTAACAGTATTTCTAACCTTTCTCGAGTTCTAAAGTTATGATATTTAATTATTATGCGGAATGTACGTGATTATTTATTTAAATTTTGTTTAACAGAAGCCCCCTCCCGCCCCAAAAAAATTACACTGCTTAACTATATTCAAACTTGTAGAATTAGCAGACATCCTCGTACAAAGCTTCCAGCATTTAAAAAGAGTAATAGAGTTTCCTTTCCAGTTTTTCTTTAATTCCTTAGTTCGTTTTTTTCCTTACTTTTGGAGTATTTACTGCTTTGTTAAATCAACTGAAATTCACCACATGTAGCTGTCATACAATACAGGAAATGTTTTAGGATATATCGGCTGACGATTGCAATAAACAAAGCTCTAACGTGCAATCTTTGCTTATACATTATTATTAACTACCAGAATATCCAAAGTGCTTCTTTAATTCGCAAGTAAATATCCCTCGCAAATTCATGCACATTGATGCAATTTAACCCTTTTAAAATTCTAATAATATTTTACTAAGCTTTCCTTGGATATTATGCTAATAATACGCATTTAGTTCTCGTTGGTAATATATTATACCGTAACAGCATAGGTAGTATATCTCTTTTCAGTTTTGTTATACAGCGTTGTAACTTTATTTATTATTATAGGATACATTAATTATTTAAAATTCATTTGAAAATGTCAATAAGTAAACCAAATGACTAGTTTGTACAGTGAAATCAGCTTGAAGTTTTTTTTCTTCTAAATGTTATTTTAAACAACGGCAACCCCGGGTATTTTCAGCTATAAACACATTCTTCACCCTCCGCCCCGGTAAGTCTAACCTAAGATGTTTATGACATTGTGGTTAGGGGTGAGAACAGTTTTTCCTTACAAAGCGAAGCGCCTGGGGATGCTTTAAGCGTGGTCACTATAACGTGATATCTATATATCATATCTTACGACTATGTTAACATACGTGCGCGTGGACACTACTAATGTTAAATAATGATACAAAATCATAGAAATAGAAAGGTTTCAGTGTACAGGAAATCCTGCATTCTATTAGCGAACGTAAATACTAAAATGGAAAGCGCCTCTACGACAAAACTAGGTACCGTGTTGACATTCTATTTCACAACAACATGTCCACTTAATAAAGCAATCAGCTCTAACCCACGCGCAAGCGAGAGCTTTCAAGCAAGAATTTCACAGTTATTTACTACAATCGACAACCTATTGCATAATTAAGATACGTTTCTTCGAAACTTTTCTAACATTACCTACTCTGAAGAGTGAAGAACAAATTTTCTTTAGCGGAAAGGTCACTCACGTTCAACTTTCGAATACTGTAACTTTCCAGCACTGTAAATCTGAGATATTCTCTCCAGAAATTATGGGAAGTATATACAGAAGTGGCCAAATTATTAGACTAAGCTGAATTTCAGTCATAAAAATGAACATATTTCAGCCTAACTCTGAATTAATGACAACATTGGATGCAGCTATGATGGAATAATACATAAGAATCATTCAGGGATATTTTATGATGATTTGTGGGATGTTTTGTAAGCATATGCTGGTATAACTGCTAAGTTGACTGTCAGCTGCCGTAAGTATACATTTACTGTGTGTATTTAATATGTGCCCATGCAAATTTATTGGACATTTCAAAGGTTTATCATTAGAACTCTTGGCTTTATTTTGTCACTTGACTTCTTTTGCCTTACACTAACGCTTTTAAAGTTCTATGCAGAAAGACTAGGAAAACTGTGAGATTTAATGTTAAAGGAAATTTGAGGTTATGGGGAAGAAAAGTGACTTATCACCTAGAAAGATCGGTATTACGAGGGCACTAATAGCAGAAGGAGGGTATACACAAAATGAAGTAGCACAGAGACTCAAAGTATCACAAAATATGTAAGCAGAATTAAACAAATGGACGAAAACAGGCACAACGACGGTAGAAAAAGTAAGTTAAATCCTAGAGGTGTAAGAAAAGTTAAGGCTGAAGCACGCAGAAACCAAAAAGCCACTGGTAGAGAATTGAGGAGTATTTTAGTAGCTAGAGGCTAGGAAATATCAGCAACAGCTATCAGGAGAACCCTGTTCGATGGTTTGAAGGCTCGATGACCCAGATAAACAGCAAAGCTCACATCAGATATGGCAACAAAGAGGCTGAACTGGGTAAAGGGACTTTAACATTGGTCTTCTGATGACTGGAAAAAGCTAATTAAATGTGCTACACTGTGTTTTTTTCCTCACAAAGATAATTTAATTTAATAACCAGATTCAATTATAACATTCATGGACTATACAAAGGTATTATTTGGGATAACTTATTAAGTATATTGTTGACCAATAGCTGCCATTAATATGGATTTCTCTTTTCTGGTATGCTTTAGTGATGAATCCAAGTTTTAAGTTATTGAAGAAAGCAGTCGGTATGTGCGGAGGACAACTGAAGACGAGTTTCAACCTCAGTGAGTGCAACCAACTGTGAAACACCCTTCAAAGTTGATGGTCTGGAGCGTTATGTCTGTCCATGGTACTGGAAGATTGTACATTGTTGAGGGTATTATGAGACAAGTTCAGTACCTAGGAGTTCTTCAAACTCGACTTCTGCCCCAGATAAGGGATTGGTTCGGAAATGATTCTGTATCTTTATGCACGATGGTGCACTGTGTCACAAAGCCAAGAAAATAACACAATACTTACGGGATTTAGATCTTTCAGTGCTTCCACGGCTAGGAAGAAGTACTGATATAAACCCGATGAAAAATTATGGTCCATTGTGAAGAAGAAAATCAAGAAAACCCATATTACAACTAAAATCCAACTTATCTGGCGATATGATGCGCATATTACAAATAAGTATAAAACATTACTTGAGGGCATGCCTAACCGACAAAAAAGTTAACTTCCAAAAAAGGAATATATACAAAGTATTGACTCAAGTTTCTGTGTCATATATATACATATATATATATGTATCTGAGAGCTCATGTATTAATGTTAAGTAAATAAAGAAGGTTTTCAGAGCTTTAGTCTAATAATTTGGCCACCTCTGCATTTAGTCTGTCAACGTATGTCTACACACTTTAAATTGGCACACGGAATATCTGGGCAACCAGCATTCCTCTACAGATGGCACAATCATGATCTAGCTGGCAGATCAAAATGTATCAGGTGAATGAATATGAATACAGACAACGCCGTCTGAATGTTCCTTATGGAGCACAGTACGATAAAAGACAAAGTACATCATCATAAACAAGTGGTACCTGGGCACACTTTGGAATGCCATTCATGCAGTGTGCGCAGACATCCCAATGAACACTTCGGCGCGCGCTGCGGAAGCGGTTATGACTCGTACTCAGAAATGTACGAGCCAATACTGAAGGTCATCATTACGAACGTTTCAAGTCTTCACCATGTAGAACATTCGGAAAGTAAATTAACCATAAGAGTTCAAAGTGTGTAGACATTTTTGTATTCTAATATACAAAGAAAACTGATTTTTACTCTTAAAAGATCAGAATTAGTTCTAAAACATATGTTAACTGCCAGAGATACTAGGGCTGTTCAATAAAGAATGCTCATTACTTTTTTACGGTCATAATTTTTCGCACTAAAATTCAATCTTATTATATTTTGGAAACGTAGAGCTAGACTGAAAAATTCAATGCCATAGCCGGGAATTGAACTACGGATCTTCTGGTCTCCGTCCAGCCGCTCTAACCATTGAGTCACTATGGCCAGCGTGCCGATGTGACATTAAATTCTCCAACTGACTCGTATTTTTCCCGGTAAGCCACTTAGGAGTTCTCATAAACACACGAGACAACTACCTTAATGACGACTTACAACGCGTAAGTACTTTAAGGCCCGGGCTTTATAGTTAACCACTTTTAGGTCAATTAATGGAAATTGTTCTTTCACACTGGCCGTGTGTAGGCTAAATCGTGGAAACCTGGAGCTAGACTTAAAAATTCAATGCCATAGCCGGCATTTGAACCACGGATCTTCTGGTCTCCGTACAGCCGCTCTAACCGTAGGAACCCTGCCCTCTGTATTGTCGTGGCTCCTTGGGTCGGCCGCCCTATGTCTCCTTCGTGTCATCCTTCCTCCCGGAGGTGCCCCCAAATGGGTCCAGTATGGTGGCCTACGTACCGAATCCCCTCCGTAATGAAATCCCAACCCTGTTACTGTATTTAATTTACATTAATTAATAATAATATAAGAAGTAACACCTACGAAGGACCCAATGGCTACCAATTGTGTTGCCGGCCTCACACTCATATCCATTCCACAAAGGTGGACAACCATCCAACCGGTATAGGAACATGCTATGATTAGTGGTACGCGAACTCCAACCGGAAAGTTGGTTTACTAGACTCACACACTCTCTTATGTTACTCATAGTGCTGAACGGGTACCAGTACTATACATGGGTTGTCCTCATGAGCAGGTTCGACAACAACACATTTCGAATCCAGAAACAGCAGCACCTTCCTCCAGCACTATTTAATCTAGTTTTATTTAACTGAACTGAAAAAGTGTAACTTTAAGCTATAAATACATACTCTGATTGCTGCGTTCCTTGTATGCATTACATAAATGAGCTCTTGCCTGGCTGAGATCAGTAACAGATCTTCAGAAATATTTTGGATAGTAATTTTAGTAACTCAACGGTATGCAGTTTTATTCAATGTATCCGTTGCCGTAAATATATGTATACGCCAAAAGATCCAAACTACTTTTGGTGTATGCTATTTAAAAGCTCTCTTTTATATATTGCAACTTGAATTTACTAATTTATTTGAAATCCTGCAGAGGGCTGTAAGGCGTAAAAGTGCTTAGCACGGCTTCCCTTGGAAGAAAAGTGGTCCAGTGGTCCACTGTCGTGTATGTAAAAGAACCTCAGAGCTGACAAAGGGCCTTTTGAAGAAATATTAAAAGGTCTTTCAAACACAAATTTGAGACTTTAAGAACAACAGCAGTTATAGCGTCCATAAATAAAAACTCAGTTTGATTCTATATATTTTGTAACATTCTTCATAGATATACTGTAAAATCTGTTTGGCATAAAGTATATGGCTTATATACTGAAATATTTGAATAAGTAAATTAGTTCATAAACTCAACTGTAATGTTAAATCTCCTAATTTAATTAACCATTATCTCAGAGACTATTTAAGATATGGGATTCTCTTTTATCTGCCTTCTTAGCTCATTAATTTATGTTTATATTGTGGGTTCGTGAAATTAAAAGTTCAGGTTACAAACACTAAAATTTGCTCTTTATTTCCGTAGAAACACAATTACGTCACATGCACATACAACTTGCAAGATCATCGACCACAAAAGAGTTCACTTTTACAGCTGTTCACGCGCACGCGTCCAATTACCGACTGACTGTCAGTGGCAGGCGGCGGCTCGTTTTATAGTTACTCACTATTCTAGAATTTCCTGGAATGTTCTCAAACAATCAAGACGGCGCTAGAAGTAAGACGAACTCTCCAGAAATCCGTCTCCTTCCCCCCACCGTTTCGGTAAGCTTTTATCTCCGCACTGTACTGTCCATCCCTTTGAACTCGTCCCTCGCGCCGCTTTGTCGCAACAATGCGTTCGCGACAATATGTAAGTTTTTTATGGGTTAGGCGGGCTTTTCTTAATTACACTGTATTTTGATTAAAATATATTAGCAAATATATCTTTAAAAACAACCAAACAACCTATCATCACTAAAGTAGACCAACAATCACAATTGAAATGTCTATTTAGAATTCTAAAATATAATTATGTGATTATAAATCCTTATTTTCTTTTAGAACGCAGTATTTGTACCGAAAAAAACATAGAAAAAATATACAGAGAAAACACGACAAAATAAAATACTCCTGTATTTATTTCCAAAGAAAGAAACAATATGGCCTGAGTACAGAAAAAACTGCGGTATTTAGTATCAGCCAAAATGTGTCGAGCAAAATCCTCCCTAAAAGACGAGCTAAAGTATAGCACTCCATCTCAAAATGTCAAGAAATTATGATTTGTTCTGCAAAGTGTTTGCAAAATTCATACTACTAAGTGCAGATTTTTTTTTTTTTTTTTTTTTTTTTTTTTTTTTGTAATTTTACGTCCTCCAACGATAAGTCATATCGGACGATGAATGGAATGGGTGAAACGACGCTCAAATGAACCCAGGGTAGATAGAGCTTAGAGTTACCCGACATTTGTCTTTCAGGATAAGGGAAACCCTGGGAAAAACCTTACCCAGGTAACTCACACTGATCGAGATTCGAAATCGGGACCTCTTGAAATGAGGCAGACTCGTTACCACCACGCTAACGAGGCGGGCTACAAAGTGCAGATGGAATACATTTTTAAAAATAATATATACTTAAAAGTAATTAAAACGAATAAAATTGTAATAAATAAGTAGATAAATAAAATTGTTATTTGAGCTATCGTTTGCCATTTATTTTCCCTTTAGAAGTCTAAATACTACGAAAACACATGGCAGATTACAGAAAGTCAGTTTGTATGAAAAACAAACCTCTGTGCCCTTATGTAAACTTTTCCAGAATAGAAATTAGGTATTTCGCTAGCACAAGCATATTCTATATAAATTTGATCCATTTAATTGATAAGACCACGGATGTACATAATGCTCGCAAAATTACAGCGGATTTGGTTACGATATTTTGTGACATCCATAGGAATATTTGGCTGTTGTAAAGGATCTACTTTAAAAGTGAAAACCCGAAAATTTATTCGACACATTGATGATAATTAGTTATAACAAAAATCGTAGATATTGCAGTGTCATGTAAATTTATCAGCAGGGTGTTTAAATGTAGTAGTAGCAGTAAGGTATGAGTTATGCAGAAACCGTGAGATTATAAGAATTTGGGATTTTTGAGTAGAACATAAAGATTATTAAATTAAAATTATTGGAATGTTTTACAAGCTTATAAAGCTACAAATAACAAACAATGTATTACTTAGATGTAACAACAATGTGATTACGAAACATATATTTTCCCTTCTAGCAACACACTGTTTACAGAGATTACAAATGTAAGGAAGTTTTTCCGGGTTACTGAATATACTTCTATCTCTCTCTGTCTCTCTGTCGCTCTCTCTCTCTCTCTCTCATATATATAACGCACGATGTAACTGGAAATCTACTACATACGGCCACTATGCCCATTTATTTGATTCCATTACTGAAACCTGTCCTACAACCGGCAATTAAGCAAAAATACTTTCCGTTATTCAAATGCAAGTCCGTATTCAGGAGGAAAACTTGACAATGTGCCATCATTCTTGATGTAGCCTTCATTTGTAGGATAATCGTTCGCACATTTTCCCAGCGACGGACTGTGTCTGAGAATGACAATGAGGTATTAAGCTTTCTGTCACTGTAGAGGGGTAAAGATGAAACATAAGGACGTGACAGAAGTTTCGCAAGCACTTGGCGTGATTTGCCGTGTTTATTACACGAAATGCACTAGTATTACTCCCAAACACGTGATCTGCACCGTGGAACCGGTTCCTTCAACGACTACAAGACTGGAGGAACAGATGTCATAGAACAAACTGTATTTCTTTTCTACAGCATGATCCGAAACACAGTCTTTATATATAAAAGCTATCAGGGCGTATAATTTATAATATCTTGGGCAAGAACCCTTCTTCAGAAGCAAAAGCAGGGTTCTGGCACGAAATATTATAAATTATATGCTGTAACGTGCCTGTTTTTATAATTCAACACTGTAAGCCATAAAAACCTAAGACTGGGGAACAAATACAAATTTAGAACAATATATATATATATATATATATATATATATATATATATTGTTCGATTTTCCACATACACATACATAGCTGTTGTCCATAGGTTTGTGCGACAAATTGATTACATTTTCAGAATTATTTAGTAGGTGAAGCTTGATATAAAATCTTATTCTGATCATAAATATTTGTCTCAAAAGTACAAATAGGTTTGTAACTATATTATTTTCGCTCACTTTAGTATAAAAAAATGTACAAAACATTTCTTTTCAATCTTAGTGTCCTCGTTTAAGCATATTATCGCTATAAAACGTATAGAGTGATCCAAATTAACAGTGAAATTTGATCAACATTTAATGTCAGTGGAAGTATTTGTGTAATCATTTCCATATATTTACAGTAAATAATTATTTTTTAAAAGTGAAAATACTATACACATTTCTGTGTATTACGTAGCATAACATCATCGTCTTCTTTTATGGTCTATGATCTTCGAAATTTGTCTCATTCCATTAAGAGTCGACTGAATTCATTTCTGAAGTAGATGCACCCAGATGGCGAAGTCCCACTGAAGCATCATTTCAACGTTTTCTTCATTCACTGTCCTATATGACCTGCCCAGTTACTGGACGCTTAATTAAAAAAGAAAAGAAAAACCATTATTTTTAGCGCAAATGAACGCCAGGTTCGCTGGAGCCCGACGTTTTCTGGCGTTAGCCCTCATGGGATGAGATAAAGCTACCACTCACAAGTTGTGAATCTGGTGTTGTTGATTTGTCTAGAACATGTGCAAGCCTCATGTTACTAATTCAAACACTTGTGCGAACATAACACTTGCTTTAGGATTTCAAATAAGTAGCACGTGTTTTATTTTAGAAACAAACGTCATTATGAGATGGAATTTTATAATGATTGAAAGCAGGTCACCTTAAATTTATACCTTTAACACACCATTGACTACAAACTGAACTCTCAATCAGAATATGAGATTGAATACGATTTTAAACTTCTATTCCCAAGTTAACAGAACCTTTACAATAAAATACTTCAACCTAACAGCAAACCTATTTACAATATAGTAGCCGCCCAAAACAGCATTGTTTCTCTCATTTCCTCCAAAGGTAAATTTTATAAGAAAGAAGGCTGTTGATGGTGTTTAGAACAAGGCAGATATATTGTATGCGTTTTACCAATTCACTCAGAAATATCCAATATCTCCAATTTGTCAAACTACCTTTTAAACACTTCACTGCCTTCTCGCCTCCTTTAGGTTTGCATATACTCTATGATTAAAAGCAACTATATGGATATTAATTATACAAAGCGTCTCAAATTGATGTATACACTCTTTGAACTGTTATTTCTTTGCAACGAAAAGAGACAGAAATACAATTTTAATTGTGTTTTATTTCAAGCCCGTACATGTTCAAAATATCTGGAAAATCTTCTCTTTCGTCACACTACTGCAGGAACCACTCACAAAATTGCAGTCGTCTATATGGATTGTCCACGTTTAGTGCATGGAGAGGTCTGGGAATGTAAGGCTGTCATTTCTGGCCCAGCAAAATTCGATGAACACTGTTTTTCTTGATACCAACATCACAAGAACATTGCCTCATTGACTTCTTTGGGGATCGTGCAAAAACCTGCAACAATACTCTCCTTTGGAACTTTTCTTTCTTCTGCAACTACCTTTCAACACATCTTGTACCATTCCATCGTCTTCAAACTTGTCTCGAATTCTTGTTATTGTTACCCTTATTGGTGGTGTTGCTAATTCAACCATCCAACTCGTTGCACTTGAACAACATTCTCCACTTTCCAATAACACTTCAGTGTCCACTTACGTTCTTTGAATGATAATCTCGCCGCTATTGCTGTTTATAAGGACTTGAAGATCTATGAACGTGTTGCTAAGCTTTTCCAGTACCTTATGGATTATTTACACCAACAATTGTATTTCTGCCTCATCTCGTTGCGGAGAAATAACTGTTCAAAGAATGTATACATCGATTTGGGACACTCTGTATATGAAGTTTTAATTGTTATACATCCGATTGATTTTATTGGAATTGCTTTAGTTCATATGTACCAGAGCTTTAAACTGACGAATGAGTTAAATTCATTGAATAAATATGAGTTAATTTTTTCTGTTGGTATACATATTTCTTCCCTTGCGATTAATGCATCCTGAAGCTATTAAATCTCAAGGAAAAAAGCTTAAGCACCTGTAATTTGTATGAAATTCCAGGGATTGAGAAATGAAATGAAATGTGAATTGTTTAACGCCCTCTTTAACTGCATGCATGAGATGAAGATAGAGCACCGGCGGAATCACATGACTGGGGAAACCGGAGATCCCGAAAAAACACCGCCAAGCGCCGTGTTGTCCAACAAAAATCTCACTTTGCGGTCGCCTGGAATCGAACCCAGCCGTCTTGGTGAGAGCCGAGCGGTCTAACCACCAGCCGTGGCGTGACCTAGAAGAATTGACAGAAGGTGCGGAATATAAATCCCCACCCCTAGGGGTGGGATCGATCCCGGGCCGCCTTCCGTGGCAAGGAACCAAAGCACGGTGTCTTAGCCCCTAAGCCACGACTAAGAAGAATATAGTCAAACTATGTTAGTAAAAGCAAAGGGAATGAGCTAAGGTTTGTTTATAAACAAAAAGTCTGGAGAACACTGCCAATTACTGACATCCATTTATGAAGTAGCTTTGTCAACTATTCCGGTTATAGTAATTTTCCTGATAGAGGAAAAACAACACAACCTACTGATCAAATGTACTCAAGCACCTTCGCAAATGTGAAGTTGGGAAAGCAGCTGTATTTCGGTCAACTCTTTTGATATTTTAGGTCAATCTAAAAATGTCAAAAGTAACACAGATTTCTTCAGACCTTCTATAGCCGGAATGACTTAGAATTCTTTCTGTTAACTTAATAGCTGCATATACGAAGCAGTAAGCTCTTTTATTCTATTACTCTATTTAACAGTTCATAAGATCCATACCACTGAGGGTGATTCGAATCGTCCACTTGAGTAGTTACGGCAGATCTGTAATGACATTCTCTGTATGAGTTCAAACACAGTGAATGTCCGAAAGGCATTGCACGCTTTCGTCCTATTTGAAAAACAATAATTGCCTTAGCTATTCTTATTTATAACTAATTGCCTTTCTTCAGCACTAAATTTTCGAGCTACTGACTCCTGATTTCCTGGCAAAATTATAACTTGTGCTTCTTATACAATACGTTGAATTTAATTTATGGATATAATTTGTTGCAATGATTAAGCTATCTCCCTATCATTTCATCAGTAAATTATTACTTTTGCAAGTCAGTCATTCTGATATAAATGCTTAAGTCCTAAGTCGTTATGGTAATACTTAATTTACATTGTGGATGTCTTCATAGAACGTACACACTGCATACCTATATATAATACGTACCTACTAAGGAACTGCTTATAATTCGTGCCTGGCGCTTAAAATCATAAAGAAAGTATGTGCGAGCACTTTAAAAAAAGTGTCTCTGAAGACAAATAAACTAAGCCAAATAGCAACACATTATATAATTTTTATTATTCGCCGTGAAAGTTGCATAATAAGCGGAAGCTTCCTTTCTGCAAGGAAATTAATGCTTTATAGTGATCAAAACACGTGTACATAAGCTTTTTTTGAAATAAACAAGCTGAATTAAGTTGTTTATGAGTGATGGTAAGGCAATTCATCTATAGAAATAAAAAACAGTTCTCGGTTTTCAGGCCGCGCCGTGGCTCAGTGGTTAGACCGCTTGGCTCTCACCCCCGCCATCTCATTCCACCGTTGCTCCATCTTCATCTCATGCATCATCAGTGTCATCGCCTGCGGTGCCGTATGTAGTAAAAGCGGGCGTTAAACACTACACATTTCCACGGTTTCCTTCTTAATACGTTGAATTGTTCACCATAAAAATAAAAAGTTTATTGAACTATTTGGAACCTTTGATAGGATATAAATTTTTATATATTTTAATCTCCTTTTGATGTGGTAAGATCAAAAGATTCTTAGACTTTATAGTGTATCACATTGCTCCAATATTTTTAATTTCAGTTTAGTATGCAAACAGAAAGGTAATTCTTGAATTTAAAAGCTTAAGAGATAAAAGCGACTTTATATTTTCACATATTTCTGAACTCTTCTAGATTTTCACAAAGTTATTGAAAATAATTATTTCAGCTGAACTGTTTATTATTCTAACTTCATCCAGATTTTTAACTGTTACTCCACTCAGTTTTCACTACTACTAAATAACCTAGTTCAAATTAAAATAAGTCTTTGCTAACTCGCACTGTCTCTTTTCTAATGCGAATTAGTTGGAGTTATTAATGTTATTTTACATGCCTCACGACGCAGCCTCTTCTTCCGAACGGTTTACCAGGAAGGAGTCGAACACAAGACGTATCGAATCTCTTGCAGTAACAGCATTCACTGCAAATCGCCACAGTCTTCAAAAACTCGCTCCCAGAACGAGACCTTTCACCGTAAACAACGGACACTAACTGGCTAACTCGCTTGCTGAATTGAACGCTCACAATTACAACGCATTACAGAACAATTCAGATGGCGAAATTTGCTTAAAATTCTGGTTTATTAACTTAAAGATTCCAATGTTTACGCTGGATGCGCGCGTGGCTTATCTGTGTATCCCTCCAACTGCCTATCGCCAACTTTCCGATAACATCGAACCAAAGTCACTGTGTTACCACATGTTCATCTGTGGGGTGTAGAAAGAAGTTGGGTGATGGACTTCTTCGAAGTTCTTGGAGTTCGGTCTAGTCGTTCCTCGGCTGCTCTGGTATCTGCATGGACACTTTCTTTTCAGGGGTGGTCGCGGATGTGGAAGGATAATGTTGTTTTAAATAAAACATTATTTATAATTTCCCCAACGAATCTCCAACTTTGAGATTTATTAAGAATTGAACTTTTTTTAACAGAAATCAATCGATATCAATATTCTCTGGTGCAATCCTTTTAACTGTTCACCAATAATCACTTTTCTGTTGCACCAAGTAAAATATACTGACACATATATTCTTACACACCAAAATTGCCTTTGCACATGAGCGTCTATTTGCGGACTTACTCACACGTCCTTTCACCATGGAAGTCGAAGAAGAAGCAATCACCCCCAGTCCAGGTGCTTATATAGTCTTTTTTGGCGTTGTATTCACGACAAATCAACATCTTTCAACTTTTATACATTTCTTCATAAATTTTGTATAATAACTTCTTCATAGCATTATTCAATATTCTAAATAATTCCTTTTACTTATTTAAATTATTAAATAGATTTAAATAATCATTTAAATCGTTTCAAATTTTTAAATCTGTAATTTCCAAAGCTTTCCTGCATACTTTAAAAGTCAAAAATAATAAAGTATAGTCCAAGAAACATTTGGAAAAGTGCCTTTAATGTTTTGTACGAATATTAGAAATCAACTACATAGCATGAAAGGAAATGCTATAATAAAAGTCCAAGAAGAAAAAATTAAAAGTTATCACATTGTTTAACATACTTCAACGATAAATTGACTTGTATGAACACTTACATTATAGATGAATTCTCTTCGTTTCATATGAACAACGTCCCATCTGCACCTTTGTAGTGACACACTTGGTTGTAACCAACAAATATTGAAGATTGATGTGGAGCTACTAGTCTCAAATCCTAACGACTCATCTTTTATAGATTTAATTCTGTCTGTAAAAGTATAAGCGCTATGCAGAATACTAGCTCAACAGTTCTGACGATTCTGTTCTGAAGGAAAACACCATTCCAAAGAGCACGTGTATACATCTTGGAGTAACTTATTGAAAAGTTAAGTTTCTGTATGTTTGAAACTTTACGGCATTACACTCCTTAAAAATATAGCACTTCACAGCAGCACAACTTTCCTTATTTGAAAAACTTGTTTGTATTCAACAGAAATGGAAATATAGAACCATCTGTTATTGTAATCAGGATTGATTTAATCACTGAAGTTTTCTTATTGTATTTCGGAAACGGTAACTGCCGGTAGCTTCCACGTTATTTGAAGGGATTTTGCGTGGAAGGGGTTAAGGGGATAGGACTGAGAATGGGGATGTGAGGGTGGAAGAAGACTAGTGGAACTTCTAGCCTGGGTACAAGCCAAATTCCTCCCCCTCCTCTTTCTAGCTCAAACCATAAAAAACCCTTGCAAGATTTCATCCAGACCTAACTGCCCTGCTTTGCTTCGGTGTAAAAGAGATCCACTCTGGATCAATAGGTGCAGTCTAACATGAACGTTTCATTTTCGTTTTTCACCACACTAAAGTCTACGTATACAGTATTTCAGTTTTCTACCACTTCTCCTTATTAAAAAAGGTTCATCCTAAACTTATTAAGTATATAATTCATTATTAAGTATGCTAGCCGCACAGGATATAAGCCAAAGTACTTCTGCATCAGTTTGAAAATATTCGTCTAATGACGAATTCTCTACCATATATACAAGGGTTGTTCAGTAAAGAATGGTCACAATTGTTTTTGACAACGTACCTTTACTCGTCCTCAAAATTTTGATGTTTCTTCTCAAAATAGTCTCCCCTGAATGCGATGCACCTGTCCCAGAGTTTCTGTCAGTCTTCAAAGACATGCTGGAAACCAGTTTTTGAGAGATCCTTTAAAATCACCTCCGCAGCCTTCACCACTGCTTCTGATGATGGATAATGCCTCCCTCAAAGGCGTTTCTTCAAGTTAGGGAACAGGAAAATGTCACATGGGACTAAATCCGGACAATAGAGAGGCTGAGGGATGCACTTCACGTTGATTTTTGCAAGATATTCAGCAACAACATTGGCAATATGCGGCCGTGCATTATCGTGATGCAGCATCCAGCCTGCTTCACGGAAATGTGGTCTTTTGCGTCTGATATGGACTAGCAATGTTTTCAGGACATCCCTGTAGTATTGTCCAGTTACTGATGTGTGTGCAGGTACAACATGCTGATAAACCATTCCACGAATATCAAAGAATGAGATGACCATAACTTTACCATCAGAAGCAACCACTTTTGCTTTTGGGAAGGTTGGTGATGAAGGAGATTTCCACACTGAGCTTTGCTGTTTGCTCTCAGGATCAAAATGATGTAGCCAAGTTTCATCAGCAGTGATTACGTTTGAAAGAAACTCCGGATCTTCCTCTAACATCAACTTTAACTGCATGTTACCTCCATTGCAGCGGTAGGCGATACTGAACATGTCTGAACTTGCCTGGTTCTCACAGGCGGGAACCAGGAGTACCAACAATGAAACTACTACGGCGTGTTTGGTTCTCATTAAGCTAACAGAATATAATAAGATTGAATGTTAGTGCGAAAAATTATGACCGTAAAAAATTATGAACACTCTTTATTGAACAGCCCTCGTAATTTGCAATACTCCAATATCTCCATTTACTGGAGTAATGTGAAAGAAATATACTGAAGTGATAATGAAAGCATGTTTTCAACCAATCGGAGAAAATCATATAGACATTTTCTGGAGCTAGCACCGATGACTTCACCAAAACCTTTGCGTATCAAATACACTGATGTGTATCCTTCCATAAGCATATCACAGACGAGGGAAAACGGGAGTGGTCTGAAAATTTTCCGACCTAATAAAGATACAAGATATTTTTTCATAGTCTCCTTGTAACACTTCTCCCAGCGATACTCCCATCACTGTAACCGTCCAAATAGTTCTCGGCGTTATTCCCTGCAAAATAATTGTTCACGAAACTGATTGCCTCTTCAATTGACGGAAATCTCTGTTCTCCGAGCGCAATTTTCAGATAAAGGAACAAAAAGAAGTCGTTTGGGGCTAGATCTGGTGAGTAAGGCGGATGGGCAAGCTGTTCAAACCGTAATTCATGGATTTTCGCCATTGCAACCGCTGAGGTGTCAGACGGTGCATTGTCTTGTGAAAGACGATTTTCTTTTTCTGCAAATGTGGCCGTTTTTCCGCAAGTTCTGCCTTCAGCTTGTCAATTAATAATGCGTAGTATGCTCCTGTAATGGTTTTTCATTTTTGAAGATAATCGATTAAAATAACTCCTTGACTATCCCAGAAAACAGTCGCCATCACTTTCCCAGACTAAAAAACAGTTTTTGCTTTTTTGGAACCGGTTCCCCCTTTTCAGTTCACTGTTTGGACTGTATTTTTGTTTCGGGCGTATAATGGCGTATCCATGTTTCATCTACAGTAATTAATCGGCGCTAAAAATGGATTTATTGCACCTAAACTGCACCATCAGAGTGTTGGAAATGTTCATTCGAACACGTTTTTGGTCTAACGTGAGCAAACGCTGCACCCAACGCTCGGACAGCTTTATCATGTCTAAATGTTGATTTAATATCTGACAAACAGATGCTTTTGACATGTTCATAGCCTTTGCTATCTCCCTCACTTTAATTGTGCGGTCTTCTAGCACTATTTGGTGAACTTTGGCAATGTTTTCGTCGGTAGTTGCAGGTTTTGGACGTCCCGAACGTGCATCGTCTCCCAAGCTGTTACGGCTACGTTTAAATTCAGCTTCCCAAAATTTCACTATGGTAAATGACGGTGCAGAGTCCCGATACACAGAATCCAAGTCATCTTTTATTTGCGTAGGCGTATTGCCTTTCAAAACGAAATATTTAATGACAGCTCGATACTCGATATTGTCCATTTTCATATAAACACTCACATAAACTGAGTCAAGCAACTGTTACATAACAACTGAGTATCCAAAATAGCTGATACTTTCGTGAGTAGCTTTCAACAGATCTGCAACGAAATTCACTAGCTTTTATTTACGAGTGCTGCCATCTTCACGTTGAGGTCGGAAACTTTTCAGACCTCCCTCGTACATTACCAAATTTATCACTAATTTAATGGCGATTTGCGTTTTATGTTGATATCTTGAATATTATTTTATATCCAGGTTAGATTCCGTTTCTTATGAATGCGATTAAGTTTAATGACGTTCTTTGCATTCCTGAACACTTCAGCATTTTTGAAGAGTCACTAACAAGCTGAAACTATGTTTAATAACAGCCAATCAGTTTAGCTGACCATACTCCCAGATGTCACATAAAAAGTTATGAATGTAGCTCCACAGGTTTATTTCACCTAAAAGGAAATACCTCACAAAGATATTTTTGTGTAACTGGTTGATGTAGGTAAATTAAGAGGACTTCTCATCAGGCCTTGGTTAGTAAAAGGTCTTTGAGCATAACTTCAGTTATTTAATGGACCAACCTTGATGGCTTAATATAAGAATGTAGGAGATGATTTTACGAAGTCATCCGTTTTGTTAACATTCTAAGCGTCATATATAATCAATAATTAATATTGTTGCGCCAATAGCTGTGTAGATTATTTAAAACAATGGACTTCGCTTATGCATATATTACACTCAGAGGTTCACGAACAAACACAATTAACAACGCCGAAATGTACTTCTCCAGTAGAAATCTGTGATTACTTTTTTATCCCAATATTAAATATCTCAGCACCACACAAATCTTTAAATATATTTTGCAATTGTCATTTACCCTAAGGGAACTAATATTATATAAAAGCAATTTTGGGACAGGCTTTGCAGCAAAGAAAGCCACAAGTATGTTACAACCTATACTAAATTTAATATTGCAGTATTCAAATAAATTGCACTAGCATCTATGGATCGTTAGTCCCGCTTTCGTTGATACAACTGGAGACACTGACGTTTATATGGGTATCTTCAAGACATTTGTGGAGCAGCTGGATGATATCGAATTGAGAGAAGGTTATTTCCAGCAAGATGGAGCAACGTGCCATACATCTAATGACACCATGGAACTTGTAATCAGTTTCTTTGATAATCGAATAATCTCAAAAGGTCTGTGGCCCCCAGATACCCTGAACTAACCTCACCGGAGTTTTTATTGTGGGGGTATATATCAAATAGAGTGTACAAGAATAGGCCACGGACAATTGATGTTCTTAAGAAATCCATTCAAACCGAAATAATTAACATTGGTGAGGATACTCTCCGTAAAACTTCAGATAATATGGTGAGAGGAGTACAAACATGTATAGATGCAGGTGGAGGACACTTCCAACAATTTCTGAGATGTAAATAATGTAATGTAATCTTCCAATTGTGTATTATATTCTCCCAAAGTTATACGTGTGTCCTATTATTTTTTCAAAAGTTATGGCTTATTGAAATGGTTCAGATTTATATGGATCTCACTACATAGCACTAAAATATATTTTCATTATATATTTCCACTAACTGACCCACAATTAACAGAATTTTTTTTCTTTAGAATAAATCTGTATTCAATTCCCTAAAGGTTTGAATGATTCTGTATGATATAATTGTGCAGAATGAAGGGTGATAAGAGTCTGCTCCTTTATTTGTTACAGCCTCCGATGTCCAAATGTGGACGGGGGTAACCTCATTCCACCACGATATGACTGGACCACTACTGCGACGTAGGCACCCAGAGGGAGTCTTATTTCTGATGGTAGATTGAAGTGAGAATGTTGATGGAATGAGAGGACCTACAGTTTTTACCGTTGACTCCGAACTACGTTGAGGATACTTGATACATGAGCATGTCAAAGGTAGGTTTGGATAGGTCCGACTTAAAATCGTCACCCCAAGAGCCGGGAATCGAAACACAGTCTCTCAATATGACAATCGCGAACGAAATCATTCAGATACCCCACTGCCTTAATTCTCTGTGATAAAATGAGGAAAACAGTGTTATGAATTTTGATGTACAAAGACTCACGTGGTCATAAATTAAAACGACATACTATTGCAAAAACATCCAATGTTCGCATAATGATTGCTGCTCTGTCCATTGATCTACAAGACCTGTAAAAATTGTTATCAATAAATTTTCCTTTGATTTTATTAATAAATAGCGGAGATATTTCGGAGTAATACACATAAATAATCTTAGGTAAATATTTTGAATGTAATGGATTAGAATCTTGTCTTTTAATGCGCAAATTCTCACTTTAAAGGGTATTTGTGGGCGTGCATGATATATAAAGAGTCTTTCAACAAGAGGGTCCCATCTTTAGCATGTAGATAATAGCTGCCATTGTTGCAGCAGTCATTTTTTCATGTGGTTAGAGTTGTTATTCACAAATAACAATAGAACTTTGCAGCAATCAGCAACGCGAGATTTGGTGAAAAGTTATTATCAAAATGGATCATCTGTTCGCTCTAATAGTCAATGGAGAAAGATAAGGGACTCACCTCAATTGGACGTTATGGATCTCAGAAACATCTGGTTCCAGCAAGATAAAGCCACATATTATACCGCTCTCGAAACAATCGATCATTTGAAGGAGAAGTTCAAAGGTTTATCATTTCCCGTGATGGTGATGTTAACTGGCCCCCGAGTTCATGGGATTTAACGCCGTTGGATTACTTTGTGTGGGGTTACGTTAAATCTTGAGTTTATACCAACAACCCAGAAACAGTAAATAATCTTAAGAATAACATCACGCGTGTTATTCGTGAAGTTCGACCTAATGTACCCTTTTCTGTCTTTGAAAATTGGGTCAAACGTAAACGTGCAATCCAGCGCAGTAGCCGCTGTAACGTAACTGATTTTCTCTTCAACACCTAATAATATGTTCTAGAATAAAATAATAAAACCTCTATCATTTATAGAATCTGTTTTATTTAAGTTCAAAGATAGGACACTGTTGTTGAAAGAGCATTTATAATACAGGAGAACTGATAATAGAATATTTGCTAATCCTAACTGCTCTGTAGCAAACTTTAAAAGAAATATTATCAAACACGTTTTTAGTACATAATTATGTATTTGTATATCGTATATACATTTTGAAGATAATTTGTGTAGACAGCATTTAAAAAATACCCTTGAATATTCAAAGTCAAGTCCAATAAATTAAAATAATGGTAAGAAAATGTTGAAAGCTTCTATCAAATTGTTTAAATTAATTTCTCTACGTTTTTAATATAAATATTTCATAGCATAGATAAATAATTTTTAGAGCATAAAATTAAAATCCATTCATTAAGAATAAGAAAAAACACATTTTAGCAACGCAGCTTCCACGAACACTGCACTTAAGCCGTGTCTTGAGGGAAAAATGTCAATAAATACTTAAAAAGGAATTGAATATATCCAAAGAAATGCGTTTTTGTAACTTACCATGACTGTTGATGAAGTTGGCCAGATAGAGGTCGAGCTCGCGGACGGATACGTTGATGTGGTACGGGTTAACGCATAGGCCAGGGTGGGCACACTCGGGCGACTTTTCTAGCCTCTCCCCGTCTGTGCTCTCCAAAGGTATTGCCTTGAATAAAATCACCATCACTAGGTCCAATCGCCAAACCTGAAATGCAATAATGTACCTGTTGCAGTAGTGTCCAAACAACTGACAGCTCTTAACCTGCCACCGTCTGCATTAATGCTCTGTTTAGGCTACGTGAATACATACAAAAAGGACAAATCCTTCCTTAATGTTTGCTTTACATATGACCATTGTGGTTTGCAAGGCAGGATGGATACTTTTAGGAACAAGGTGCCATTTATCATCAGGAGAGGGGGGTACAATTAGGCGACAAAGGCAATGCAAGCTGAAACAATTTAAAGACAAACACAAAGCTTTCCATAGTTAAAATACAGATACGACAGACATATATCAGAGTCTTTGATTCCGTTATGGTATAAAGGCTAAAATACACCATAGGTCTCGGAAAAGCTATTTATATTAATATTAAAATAAAAATACTCTCTTTACAGATATGATTTGGATTTATAAGACATTTATATTTATAAAAACTCAACAGAAAAGCTCAACCTTAATTATGGTGTCAGTATATTTTCGATAAAGTAATAATAAATAAATCTTGCACTTATCATTCCACATTATACAGTGTGTTTCGAAACGACACCGAACCAATATATAGAAGTAGTTGCACAGATTCTATATGACAAATATAGATAGCTTTTACCGCCAATAGAGCCTCATAAAAAGCGTTTCGGGATGAGTGTGGATTAGGTAGTTACAGGAACAACGCCACGTGCCTCACACTATCAAAGTTCACAGTTAGGTGACACACCGTGTCGCGTGTTGTAGCTGTTTGAAAACATACCGGCATATTCCACGGTAGCTTGCCACTTAAGAATTTATTTGGCTTATGAAACCGCAATAAAGAAGCTATTCCTTAGTTATTTGTTTATGGGAGTTGTACGTGTTCGAATATTCCGTTATAACAGTCGATGACGGCAAATAAGCTGGTGGACATACGCAACTTAAACCTTTTAGAGGGAAGTTAATGCTAGTGAGATCGAGGGTGGAAGCATTAAATGATAAAAAGAACAGAGAACAATATCAAAGAATTGTATATAAAATTAATCAAAACTAAATGCATTATGCAATTAGACAAGCATTTTATTTCACTGTGTCTAATAATACTAAATAAAGCATTTGTAACTGAAAAAGAAGCTGCTGAGTTTACAGTAAATGGTTGAAAGTACTGTACAATGAAAATCAGAGTGTCGCGAACCCGTTATCTGCGATAGCGCGGCTTGTGTACACAAAGAGACGGCAAATAAAGATAGCGGAGATAAAGGACTTGTCGGCACAGATTAAGTTAGGCTCCTGGAAGGTTCGGATTTCGTCTAATGACAGAACATTCGATGTCTTGTTTATTCCAGAGACATCTAGTGATTGTTACAGAACAGTCTCGAATTATCAATGAGATATTTAGGGAAGCGTTGACTCGCCAAGAGTCAGTCGTGAACAGATGTAACGGGAGCTGATGTTGTAAACAGGTGCAATCAGAACGCTGTTGTGGTCGTCGACCTTGGTAGATCGTGATTGTGTATGTGATGTGATACTGCTACTGTGAGTGTATTTCTATGCAAATAAAGAACGATTTGAATTTCTGCAAATTGGACTTTTGATCCTACGAATCCAAAAAGTCACAATAGAAAAATGAGAAACCTTGGAACTCTCCGAGTTAGTAGTCAACTTTTGCACAAGTAACTGCCCTTTGCCCCATTACCTCAAAGGTAGGCTAGGCTCACTGATAACGATCAAGGAGCAATGCTTTTTTTTTTCGTGGCCGGAGCATCCCAATAACAACTTTTGAGGTTCGCACACCTGTGGTTCCTACGCTACCTAATCACAAAATAGTGTAATTTTTAATGCTGTATAAGAGAATTTTGAAGCTGCGACACCGAATTTCGGATGTACACTTCGAAACGGTTATATTCGTTCGGTGCCGTTTCGGAACAACCTGTATATACTCTATATAAAGGAGGCACTGTTAATTTAAGAAAAGATTCTCACACAGTAAAATTAAATTGCTAGGTCTTACAAGAACGTGATCTCAGATGTCGAACAAAACGTTAATATTTTCGATTAAAACCCCATCACAGATAAAATACAAAAGGACACGTGTAAACATCTATTAAGTTCAATTTTAGACCCAGTTTTCAAATTTGAACCTGTTAGTAGTACATCCGTATTTTGACATACTATACAGAATCACTTGAAAATTATAGATAGCTGTAGTTTCATCGCAATAAAGCATTTTAAAATATGAATACTTTCTGTTATTTTTGGATACATTATTCTAGTTTTTATAAAGAGGTCTAAAACGAGTCATTCATTTTATGTAGAGATACTGTGACAAATTAAATAATCCTGAGCAATTTTACTATACGAATAAGCAGTAGTGTAATAAATGGATCAAGAATATTGTCGCGAGGCATTGTTTTGCGGCGGACCGCGGTCGTCGCGTGCGAAAGAGAGAGTGCCATAGCTGGTGCGTAGGCAAGTGTTGTACGCTTGCCGAAAGAGAGAAAGAAAGAGACAGATAGATGTCTGGAAGTTTCTTCTTTTCTGATGACGTCTTCATTGTTACCGAGCGTTCCATTAATTTCTAGAAAAATGAGTGGAGGTAAAAAAGTGCCGCGGCTAGTCGGACAGGCAGTTTTTTTGGTTTGTGTGAGTTGTGTAGACATTTTAGCTGTAACGTGTTGCAAGCTGAGAACTGATAATCGTGTAGTGATTTGAAAGTAGTTGAGTACAGTAACCATTTGAAGTTATGCAAACTAGACTTTTAATTTTAGGAACCCACAAAGTCACAATACCAAATATGAAGTAAAAATGAAGGTATGAACTTCAATGTCCCCTAAGGCTTTATAAATGAACAATAAATTAATTTAAACGGAAGAACGTCAGATTTTCTGTCACAGGAAATATTAACATCGCAGTAATAATTAATTTTACATCTTCAGAAATGGAAACTATGGAAGAAAATCATATTATTTTGCAGAAGAATTAAACTTTAGTTGCACACGCGTTCATATTCATTTAGCTCAGTGGCTCAATGCACAGTGTGCACAGTAGGTCGTGCAAGTTTACCCGTTGCACGCCGGAATAGTCTACCGTGCACTCCGTAGTCTTCAGAACAGTGGCGGAATGCCGATCTTACAATTTAAATGCACAATTGACTGTGCAACAATAATAATCGAATTGAAATATGAAGGATGTAATTGTTACATAAATTGTTTTAAATGTTTCTTTCATTATCATTCAACTATGTACCTTTATTTTAATAAAAAAACAAATGAATAATAAACTGATAGTTTAAACAAAATGAAAATAATCGACAATCTACCTACAATACAGCAGTATTAAATAACAGCTCGCAGAAAAGCAATAAGCACAACATATTACTCAGCAGTGGAACCTAGTTTTCTAGATTTTTGTTGTCTATTTTGACACACTAGTTTTTCAACATTAGGTATCAGTGTTTGTGCAGCAGCTAGTCTAAGTTGACATTTTAAGTTCCGACCCGACAATTGAATTCTGCAGCAGTTCTTGTTTAATTTCATTAGCGAAAAAAAATTGTTCGCATATATGTGTGGATTCGAACATACTGAGAAAACGAGCGGCATTTCTATGTGGTCGAGGAAATGTATTTCTTGGAAAATGTGAATAGAAATCACTCAAACTAATTCTATTTTGGAATTTATTTTTCTTATGACGATTGCACTGCAAATCGATAAGTTCACGTTGCAATTCAGATGGAACATTATCAACATCTGTAGAGTAAAGGTTAGCAAATATTTGGAAAATTGGCTCTAATTGCACCACGTCTTGAAAACCTTTCTGCAATACTTGGTTCAACTCTCTTAATATTTAAACATATTCTTACAAGTCCACGACCTGAATAAACTTTTGAGAGCTTTGGGAAATGTACCAAGTTCTTTTAGGTTAACTGCCTTTCCATAAGGATAATTTCATTTTGAATGCTCTGATACTATCACTTTCTATAAAAACGAAACACTCTTCCCATGAAGGCATAAATGTAGGAGTAGATGTCTTACGTGTCACATTACATTCTCCAACCGATTTATGTTTACGAAAACAAACCGCAAGAGTCGAGACAACACTACTGTCCAATTCCACGTCTTGTCTCAAACTGAGGTCGAACGGCACTCGTGGCAGTGCACAGTGCTACTTCATTTGCTCTAGCACAAAATCGATTCACTTGGTGACCGCTGATTTAGCTGCTTAATGACAATGTTGAGTATCTACGCTAATAAAGTTCATGAAATTCTTTGATTGTAAATGACGTTAATTATAGTCTGATATAATTTGATACAGGTAAACAAAGTAATATTCAAGTGCAATGATAGCGGCTTCGATTGAATGTGAGCTTCCAAACATAATATAAAAAAGAAGTTATTCCTCGATACATTGCAGATACTACCATACAGTCTCTCCGAGATTGCTAACCCTATTAAAATCAGTGGCATAGGATAGAAAACTTGTAATTTCATGACATTTACTGAAAAAATGCCATGTTGTTTTGAAATAGCAAAATCAGGCCAACTTGGCAATTTAGACAGCAGGAAACGCAGATGCTGTAACTGTATAAAGTGACAGCATTGCTATTACATTTCTATCTCTACTCGAATTTATGGACACTTCGTTTTACGGCATTTGCAAAGGCTAACTTTCCTATGTTCTGATAAAAAGATTGTGAGTGTTCATTCAATTACCATAATTAAGAGTCAAGATGAAAGGTCACCACAGATCAAATGTTTAACCCTTCACCTTTGTTTATGTTGATGTTTTCTAAGTTACAGTTGACTGGCAGTGGCTATTAGATAACCAAATATTTTGTTCTTAATACTAGTATTCTCGGGATGTTAAAGAAATAAGACATCGAAAAGTGAGTTTTCCATCACAATGTAATAAAACTGTATGCTAGATTCGAAGAAAGATAATAGAAATGCATTAATTTTTATGGCATTTCTGCACAAACAAATCTAAGTAAAACTGCCCTTTATTTTCTGTGCACAGTCTTATGTATCGTTGCAGTCTTTTAGTGAAGTTTCTAACACCACTCCCACAAATACAATTTTAAGTCACGAGTTTTTCAACTTTGACTCTAGTAGCAAGGCTTCGACAGCTAACGGAGGAATAGCAACAACCGACGTCGGCAGTACAACTGTTTCAAGAGCAAAATATAAAAACAGTAAATAATAAAATAAAATAGCAGAAGAGTTGCTAATACCGAGAGCTTGATTAAAACTGATTGTGAGTTTAACCTCCACGCTTCTATCATCCTTTAAGTGAAGCAAATGAAGACCTTATCACTAAACTTCAATAATCTTTAATAGTCTGTACGTCATTTCTTAAACATATGCCATCACAGGCGTGGATATGACCCAAAATACGAGGGCTGTTCAATAAAGAATGATCACAATTCTTTTTTTGACAACGTAACTTTACTCGTCCTCATAATTTTGATGGTCCTTCTCAAAATAGTCTCCCGTGAATGCGATGCACTTTTCCCAGCGTTTCTGACAGTCTTCAAAGACATGCTGGAAACCAGTTTTTGAGAGATCATTCAAAATCCCCTCGGCAGCCTTCACCACTGCTTCTGATAATGGATAATGCCTCCCAGGAAAGCGTTTTTTCAAGTTAGGAAATAGAAAAAAGTCACATGGGGCTAATTCCGGACTATAGGGACGGTGAGAGATGCACTTAACGCTGGGTTATGCAAGATATTCAGCAACAGCATTGGCAGTATACGGCCGCGCATTATCGTGGTGCAGCATCCAGCCTGCTTCACGGAAATATATTTTGCGCCTGATATGGACCTGCAATGTTTTCAGGAATCCCTGTAGTATTGTCCAGTTACTGATGTGTGTGCAGGTGCAACATGCTGATAAACCATTCTATGAATATCAAAGAATAAGATGAACATAACTTTCCCAGCAGGAACAACCACTTTTGCTTTTTGGGAGGTTGGTGATGAAAGATATTTCCACACAGAGTTTTGCTGTTCGCTCTCAGGATCAAAATGTTGTAGCCAAGTTTCATCAGCAGTGATTACGTTTGAAATAAACTCCGGATCTTCCTCTAACATCAACTTTAACTGCATGCGAATGTCCTTTTGTTCGGGAAGCAACAATCTTGTAACCCATCGCACACATACACGTCTCATGTGTAATGTTTCTGTCAGCAACGTGTGTGTGGCACCCAATGAAATGTTCAGTACTTAAGAAAGTGATCTTAAGGTAATTCGTCGATCCTCTCTCACAGTGGCAGCAGCAGTGGTTATGTTTTCTTCCGTAAGAGCAATAACTGGAGCACCGGGTCCACCTTCCTTTGAAATTGATTGTCTCCCCTCTTTTAACGTTTTAAATCACCTTCGAGCTGTGCTATAGGGAAGAACAGACTCTCCATAAGCCTCCTGTAATATTGTATAGGCCTCAACTAGATATTTCTTGAGACGAAAGCAGAATTTCAAAGCCGCATATTGTTCCTCGCGTGTTACCTCCATTGCAGCGGTAGGCGATACTAAACATGCCTGGACTTACCTGGATCTCACAGGCGGGAATCAGGAGTACGAACAATGAAACTACTACAGCGTGTTTGTTTCACATTAAGCTAACAGAATATAATAAAATTTAATTTTAGTGCGAACAATTATGACAGTAAAAAATTATGATCATTCTTTATTGAACAGTGCTCGTACATTAATAAATTGAAATGAAATTTACGAAGAAAATGTCGAATGCCTGAGCTTTTAAAGTAAATCTCTGACATTTGCCGTCTGTGAGCACTGAGAAACGCTTGGAGTGAACTTTCTACAGGGATTCGAATACAAACCTTCCGTTCCGAGCTTTAAGAATTCGGTTACCCGTGTAAGTGCCTCCACACTGACAATGCACCAAAGCAGAAGAAAGAAAAGAACAGTTAAAGAAGATAAGCATTAAAAAATTTTACTATAGTTAAACTCATTTAGGTAATATTAACTTTAAGAATGTCAATTTTCACAAGTTTCATACTGTTATGCATGAACTAGATATATTTTACGTTATCCTAACATTAAAAGTTGTAGGAAAATCATGAAATTATTCGGTATGCATAAATGACATAAGTGAGAGTTTTCATATGTTCGTAATTAGGTCATTAGCTTCTCCCCCTACATATATTTGTTATTGCCTGATGTGCTGAACCGACAAACAGGATGCCAATTTATGTAGGTGCTCCCTTTCTGGGAGAGAAGTGAGCAAACCTTATAGCCTGTGATGTAGGCCATTATCAGCACAGCGTGTTAAGTAATTACAAAATCAGATTTTAATTAACCTATATTTGATAATATACAGAGACATTTGAATTTACGGTACTCAGAAAAAGGAGTATCACAAAATGATTCTTATCATTCCCATATAAGCCACGGCAATCGGTATTACGTCATTGCTATCGTTGGTACACCTGTTATAATTGATCAGCTATACACCAAATTGGGTATTTACCGTTTGTACTGGTAGGATTGTATAAATGCTACCATAGAAAGTTTCCAAATACTGCAAGTAAAATAAAAAGAAAACATTAGCTAAATACATGCGATTCTGCATCAAAACTGGACTTTCGAAACTCCTCCAAGATGGAGCGTTGCTTCACAGACTCTAAGGTTTCCGGGGCTACGATACTAATGCTCGCAACTTACAATTGGTAATTTCAACCACTAGGAAATGTCAAATCCTGGAAAATTAATAAAATCCGTTATACAAATAAGGGGCCTGCGAAATTTCTAGGTGTCATTTGCCCAACAACATTCTCACGGTTTCAGCAAACGAACAACTTACAGGACAATCAGTGCATAATGTAAGTGGTAATTTTTTTATGAGAAGAAATCATTAGCTACTAGTTTCGTGTTAAGGAAAAGAAATGAGTGAAGTTAGTGTAACTATAGTAATTAGAGGTTGCAGTACACTCAGCCAACAAGAGGTCCATTAGCTCAAGGGTCCGGTACGTTGAACTCAGTTATATTCAGAAAGTAAGAAAACTGTAATTACACTGTATAAAAAGTTTTGAAAATTATTAAGGAAAAGGAATTCTTTGAGTTTAGCAAGTCACAGAGTAAATTTCTGTTTCAGACACGAACTAGAAGTTTAAGCTTTGACAACATATATGTAGAAACCTCTTTGGGTGTAATTTACGTCCAACGTTAAGTCATATCGGACGATGAATGAAATGGGTGAAATGATGCTCAAATGAGTCCGGGGTCCATGGAGCTTAGAGCTACCCGACATTTGTCTTTCAGGATAAGGGATAAGTCACCCTAACTGAAATTCGAACTTGGGACCTCTGGAACGTGAGGCAGACACGCTACCATCTACGCTATCGAGGCGGGCTAGGTAGTTTGGTGGCCTAGTCGTGAAGTAGATAGGACTTAGACTGATAAAAGAGCATGCATTTCTGAATGCCATGCCTTTCGTATTTAACAAAAGGATTTTACTGTGATACATTATTATCGGCAGTCAATAGCGCCCAGAGGCTTCTCTTGGGTTAGACGTCCAAGGGGATCGTCGCTAGGGAACTTCCCGCTAATATTTCAGCGACTCACGGCAACTTATTCTTATTACAATTGTTACGGAAACAGTGATCCATATAAACCTGAACCATTTCAATAGGCCATAACTTCTGAACCAATAATAGGACACACGTGCAACTGTGGGAGAATATAATACACAATTGGGAGATGTGCGCAGCTGTGAACAGCAGTCTTCGTCGTGAGGCCGATTAGGGCAGTCTTCTTATTCTGTCTTGGTCGAGGGCAGACCAGAAGTGATGAGAGAAGATATTTGTCGGTTCATATGTACGTGAAGAACGAATTAAGTTTATCAAGTACTAAGCATTCCACATTCAGTCTCTCTGAACAGTCATATATTGGTAACCCTTGGCCGGCTACTTCGAGCTTAATATAATGATAAAAGAAGCAGTCATTAAACCAGTTAGAAACGAGCACTCCAGTGTCATTAAAACCCTCCTTCTCATACATATCCACGCATACCCTGGGAGAAACCTCATACCTTTACCCTGAGCTACCCACATTTTATTATTGCTTCAAACTGTCGCCCCAACGTGGAACTCTTTGCTCACCCCATTAAAAATCGTATCAAAGTGTACTCCACCAGCATCTATACATGTTTGAACTCGTCTCTCCATATTCCCTGAAGTTTTATGGAGATGATACTGAATTGAGAGAAGGTTATTTCTAGCAAGATGGAACAACGTTCCATACATCTAAAGACACCATGGAGCCTGTAAGCAGTTTCTTTGGTAATCGAATAATCTTAAAATGTCTGTGGCCCCCAGATCTCCTGACCTAATCTCACCGGGTTTTTTCTTGTAGGGGTATCCAGAAAGAGTGTGCAAGAATAGGCCACGAACAATTGATGTTCTCAAGAAATCCATTCGAACCGAAATAAGTAACACTGGCGAGGATACTCATGTATAGATGCTAGTGGAGGACATTTCCAACATTTTCTCTGAAATGTAAATAATTTAATGTAATCTACCAATTATGCATCATATTCCCTCAAAGTTGCATGTGTAGCCTATTATTGGTTGAAATGGTCCAGGTTTATGTGGATCGCACTGTATTTTATACGTCAGCAGTTAGAAGATATAATACTTCAATTTTTAAAATGTATAGTGCTAAGATTCAGAAACAGTTTAATTTTCCATCCTGAATCAGTTGGAAGCTCGCTTCAAGTAGTTCGGTTACAAGTCTCCATTAAATTTAGTAACCAACATAACCGGTGTAGTCTATTCCGACACCCACCCACTCATATCCTGAGGGGAAAAAATCCCACTCCTCACCACTGTATTATACTCACAGAACTATCGGCAAGAGATATTTCCATCTTGAATTTATTTATATATATGTATATATATGTATATATATATTCATGTCATGTGACAGAAACTTTAATGGAAAATTAACATGTGGTTAGTACTTCCTATTTTTGTTTTAAGCAACATACGTTTGAACACTTATGATGCTACGCTGTCTAAGAGGTGAGCTAAGTAACCAATGAAATCCTGATATGAAAAGCGCATTCAATGCAGCTACTGCAAGAAGAACTTACCTTCAGAATTGACAAACAGATATTTTTATGCGGTGCACGAGTTAACTCTTGGTCTGCCATTAAATGAAAGCAGAAAGTCAATTTCGTACGATGGTAACGCACGTGTAGAATCCAGAATACATTGCCGCATTTCATTTATTACTTTTTAGTCGACTACACTATTATTCGCCGATTACATGTGAGGAAAGTGAACTGCTATGGCATCAGTGTCTCATTATGAACTTAAAAGGAGGCGCGCGCAGCTTCCCTATCGCCCATGCATTTTAACACTTTCAAAGCAGCGTTCCAAATGGACAGAAATTACAGGCGAGAGTTTTGAAAGGGACAGTGATTTAATGCATGTAATACCACAGGAAAACGAGACAGGCTTTATTTGTTTACAACAGTTTATTGTCACAAACATCAAGAAAGCAGCATGAGAAATCTATGTGCAGTTCATTGAGTCGAGAAAATCTAAATCTACTGTAATATCGTACTCAGAAATCGAATTTGAAGAATTTTCTTTGAAAATAAAGCCATCTTCTTTGTGTACTCACTATTCAATATTAAAATCAATCCTTAGTAAGGAGCAAACAGCTGCTACACCATACATACAACTAACAAGGTAAGATCTGTTTGAAAATACTCCAATTTATTGAAATTATAGTGTGGTTGACCAAAATTAATCGCATGCTACTTGACTATAATGGTAATTAGCACTGGAACTGGTTACCACTCCTCGGTTTTAACTATGCCATTATAATCTTGTTGCATTATGCAAGTGGTATTCTTCCACTAAGTCTACGTTTTATGGCACTTTGTAACATTTAAAGCACAACGTTGGCAAATCTGCGGATCACATTTACCAAAAGTCTAGTGGGTACAGTTTTACGGGAACATTCCTTCGGATACAATGGACTACGTATGTCTGCTGCAAGAAATGCTATGTAATTTATAATGAAAATCTGTTTATTCGTAACTTCAGTTCATATTGTAAAAATGCACAGTCATTAGGCGATAACACTGTCTTACTATTAGCAAAGAACCAGTTTCTTATAATCTTTTGCCTCTACAGTTCCCAAAAATTGAAGTTAATATAGTAATTTTGGGGTACTGCATAGGAATGCCCTTAACAAAATTGAGAGGCAGAGAGAGAGAGAGAGAGAGAGAGAGAGGGAGAGAGAGAGAGGGAGAGTTCAGGTTTACTTCCTCCAACATTAAGTAATATCGAAAGATTAATGGAATGGATGAAATGGTACTCAAATGAGCTCAGGGCTCATAGATTCGTGTATGCGTGTTTACGCGAGACTTACACTACATTACGTGCCATTGTCCTTTGATGCTACAGCAAATGTTAACTCAAAATAGAACAAATATACTATGGATGTTATAACAGTAGTTTTTTTCTTAGTCAGTTTATAGAATGTTTCAAAAGGAAGAACTTCAGTCTCTAACTACTCCACTTTAATTTAAATATACATATATCAGGACATGTATTCGATACTGGTACACAATATTTCAACTCCACCATGTGTTTGTCGTTCTTAAATTCCCTATTCCTTTAAAATTCAGTCAATGAAAAATATTTCCTAGTAAGGACAATTTCTAAGATAGTTTACTTTTCGAATTTTCGGAATGTGAAATACAATTATCATTGAAATGCAATGAAATATCCCTTGTATCTAAAACCTTTAATGAGAGTGATAAGTGAGAAGCAAATATTAAGGAGAAAAGTATTTTTTGTATAAATTTCTGCCTTATTCTTTAGAGATAGGAATAAGAATTCAACTACAAATGAAACTCGACTTTAAAATTAGAGATAATTTTAATATTTTAATGCCCTTTGTTTCAGGCGATAGACAGTGGTGCAGTTTTACATGGACAAGAATATATAAGAAGGAAACCTACCAGGCACAGGTTCGGGCTATCTCAAAGATATTTTTTACTTTTGAGGAGGGAAGTAAATCTGGAGGAAGCTCAGTCAGGAGGGACGGTCGTAACGATATTTGAGCTACGACCTTCCATTCACGAGTCCACGTCTTAATAATTTCAGCCACACTTGAAGATAAACTGAGACTGAGAATTTCAACATAAGTTGATGATTTCCATCTTCTATATAAAAATAGACCACAATAAACAGATGAACCCAAAATACTTTTTGCAAAGCCAGGAATAAAGCAATGATAAATATAATATTAGACAAACGTGCACATAGAATTCTGAAATGAAAACAACACAGAGTAGTTCACTATGGAATTACTGAAAGCTACCTCCATTAGGAAGAGTAAATATTGAATGACGTTGTTTGCAAACACACAGAACTTCATTTGGGCTATGCCTTATGGAACTGTGATTTTGAGGAAAGCAAAGTCGAAAATGACACTACCATTGTACATTTAGTGCATCGTGTGCTAGTACTATGAGAGTTTGGAGGCTTAGTGCTACCACTACATCTGGTATCCTAAAGCAGCACTATTGGCAGTGATACTTTTTCCCATTAATTTCAGCTGTCTCTATAAAATATGATCTCATGACAGACCGCTATATCTGTATTTAAGACCTTTATCACTGGATATTTAAAGACTCGTCTGCAAATACGTAACTAGGTCACGTTCCTGGGCTTTTTGTTTTAGAAATGAGGTAGTCCGTGGATCGCTCTACAACCCGAACGCCTCTCTCTTATCGGCGTGAAAGTTGATGGAATTAATTATCGAGCGAAAACTTTCTTCTGCCGGACTTGAGACCGGCGAACACTTGCTTAAATGATGGACTAGCATCTGCCTACCACATGCAGAATTAAGTAATTTGAACGGCCACTGTACGTGAACCACGTTGCACACGTGGGATTTAATTTACCCACTTTGTTGAGAGACAAGATGGTCTTGTTCCCGTCATCTCAGTGGCGTAACTATGTATGTGTCCAGTGTTTGCTTACTTTCACTGCTATTAGCAACAAGCCACAACTTCAGATATCAGTTTATTAAACATGGTTAAACCTTTTAGGTGGGGAGTAGACATTGGGTAAGTTAACGCTGAAGCTTTAAAACGTACAGAAATATTATAAGCATAAAGAAAGAAGTATTAAATGCCTAAAACTGTAGAACAGGTTTATAACAATTGCAATTTACTGTATAAGTCTCGCTTAATAAGATAAATCACTTTTAAATTTAAGATCAGGAATGAGACAATACAACTACTTTCAAATATTCAACATTGCCCTTTGAGAATCAGTACTTCACACTCCTTGTTTAGTTTATAAGTAGGCAGCAGATGTTTCACTGTGTATAATGATTTTTTGTTTATATATTTAGCATATAAACATTTATAACCACCTTCGTATTAAATTCTGCAACAATGGATTACCATTCTTGAACTGGAAGCATTCTTTCGCATCTTAATGAACCTCAGTTTCTGGTAAAGCTAATGACTATTTTATAAAAATTAATGATTGTTATAATTGTGAATATGTAAATTCCATTATTGTGTCAAAAATATTTGTACTCATAGGTGCATACATACCAGCAATAGCATCCTTCTTTATTTGAAAGCTCAAAAAATATCCCATATCGCACAGAAATATTGTAAACTAAAATTCACTCCATGTATAGAGGTAAGATATGTGAATTTTATGTAAACGTGACGTCCGCTGCAGGAAAACCTTGTCCTCCTCTGGTATCAGTTGTGTTTATTTCAAACATATGGTATTTAATATTATTACTATGAATAATGCAGTAAATTGAAGGAATCAAAATATATAGAGGCCGGCCCTGTAGCCCAGTCGGTAGAGCACCTGCTGTACGAAGGGTCTCGGGTTCGATTCCCGGCTGGGGTGGGGGATTTTTCTCCAACCAAGATGATTCCCCATATTCCCCAGAGTATTGGGAGTATGGATGTATGAATGAGAGTGCGAATGTGTGCGTGTTCTAATGATTAAAATACAAAGCACCAGCAACCCAGCGTCCACGAGTTAACACCATCGATATGTTCCAAAGGAGAACGGCCGCCAATATGATCACTGCAGTTAAAGGCGGGGTATAAATGTAACAACAACATATGTAGCTATACACGATACCCAGCGTATGCAAAGATTATACCAAGAATACTGTGACAGCGCAGTTGCAAACAAACAGACTGAAGAAGATCTCAGCATTTTCAGACGCGGAGCAATGATCATCAGGTTTTGATGTGTTCCAGTTACTGAATTAACTAATTCATTGGAGAAGAGAAACAATGTGATGTGGTGTTATTAAATAAATCAGTTTTATTTACAAGTCATGCCAAATGGGGTAAGGAACGATGAATTCTAAAAACCTTTACTCTCGATCTCTTTCGTCATTGCTTAGGATCAAGGGCTAGGAATGGTATCGGGAATAGAAATACGAAAATTAATAATTTAAAAGTACTGAAGGAGCAACAATACCATTGCACGACTCAGTATATAGAGTATCGAGTTATAGATGATATCGTGGTTTCACTTCTAGTAAGGACAAACACAAAGCAGCTACTATGCTTTACAAATATTAAGTTTTGATGTTTCTTCCTCTTTTACATAGGATATAAAATTATAATTTAGTTCGTAATGCAGCACGAGTGTTATTAGATAAAGCACACTTCTAGTTTCAACTTTAGTATTCGTCTGGTCCAGTGATATAAAGCAAAATAATTCTTCCTTGCTATTTCTAAATATGTACGCATTTAAAGATATTAAAGGAAGCATGCAGTCCATTTGTAACTCTCTTACCCAAAAAACCTACAGCGACAAAATGTTTCTTCCATGCTTCTTTTCTTTCATGATCAATGTCACTGACATCAGCTACTGGCAATATATTAAGTCAGGAAAGACTGTAACGTGTAACCTTGTGACGATTGTTTGATAAGATATGTTGGTGTGCTGAAAAGGACCTTTGGACATTAGCTGAGGTCAGTTGACATATTTTTAACTACAGCAAATATCTGTGAAAGATGTTCAGTCTCCCTTCCGCAATGCATTTATTTACTTTAAAATATACTTTTATGTACTTAATTTTAATTTTACTTTTGGCGTGAGCTCACTTCCATCAATCAGCTGAAATAATGAAGAAATTATGAGGATTTTCTCGTTGCACGTTCAACCATAAGCTACTCGTTTCTATTAAACACGAAATGTTGAAGAGGCACAAATTTTCTAGCCATTGATTCTTTAGCACAAGTTACGTTATTCATTATTATGAATAAATTGCTACACACTTCACTTAAATAATACTAATAATCCATGGCGCGACAGCCTATATAGAAGGCCAAGGCCTGCCAACCGGACTGCCGGCCTCACGCCCACACACGCAAGGTATAGATGGGGGATCATCCAACCGATACGGGGAGGAGATGTGATCAGCATCTTGGCATCCCCAGCCAAAATGTTGGCTTTCTTAACCAGGGCCGCCTACCGTAAGCTCCTCAATTTCCTCACGATGCTGAGTGGGCACTGGTCCTATACCCGGGACTTAAAATCCGCACCCCCAGGGGTGGGATCAATCCCGGTTTGCTTTCCGTGGCAGGGAACCAAAGCATGATGCCGTAGCCCACTACGCCACGGCGCAGGGCAACACACTTCACTTCTCTAAATCCTCTGGGACCAGTTTCGCAATGTTTTCATCATATTTTCAGCCAGCAGACAGATCAATCTTTTGATTATTCCCGGAAGATATACACAAGATAAGTGAAGTGTGATACTAAGTGTTGTACTTTATTCACCATACCTACTTGGATTGCTTAACTGTCAGCAGCTTCACTTTCTTTTTGCAAATATATATATATATATATATATATATATATATATATATATATATATATATATATATACAGGGTGAGTCACCTAAAACTTGCACCGTAAATATTTCTGAAATGGTATGTGCTATTGATATGCGGTTTTCACGGAATTGAACTATAGGCAGGGGCTCGCATTTTCAAATGATACACAGAGTTTTATAATTTTTAGAAAGTGTATTTATGTACAAAAGTTACATTTTTTTAAATGGAACAATGCGTATTGACATTAAGAAAATAAAAGTAGAATAAATTAGAATGTCAATGGTGTTTTTTGCACGATTCTAATGTAAGTAGTTTACGAGAAATCGTCATTTGTACAAAACGGGACAATGGCTAGGAAAAACTAAAGAAAAACAAGTGAATGAAGAAAAATGAGGATTCTGACAAGTAAACAAAACTGTACCCTCAAAGCCTGTGTTCAAAATGAGCACCACCAGCTTCAATACAAGCTTCCAGTCTAGTATGTAAAGATTGCTGTACACGTTCTAGCATTTCAGTGGAAATTTCAGCGCAGGCAGCAGTAATACGCCGTTTCATATCTTCTGGTGTAGTTGGTATGTCCTTGTAGACAGTGTCTTTCAGCTTCCCCCACAGAAAAAAATCTAAAGGAGTCAAATCTGGTGAACGGGCCGGCCAAGGTACAGGTCCCCTTTGTCCAATCCACCGATTTTGAAACAATCCTTGAAGATAAGCTGTAGTAATTCGTGCACTATGGGCCGGACAGCCATCATGTTGATACCACAGATTCCTCCTAGTCTGAAGGGGAACGTCTTCTAACATCTGTGGAAGATCGTCTGTTAGGAGGTTGAGATACTTCTGTGAATTCAGTGTTCCTTCTATGAAAAAAGGGCCAATGATGTGATGGTTCACTATTCCACACCACACGTTCACACTCCATGGATGCTGACGTTCTACCTGACGCAGCCAACGAGGATTGTCAACAGACCAATAGTGCATATTTTTTAGATTTACTTGGCCATGATTAGTAAATGTTGCTTCATCAGTGAACAAGATACATGACAAATTTGGAGTATCATGTCTCAATGCCCATGTACAAAAGTTCACACGATTCTCAAAATCATTGCCATGCAGCACTTGATGGAGAGAGATGTGATACGGATGGAAGTTACGACGATGGAGGATGCGGATTACACTTCTTTGACTGATGCCGCTTCCTCGTGCGATTGCACGAGAACTAATGTGGGGATCTACTGCAACAGCAGCTAGAACATTAATTTCTCCTTACTCTCCAGTTGCTCGTTTGTTTCTGGTGCGTTTTCTAGACGTTATACTACCACTTTCACGTAATTGGTTGAAGAGGTTCACAAATAATTGACGAGATGGTTGACGTCTATTCGGATATGTTTCCAAGTACACTGTACAAGAAAGAACTGCATTCTTTCTACATTCACCATAAACTATGAGCATATCTGCTTTTTCTGCATTGGTAAATACCATCTTCCAAGCACGTCCTACTGCTTCAACTATCACAAAATAACTGCCAGTGTAGACAAAACACATTGTAAACAAACATAACAACATCCTAGCCTAGCAACTAAGCAATTGAATGGAACAAACAACTGCCGGTGCGTTCAATTTTCAAATGACGATTTCTCGTAAACTACTTACATTAGAATCGTGCAAAAAACACCATTGACATTCTAATTTATTCTACTTTTATTTTCTTAATGTCAATACGCATTGTTCCATTTAAAAAAATGTAACTTTTGTACATAAATACACTTTCTAAAAATTATAAAAATCTGTGTATCATTTGAAAATGCAAGCCCCTGCCTATAGTTCAATTCCGTGAAAACCGCATATCAATAGCACATAACATTTCAGAAATATTTACGGTGCAAGTTTTAGGTGACTCACCCTGTATATATATATATATATATAACATTTTTGCCTGAGAATGCTTTTGAACTGAAGAATAAATGTTCAGTTACACAGTTTATCCGGAGCATACGTTGAAGTCTTTATAAGAAGTACGGAAAAGTAAATTTGGAATTTGTAGTCACAGAGAAACAAATTACTGCTCCATGATCATGGTAACAATCTATTCCAAAGTATGCTCAGAGAAAATTTCTCCCACTAACAGAGTGGAGTGCAAAGAATTTGGTGAAAGTTATCATTTCAATAAGGGACGTAATACTACCTTCTTTGCTGTTTCTTTTCTAAGTAGACTTTTTAAACAAACAACAGACTGGGAGCTTTTTCTTAGGAGTCCTTTTAGATTCAGGGGACCTTAAAAAATTCATTTCCTGTAAAACCTCGACATCGAAACTGAAACACAATACTTTCTCTATCCTCGCCAAAGAAAAATAAAACGACCATAAAGTGGATAATTCAACTTGTTCTTCCACTTCTGTACTTCCACGTTACAAGCAATAAACTGCCTTTTCCATTTTCAAATATCTTTCAGCCATCTCTTTATGGGTCTATACTCACAGATCTTGTCCCTATCAGATAGTATCGCTGTATTTTTTCGGCCATTGGTAATACACTAAACAGGAATTTATTTTAAAATGACACACTAAGAAGCTAAGTAAAAACGCTTCATTTTAAAACCGATGCACATATATTAGAAGTCTTTAACAAAAACGTGTGTAATGCTCAAACCGAGGTCAAGTGGTATTGTTGAACTTGGTATTCAAGAATTTACGAACTCGTCTTTACAACGATAATGAAGTGATGGTAGATGTAGCAAAAATTATGGTGATGATATCTGCTCATTTAGTGTTTCCAAATAATTTAGTTTTCTTTTCATCTTGCTCTTGATGCCAGTTTCATGATAATTCTCATGTACACTAAATAGTATAATGTTCTGGGACATAGACTGAAGCAAAAGATGCTTTTATGAAATGATCATGCACCGCAATGTTTCTGCAAACTTGCAGACGATATCACACACGTCGTACTGTTCGGAATCTCAATGCTGAAGAAAGATGCTAGCTGCAGTCAATTTCCTCGTTGCTATGGCAAATCAACAGCTTTCTATTGACCCATATCATATTTCTTTTGCATCCCGTTCATAGCCAAATATATTTTACAGCTTTTTAATTAGTTCTCAAACCATTTAACACTTGAATTAAAATGTCTTTAGAATTTCTAATAACATTATCGTTATTAAAATTACTACCAAAATTCAGTTCACTAAAGCCATGAATAATTTTGAATGAAATATCTAAAAATATCTGTTTCATAGATAGTTTGTCACAAAGACATTTGTCAGTTAGAAAAAAATGGAAAACCCCGTATTTAGGCAACTCAGCACAACCAGGATTTGAAGTCAGCCCTTCTTTAATGTGTAATGACAGACACACTTCTGGATCCGTTTATTTCAAGCGCATTTCTTCGTTATTGTTGAACAATTAGCACAAATTTCTAACATTTCTTTCGTTCATTACTGCACAACCACGAACTTCTTGTATTTAACTGTAAATTTCTGTATGCTTTAACATCTAAGGTTTCGAAAATCTAATACTTCTGTGTTCAACGTAAGTGGGACTTCGTATCTCTCAGTTCGCTTTGAAAATCACAGAAAGCAGTACAATCTCTTTCGTCTGAAACTCCCACAACACAGAGAAAAGATGTGCAGAAACCATTCGACTCTGGACATAAGGTGGACAGTAACCATGAAAATGGTGTTCACTTCCTGGATTACCCTCTCAGATGTAACTCAACAGATTTGAATTCTAGATACCAACATTTCTGTAGTTACTTTTTGAGTACATTATTTGTCAGTTTGTTACTCCAACGTAAGTTCGCATTGAGTGTTAATGTCAAACTGTATTTATTGTTCCTGTCATATATTTGCAGCATAGAAAACAACAACAAGCCTAATAAATAAGCCTATGAGCAAAATTAAGCACATTTCAGGCCCAGTATGCAATGGGATGCTGAGAACCATAGCAGGAAGGAACGTCCATTATCATCATCATTATTACAAACGTTCGCTACTATGTATAGCAACAATAATTCTCTGTTTAATATTTTATTTACATGGAGCTTAGACTGGCTGAAAGCTCGAATGTAATCGGATCCCGTAAAACTTAGCAATCAATGTACGCGCAGAGGTACTATACAAGGTCAGGCGAGACATCAACAAACGTCCATGTCAACAAGTATACCGAAGCGCTGTGTGTGTACTCTCCGTTACGAATACAAAGTGTAAGCCACGTTACATGTCATCCTTCTCATTGCCTTTGATGCGAGAATTACAGTGAACAACCATGTTCATTCGTAAATTGTCGGATGTGAATTTTCTACGCCTCTCACCGAAACAATATAAAAATATTGGGAGAAAGTTCGTTCAATGTCACATGACGTTAATCCTGCATATGAGTAGTACAACCATTCTTATATGTTTGTCCGAGACTTAGTTTATTTCTTATATTACGCAGTACTGAAAATCCAGTATTTTTGTGTGGAATACTGGACGATTTATTTTTTGTTCGTTAGGTAGGTAGTGCATTCTGTGATTTGTTAATTTTTGCAGGCTCCTCCTTTACTGCTTTTAGACAACTTGAAATTACATTCTTCAAGCTGTTTAATGGTTGTCGATAATACCAGAAACTTTTAATTTATAAAATGGAGACGGTCCAATAATTGCGAAGGTAATGCTATTAACACAGTACGTCCAACACCTTGCATTCCCTTAAAGGCGAGCAATAGTTGTAATGAAACTAAGTCTACGCGTTGCGAACCGGACTATCCCTGCGTGTTGTCCCCGGGACTGACGTCAGCAGTTATATACTGCGAGACTCGTAAACTTCACATGCCTTTAAAGGTGTATGGGCTCCGATGTCTGCTAATTACTATGATACGGCTGAACTCCCGTGAAGCATTAATCAATGTTAACTCCTATACACACAATAAGATCTACGGCTTATAAGAAAATCCGCTTATAAACCGCTCTAAATGACCAGAAAGTCAATAATCAACTGAAAGTAGACTTAATAGAATATGTTATCTGCTAGAACAAACTCGGATCCTTTTAAAGTAGCACGATATAAAACTGCAAGCGTCGGTGCTTCGAGACTAGCAAATTTCGAGTTTCATTTATTGCGACCTTGCTTCCGAAAGCATCATGTGACCTAGAACAAAGCACTGACCACTTTTAGATATGGATTCAGTAGAGTAAACAACCAAATTGAATGACCAGAACCGAGATGTAACCAGTATTTTCAGAGCCAAAAGCAGAAGGTTGGAGTGGGGTGGGGAGGGCATAAGACTTTCTGGCTGCTTTCCTACAATGTATGTTTTGGCTGTATGAAACACGGTCGCAAAAGTAGCTGCTGTTTCGCAGTATGCTGGCGGCCCATCCAAACAGAATGAAACATCGTTATTCCACTTTCCTACTCGAGTTATCATTGCCTGATAGATGATTTACAAACGCATTACACATGAAATATTACTACGGCGAATGTTATGAAATTGTGGTAAAGAAATGCCTTGTACTTTAGGAACACTTTTCTAATAATGAGGTCCTTCTGATAAAAGCGCAGCATACATTCCCTAATTCCGGTTGGAGCAATAAAGCCCCTTGCACCTGCATTCTAAAAGTTTAGAACGAATACCCGCTGTTATGTCAAGGACAGAACTGACAATTTAAACCTACGTCATGCTCTATTTGTGTGGCTATGTACACTCAACAAAGCAATCCTAAATTGCAAAACAAAATGATGTACGAGGGTAGTCTGAAAGGTTTCTGACCTGAAAATGAAGATGGCAGCACTCGAAAATAAAAGCTAGTGAATTTCCTTAATTGATCTGTTGATAGTTACTCACCAAAGTTTCAGCCATTTTGGACGCTCAGTTGTTATGTAACAGTCGTTTGAGTGAGTTGATGTATTTTTATGAAAACGGACAAAATCGACTACGGGGCTGTCATTAAATCTTTGTTTTTGAAAGGCAATACGCCTACGCAAATCAAAGATGAGTTGAATTCTGTGTATGGCGATTCTGCACCATCATTTACCATACTAATATTTTGGGCAGCTGAATTTAAACGTGCCGTAAGAGCTTGGGAGACGATGAACGTTAGGGACGTCCAGAACCTGCAACTACCGACGAAAACATCGCCGAAGTTCACCAAATGGTGCTAGACGACCGCCGAATTAGTGAGAGAGATGGCAGAGGCTATGAACGTGTCAAAAGAACGTGTTTGTCATATACTAAATCAACATTTAGACATGAGAAAGCTGTCCCCGTGTGGGTAACGCGTTTGGTCACGTTAGGACAAAAACGTGTTCGAATGATCATTTCCAGCGCTCTGTTGGCGCGCTTAGGCGCCATAAATCCGAGTTTTGGCGCCGATTAATTACTGTAGATGAAACTTGGATACACCACTATACGCCCGAAACAAAAATACAGCCCAAACAGTGGACTGCAAAGGAGGAACCGGCTGCAAAAAAAAAAAGGGGGGCAAAACTGTTTTTTTTTTTGTCGGCTGGGACTATTTTTGGGATAGTCATGGAGTTATTTTAATGGATTATCTTCAAAAAGGGAAAACCATTACAGGAGCATACTACGCATCATTACTTGACAAGCTGAAGGCAGAACTTGTGGAAAAACAACCACATTTGCAGAAAAAGAAAATTCTGTTTCACCAAGACAACACACCGTCTCACACCTCAGCGGTTGCAATGGCAAAAATTCACGAATTACGGTTTGAACTGCTGGGCGATCCACCTTACTCCCTTATCTGAAAATTGCGCTCGGAGGACAGAGATTTTCGTCAAATGAAGAGGCAATCACCTTCATCAACAATTATTTTGCAAAGAAAAACGCCAAGGACTATTTGTACAGGTTACAGAGATGGAGGCATCGCTGGGAGAAGTGTTTAGAGTTACAAGGAGACTATGTTGAAAAATAAAAACCGTTTCTGGAAAAATGTCTTGTATCTTAAATAGGTCGGAAACTTTTCAGATCACCTATTTATGTAGTAGGAGTTAGATAATTTTGGAGAAAATAGTGAGCTAATGGGCTACATCTCTCAGGATCACAACGTAAACAATTCCCTTTTGTACTCATTTATGCATTACACATCTAGTAGGGCTCACTAGTTGATAGTTAAAATTTATTATAATGTTTGTTGATTCAGTTCGAAAGTCTAATTATCTACCCTTCATCATATAACAGCCCGCCTCGGTAGCGTAGATGGCAGCGTGTCTGTCTTACGTTCAAGAGGTTCCGAGTTCTAATCTTGGTTAGGGTGCGTTACCTGAATAAAGTTCTTTCCAGAGTTTTCCCTTATCCTGGAAGACGAATGCCGGGTACCTCTAAGCTCCATGGACCCCGGCCTCATTTGAGCATCATTTCACCAGTTTCATTCATCTTCCGATATGACTTAACGTTGGAGGACGTAAATTACAAACAAAACAGTAATATAAAATTCACTTTGTACAGTAAACGGTACCAAGATCGCAAAGAAATTTATTATAATGTTATCAGATATTTATTATTATTATTATTATTATTATTATTATTATTATTATTATTATTATTATTATTATTATTATTATTATTATTATTATTATTATTATTATTATTATTATTATTATTATTATTATTATTATTATTATTATTATTATTATTATTATTATTATTATTATTATTATTATTATTATTATTATTATTATTATTATTATTATTATTATTATTATTATTACATATTATTATTACTATTATCTATTATTATTATTATTATTATTATTATTATTATTATTATTATAATTATTATTATTATTATTATTATTATTATTATTATTATTATTATTATTATTATTATTATTATTATTATTATTATTATTATTATTATTATTATTATTATTATTATTATTATTATTATTATTATTATTATTATTATTATTATTATTATTATTATTATTATTTATCTGTGGTTATGATCTTTGGATGTACAGCTACCAAACTGCAAAGTACCAGTCGGCCATGGTGACTGCACCATGGAGGAGGGCACCACTGTTTTCTTAAAAATGTTTAACGTGAGCAATGGTAACGATTACAAGGGAATGAGTGGCAAGGCGGCAGTAGGAACGTAAACTTACATCATGAATACACTGCTACATCGGCAGGCCTCAGCTTCACTAATAAATGCAGCTCGGAATTGGGGATATTTTCTTTATTTAATTGAACTTCTGATGTCCCATCTACTTGTTCTATAACGGTTTAGTTCCGCTTTCCAAGAATGCATTCGTATTGTGGCCAACTAGTGCCACTACAGCCTCTGGGCCTTCCCTAAAATTACTCCTGCTTACTTCCTGTCTCAATTGCACTACACTTCTCACTGATTTCCTACCGAGAGTCGGAAGCAAACGAAACCATACTCACTAATATCATAGAAAACTTAGTTGACTGATACTACTATGCATTCTAAGTTTTCCTGTATTACTGATAAGCATAACAGCTGGGCAAAGGAATTTCTAACCTTTAAAACCAGGACGAAAGTAAATGAAGCTTAATTGTGCTGCACTTTAAGCAGTGACATCGGAGATACAGTCTGTTGGTGTTTGGAGACATCACCCAACAGATTGTGTTTACCTGCCCGACAGTGACTCGTGGCCACTATTGTTGCTATGTTTTGTATCCATATAATGATTTGAACGTAGGTAACGATGAGAACTGCTTGAGATTTCCTAAGAATAAACCACCACACGCTTCCGAACAGAGTATGGAGCGAGTAGATAGAGGGAGAGGGAGAGAGAGAGAGAGGGAGAGAGAGGGAGTGAGATAGAGAGAATGAGAGAGAGGAGCTCGTGCGCAGAGTCTGCAAAATTAATATATTAATACGGTTTTACCTGCTTACTGTATTTCGCAGTAATAATGAAGCTATAATTATCATCGTCATTACTATCGGAACATAAGGATACACTATTATAAAGTTATTTTATAATGCATTATTAGTCTCTGGCTCTGAAAAGTTCTGCAAATGGCAGTAAGGAAGAAGTTCTTAAACTTTAAGGCAGGTAAAAATAAGAGTTCGTGCCGGAGTTTTCCAATGAATCAATTAAGGTGGTTAAAACAGCAGCAATATAAGGTGTGTTCTTAATAGAAATGTTTTAAAAGCTTTTACACACGTCGCCAATCGCCGTAGGTATTCGGGACGGCGGCGAAATGAATTAATGAAGACGCAAATGAGCCTGGTGTCCTTCGGCGCCTGAAGCTGTTTGATGTAGAGACGGGGGGCGGGGTATTCAGCTATCGGAGAATCTATATTGGGACTCCTAACTTGCCTCACTTCAAACACAAAATTCCTTATGATAAAGACTCTTTTAATGTATTCGCCACAGTTTCTGCTGTTCAATCGATTTTTGTATAATCGGAGTTGGTACATGTAGACTGCGGTCTCCAATGTTAAACAAAAGACAAACACGCGATAGTTGTGAGCGTCCCACACTTCTGGATATAACCTGGATAGTTCAATTCAGGCATAAGATTAAAATAAGGCCTACTAGAATTAACATGCTATATTCGTTAAACGTAGTTATCTTATTTATTTTAAGTTTTTTTGTATATTATAGTTATTTGTGAATTTTAAGCTGTATTTATTTAATTATTATGAACATAACAGGCTTATAAGCCCAATTACAAAGTTAATCATATATATTATTTACATATAGTAATATATAAATACAAATAAAACACAAGAAAAACATAAATTAACACAAAGTAATACAAAGAGGGAAAATAAGGAATAGAAACCATTATAAAACAAGAAAAGAGGAAAAAACTGAAGGTGGCATGGTAAGTAATTTTACTACTATTACTAATTACAGAATTATACTCTTGTTATCATCTTAAGTACTTTACTGATCTACGAATAAATAGTACTTATGGCATTTTTAAATTGAGTCATAGACATGTTGAAAATATCTACATCGAAGTAATGAAGTTTAATATAGAAATAATTTTGTGTAATGGTGAATTTTTATGTATTTCTGTATTTGCTCTGGAGGTGATCAAAAGCCTCTTGAATCTGCTTATTTTATTGGGTACATAAAATAATATATTTGTTTTAATATCATCAATAACCGAATGCAATATTTTATACAGAAATATTACACCCGCAAGGTCTCTTCAAAAAATATAAACTTTTAAATTTAAATACTTCTAAAGGAGTTTCATAATTTGTGTAAGTAGGGTAATATCCAGTTCTTTTAAATAGCATGTATTTTATAAATTTTGACTGCACTTTTTCTATTGTGCTGATATCCTTTATTGTCTTAGGGCACCAAATAATAGATGCATATTCGAGATTTTGTCTCACAAATGAGTTATAAAGTTCAATTAAGGTTTCTTCCTCAAATGAATAGGAATTTCGAATAATGAAGCCAAGACATTTTAGCGATTTTGATACCTTTAGGTCGACGTGTTTGTTGTATCTGAGATTTGTTGTAAAATGTATTCCAAGATTTTTATTTTCAATCACTTTAACGAGCGGTGACCTGTTGATATTATAAACATATTTAACGGAATTTTTACTCCTAGTAAAGGACACTTTTACACACTTACTAATATTAAATGGGAGTTTGTTGACCTGTTGATATTATAAACATATTTAACGGAATTTTTACTCCTAGTAAAGGACATTTTTACACACTTACTAATATTAAATGGGAGCTTGTTTGTTTTGCTACATGTATATAAAGAATCAAGGTCCTGCTGAAGTTCCATGCAGTCTTTAACATTATTTATACATTTATATAGTTTAACATCATCAGCAAACATTAACAGTTTTTATTGTTTTACAATATTTGGTAAATCATTTATAAAACACAAAAATAAGTGGTCCTAAGTTAGAACCTTGTGGAATACCTCAATTAACATTGAACTGGTATGACATACAATGCTTATAATACACTACCTGCGATCTGTCTTTTAAATATGATCGAAATATTTTCATTAATGGAGAAGCAAAACCTAATTTAGCTAACTTAGCAAGTAAACAGTCATGATCAACTTTATCAAAAGCCTTTTGAAAATAAGTGTATCCTACATCTACTTGTTTAAAATGGTCTAATTCTAATGATACATATTAAGCTGTATTCTTACAATTGTATGCTGTATTTCTCAATTCTTTATGAGAAAACAGATAAATATGCGCCAAGATAAGTTATTTTGTTGCAAAACCACTCATTAATTTCAAGATGTATAATCCAAAAGTATCAATACAGTTTTTATCAAGTTCCTGAAGATAGAAAGTGATATCCAGTTCAATAAACCTTTAAACATTCCATATTTCACTTCTTGGTCAACAATGCATCGTCGATACTGTAAAATTATTTTGACTTTCGAACAAATGTACTACATGGCAAAGCGAGAAGGCGTATCGGGAAATATTCCAACTACAGAGATGTTTACCTGAGCTTATCGCACATATATGGTGAGTCCAGTGTGTGTACACTCTTTTCAGATATAATCATGTCTTCTGGACAGCAACGTGTCATACATCGGCAGGCGCGAGGAAACATACCCAATAACGTGATTGAATATTGTGACAAGGAGAAAGAAGAGGGCATTAAAATCGTCGTTAATTTTAATTATATTTTCATTCAGATCCATCATTATAGAAGTTACAAGAGATTGTATTTCATAATAATATCTACAATTATACAAACATAACGTTGTATATCTACCATAACATTATGATGTATCGAATTTAAATCATGTTTATATTACGGCAATCGCCTATTTGTATTTGTACAGATTGATCACGCTTCAGAAAATTAGAACATATACTTCCTAAAATTATTCCACAAGGAAAGCTTTCCATTAATGCCAGTTTTTTTAACTAGAAGACTAAAAGAATTGATTATTACTGGGAAAAGGGAATGGATTACTGAAACAAGAAGCTCGAAGTTAATGATTTGTATACGATGATAGTGACAATGACAGTGAGACAACTTTCAGTGACGGAACATTGCTAATAATATATTTGATATTACACCTTTGCCAGTTGAGTAAATGAGCTTTTTTAAAATTATTCGCGTTGTATAGATTGATCACACTAGAAAATTAGTTATATTTCCGTGCACATCCTATGGTTGCGTTAGTCATTTAATAACAAAGGTGTAGTTGGTTTTCTCTTACATTTTTCCCTGTTATAAAAATTGCAGAAGAGAGGTCTGTTTAGCCTCATTTTCATTCTTTGAAAAATATTACAATAAATAATTACGTTGATACATATTTAATGCATTTATTATCATTAAGGTTATTTTTCATGATCATGCACCCATATTGCGTATAATAATTGGCTAATCTTTCATGTCAGACACACGCAGCTTCCAAGTGCTCTATTTGTGTTTCGTAGCTTACTATTCGCCAACTTACTAATATTTCACCCTTCTAATTGACCAGATAAGGCCAGATAAGAGAGGATCGCAGCGCTGGTCACTGCAGGTCAATACGCCTCAACGCTCTGGCAAGTAATACAAGCTGTCTTAAGAATGAATGCAGACGGCCAAGAGTGGAAACTTACGTTAACACAGATAAAATGTATTACATCATCATTGCCGCTGCATGTCCCGTACCGTTCGACAGCACTGAAATGCACCAGTTGAGTCTCTTGCAGTGGACGGATTGAAGTCAAGTCAACATGCAAACACACCCGCTCGAAGTCATGCGCTCACAACTAGAAAATTAATATTCAATGTGTTACAGTTTTGTAAGAAAGAGAAATGAAAAGCTCTAATTATTCTGTTAAATAATGCAATAATAACGGCCGTAGGGAAAGGTGAACGAACTGTGTATTACACAGTGAGACAGGCTCAAAATTCAAAGCGTAAAGGTGAAAAACTTTCAGCAAATGGTAAACATGGTCCACATCCGAAAGGGTTCGAACTCGATGAGTTTAAAAAATCTGTTGTGTGCAGACCTTTTCTGAGTTTTATGAACAGAGAGGAGAATTCTTACAATACTCATAATGCTGTTAAAAAAAAGATTCTCTTTAAAGGTAAGAATGACATATTCTGGAGAATACTTAAAGGCAGAGAGTATTGATTTCGCCAGTACAAAACTATGTGTCGTGTTACTTATGCTGTGCTGATGTTTTGATGGTCAGACTGTACTGCACATGTTCCCGCCTTCTCTGAACTCTCTATACCGAGCCACGCTACACCATCGACCTCTCCAAAGAACTGCATTCATTCGTCAGACAGGTAATAAGAGGGTCGTTCAACATATAATGCCCCAAAATGTTTAAAGGGTCATTAATATATCTAGACAAATTTCCTCGTTGGTGCTTTATATCTGATGTTTCTTCTGTGCGCCTGTGAAGTTTCGAACCGTTCCGGCAGATGGCAGAGCCGTAGTACAGCGTCAAAATGGCGTCTACATACGACTCACGTTACAAGTAGCGTGATGCAATTGAGTTCTTATGTGCAGAAAAGGAAACCGTGGTGAATTTCTATAAACGTTTGTGTGCAGTGCATAGCAATGCTGCAGTTGATAGGGGTACAGTTGGGTGATGGGTAAAGAAAGTTAAAGCCTCAGGAAATGCAGAAACAGAGCTCCATGATCAGCAATACAGGGGACCTCCTGTCACTGCCAGACATGCTGAATCGCGTGGATGCCATTATTCGTGCGGACTGGCGCATTACAACTCGACAATTGGATTAGCAGTTATCGGTCAGCATTGAGAGTGTATCTGCAATGATCCAGACTTTCGAATATTCAAAGACGCGCTCACGATGGATTCCACGAATGCTCACAACAGACCACAAGATTCAAAACAGGCCATTTCATCTGAATTGTTGGAGCGTTTTGAGACCGACGGAGAGACCCTTTTGTCACGGATCTTTACAGGTGTAAAAAGCTGGATGCACCACTTTGCCCCGGAAACAAAAGGGCAGTCCGTGGAGTGGCATCATCCACATTCACAAAGAGGAAATTGCCCTCTGTCGGAAAAGTCAGGTTGACAATCTTCTCGGATTGTGATAGCGTCATTCTCGTGGATGTGATGCCTATAGAGTCAACCATTAATTCAGAAGCATACGTGAAGACTATGAAACTCAAAAACCGTTTCGGACATATATCATCTGGCAAGAATCAGCAGAAATCGTGCTCCAATATGGTAATACAGCCTCGTGCACAAGTCTGAGACCTCGGGAACACATCCCCAAATTCGGTTGGCTATCATTTCTTCATCCACCCACAGTCCAGAGCTGACACCCTCGGAATTCCATCTCTTTGGGCCGCTTAAAGATTCTCTATGGGGAAAATTTTTTGAAGATAACGAGATTGTCATTCATGCACATGGCTAGTCTACAGGACAAGAGCTTTTACCAGCAGGGAATACATGCTCTCACACAACGTTGGCGTAAGGCTATAGAACGTGACAGAGACTAAGTAGATAAATAGGACATGGACAACACATGCTGATGTATATTGTCACCAAATTCTTACTCTGAACAATAAATATGTCCAGAGAAAAAAATGTGGGACATTATATGTTGAACGAACCTCCTAAGTCCGAAGGGGCGAAGCAAGAGCTGAATACTGGGTAACGAACCGTTTCCATTGCTACTTGTTTAGTAGGTCAGCTATGATGTGGGTGATACAAGCAATAGCCATACCAGCACTTCCATCTCTAGTATCAAGCTTTATGCTATATACCGAGCAATTTTATTTGTACGTCGACGGAAGCTGGGTGACAGCCTTATTCTTACTGACTCCCTTAGTGCCCTTCAAAGCCGTCGTCAGTTATACAGCCCTCGTCCGATTGTGCAACGTATCCAGGATGCCCTCCACGTTTTGCACGCCTCCGGTGTTAGCGTGTTATGTGGATGGGCTCCTGGCCACACGGGACTGACGGGGAATCAACTAGCGAATTCGGCAGCTACGGTGGTTACAACACGGCCCAGTATTTACATCCCATTTGTTAGCTCGGATGACTTTCGGCTCGTTCTGCGGAGAGCGGTACTCTCGTGCTGGCGCGATGAGTGGTCTACTCTCCGTGGAAACAAATCCGAGTGGTAAAGGAGCTTCCTATTCCTTGGGCAACTTCCTCTCGAGCCTCACTTCGAGAGGAAGCGATACTTGCTCGGTTGCGCATCGGCCACTGCCCTTTTAGCCATAGCCATCTTTTAACAAGAAGTCCCGCTCCGGGGCCGCATCGGTAGTGTAGATGGTAGCATGTCTGCCTCACGTTCCAGAGGTCCCGAGTTCGAATCTCCGTCAGGGTGAGTTACCTGGATAAGGTTTTTCCGGGGTTTTCCCTTATCCTGAAAGTCGAATGTCGGTTAACTCTAAGCTCCATGGACCCCGGACTCATTTGAGCATCATTTCACCCTTTCATTCATCGTCCGATATGACTTAACGTTAGAGGACGTAAAAAAAAAAAAGCCCCGCTCCGGTCTGCCCGCTTTGTGGTGGCGCCCTCTCGGTCCACCACGTTCTTTTCTTTTAGAATGTTTTAACTTGGCTCGTTTACGCCAGTGTCTCCAGCTGCCGGCCAGCTTGGCAGAGATACTGGCGGACGACGAGAACTCGGTTTTAGAATTCCTTTTGAATACAAGTTTTAGAATTTAGGTCCCGCCGATTCAGGCATTTTAAACATTTTAACGTATTTATGGCGTTTAATTTTATTTTAGTGTGTTATACTGCTTTGCGGTGTTTTAACTTGGTTTTATCGTATTGAGTGGCTTTTAGTGTTTTAATATTTTAGCTAGTTTGTGCCACTATTGGCGTCTTAAGGGCGCTTATCACCATTGTAGTTGAGTGCCCATAAACACCACCACCACCACCACCATCATCATCATCATCATCATCATCATAGACATACCCACCCTAAGATTTAGACCAGGTCGAAGACTTCTAAAGCTCCTTGGAAGCGCGTTGATATCAGTAGAAGTGACTAATCGATGTTAAGAGAGCTGAACAGAGTAAGCATTGAGGTAGGACTAGCCATGAACCCAAGGAAAAGCAAGCTAATGACCAATACTGTTGAGGAGCAAATAAGTGTCAATGGCGAGAACCTGCAATATGTCAGTGAATATGTCTACTTGGGACAAACCATATCTTTTTCAAACTCCGACACTGGCCACAAAAAATTCCAAGATGTCTTTTAAACGTCGCGAAAAAGAGTACATGACAAAGAAGCGGAATGACTGGCACTTTAATTATAGTTGGAACTAAAAGTGCGTCCCACTCTTTGGAAAGAAGGAGAAATACTTTGCTTACTTGATCTCATGGTCATAACGTAAATGCTCGTATAAACCAAAATTGCTGATGTTTAACCTCGGAGAACTAGGCTGCCTCTACAAAACTAGATCAGTATTTTAAAAAAAATTATCATCTGATATAAAAGCAATAAACCATAATCTCTGTTTCCAATACATTTATAAATAAACTAAGCTGATATACTTTGTGTTATAAAGGCAAAGCTTCCCTAGCACTAAAAACCTTAGGATGGAATGTCCTTATATACTCAAGCCAACTATCAATTGCTTTGTCTGGGCACTCTTAAATTATACCACAGACCTTAACGGCTCTATAAGAATACGATTCGTTTCGCTGAATCTTCCAACATAAAACATCGGTCATAACATTTAATGATTTTGACCACTCCCCTTAGTAACTACAAATGGAGATATTTATTTCCATTCTATGCGCATATATGGAAATAAATTGCCACGATAATTACTGTTGATATACACAGGACTCAAATTCTTAAGTAATATTTCTCATTTTCATAGCAGATAATGGAACTTCATATGAAGTACTAAAGGGACGTTATGTTGTGCATTGTGCATTTTGGTCGAAAGGTTCCACTACACATTCTTAATATGAAAATGACGAACCATGATTCTGTGTAACCTACATATTGGCAACCAAAAGGGTATCACCAACACTTTGCTATTACACACGTGTTCGGTTAATTTTTTTATAAATGCTGCTGGAGTATTACAACCAACAGCAAACTTTCAATTAGCTTTTTATACCAACGAAACTCACTGAGTGGCTGTTTAAGTTCTAGCTTTTTATCAACATCGGTCAAATTATTTATCTCGTATACATGAGTAGTTATAACTCCGGATTAAGCAGTAGGATCAACGAATATGTTACTTCTAGGTGACACTATTGTCGCGTTAATGCCCGCATTAGGGCGGCATAACGGCATTGGCGTCAAATTTAAAAGTGAGTAAAATATACTCCAACGGCTTAAGGTGGAATTAAATGTTCTACCTGGGCTATGTATGATACAATATTACTTTTGGGAATTAATTGTTCTTTCACACTGGCCGTGTGTAGGCTAAAGTATGGAAAGATACAGACTGAAAAATTCAATGCCATAGCCGGAATTTGAACCACGGATCTTCTGGTTGCCGTCCAGCCACTCTAACCCTTGAGCTACTATGGCCAACGTGCCGACATGACATTATATTCTCCAACTGACTCGTGTATTTACCGGTAAACCACTTAGGAGTTCTCATCAACACACGAGACAACTAGCTTAATGGCGACTTACTATGTTGTAATTACTTTAAGGCCCGGGCATTATAGTTAACCACTATTAGGTCAATTAATGGAAACTAATTGTTCTTTCACACTGGCCGTGTGTAGGTTAAAGTATGGAAAGATAAGAGTCAGGCTGAAAAATCAACAGTAATAAACATTAATTTCAGAAAAGATGAACAAATCTGAGAGATTTCACAAATTGTGTAACCTTCGTAAACTCACAGCTGTTAATCTGTTTATGTTGTGTTTATAACATCTTATAGAACATTTAGCGCGACTGGCCACGTAGCTAAGTCGGTAGAGCACCTGCCTGCCGTGCGAGGGGTCCCGGGTTCGATTCCCGGCGGTGGGAACTTTTTTTCGACCAAGATAATTCCTTATCTTCCCCAGAGTCTGGGAGTAGGAAGGACAGTGCGAATGTGTGCGAGATCTAGTGATACAACCAAACGAATACGAGTGAACACCTTCGATATGTTCCAAAGGAGAACGGCCACCGATATGACCATAGCAGTTAAAGGCGGGGTATAAATGAAAAAAAAAAAAAATAGCACACTACAGATACTGATACACTACTTTATACCACATTGTTGTAACTCTCTGGTTTAAACTTTACAACACAAAACATAAATATATGTTAAAACGTGTATTGAATGTGCCCTTTGCAGTGAGCTGGAACTCTTTATTGAGGAATATTTATCGCCAAACCTAAAAAGCATGAAGTGGGTGTCAATTGCAACATTTGTAGGTAGACTTCTTATGATAAAGCTGGATAGAATATAATTTTCAAATGACTTTTCTAAAGCCATTTTAAACCTCTGGAAGCACTTAAACACTACTGGATCAAATAGGGTATAGTGCAAATCTTGAAAATGTGATTGATTATAAGAGAGAAATTTACATTTTTCAGCTGTAAGGTATATGAAGGTATTTTTGTGACATAGACAATATCCTGATAACTTTTTCGAAGGGATGTCACAGAGAAACCAGCTGCTGTTAACGCTCCTGCCGATAGCTCCCAAGATCTAGGGAACAAATATGTCAAATGCCAACAGTGAAAGAGGGTTAACACCAACTGCTTTCTCTGTGACATCCCGTTGTAAAAGTATCAGAAACTGCCTATGTCACGAAAATACCGTCCTTCACCTTACAGCTGAAAAATGTAAATTTCTCTCTTTTAATCAATCACATATTCAAGATTTGTAATATTTTATAACATTTATAGCAGCAACTTGATAACATTTGAGATTAGTTTAAGTAACTAACAAAATAAGTTGTTTAATAATCATTTGTGTACTAATATTTATAAAATGAAGAGAAGTAAATGCGTATCTTTTAAGAAAAAACTGAATCAAAATCACGTTAATGTTTAACGTCTAAAAGAATAACTACAAACATGTTACATAAAGCTGGATGAACGGATTAAGCCATTCATCAAAAGCACGTGCGGTGTTTCTTCTGTAAATCCAGATTACAGCACATGCCGACAAGGATGCATTTGTTGGTCCTTTTTCGCTTATGAATCCGGTAATATTGCGACAACGCGGGAGCAAATTCCTGCTCCGAGGACCAGCCATGCAGATTATCCAAGTGAGACTAGACTAAGTACATCACCTCGCCCTATCCTCCTCGGTGACTCAATTTACACACTTAATGACTGTCTGCAAGATTCCTGAAAACCAGGGGTGGCACATATTGTCGCTGGTGCCTGAAATTTATTCTGAACAACAAACATTCATCTTTCTGTAATTTTACATAAAAATACATGATCTAGCCTGCTATTGTAAAGAGCAAAGAGCAAAGTATTCTAATTATATAGCGTACTAGTAATTTAACAGTGCTACATTATAACAGGTATGAGAATAACGTTTATGAAAATTGTTTAATTTACAATTCAATTCGATGAATATTCAAAAAGTTGTTCATATTTCTTCCTGTTTGTGAACAAAATGCTAGCTGAAACAGTGTAGTTGAATTCGCGAAATAAGTGTAAAAATTGGTACAAAATAATATGTACCATTAAACATTTTTCTTTTGTGTTGGTTTTCATAAACGCCTACAAACAGAGCTTTATTAACGGGTTTGAAAACAGAACAAGAAGCTGTGGCACAGAAGGATAAGAAAAGACGACTGAGGGGGGAAAAGATTGGGAGAGGTATACTCAAGGAAGGAGGGCAGAAAAAGGAATGGTTGAAGGAGGGATTGGGAGAAACAAAAACGGAGCATGAGAGAGAGAGAGAGAGAGAGAGAGAGAGAGAGAGAGAGAGAGAGAGAGAGAGAAGCAGATATATATAAGAAACTTCGCACTCAAAGTAACAACGCAAGTGCAGATGAGGATTCGATCAATATTGGAAAAAAATCTGTAAAAATTTACTCCTGGAGAACTTTCTATAAGATAAACAAAATTTTTAACCTTTGGAATGGCTTATCCAGGTGCCGAAAGCCACATTTTAAAAGCGTTTAGGTAATTAAGAGATTGAAACATGTTTATATATGATTGTACATGTATATCTTACCACTAAGCAAGAACATTACAGTTCATGTCCATGAACATCCAGATAGAAATGTGAAATGAAATGTGTAGTGTTTAACGCTCTCTTTTACTACATACGGCACCGCAGGCGATGACACTGATGATACATGAGATGAAGATGGAGCACCAGTGGAATGAGATGGCGGGGGAAATTGGAGATCCCGGAGAAAACCCGCCCCGGTGTCGTGTTGTCCACTACAAATCTCACTTTGCGGTCTCCTGGGATCGAACTCGGGCCGCCTTGGTGAGAGCCAAGCGGTCAAACCACTGAGCCACGGTGCGGCCTATCCAGATAGAGAAGCCTTACAACCGGTATACGGAGGAGGATTTCAACAATGTGGTCAGGTGTAGGCGTACTGCACCTAGTTCCGGAAAGTAGGGAGGACATTTGCAAGTGCGTAGGGCAGTTACACTTAAAGACGGCAAGCACACTGCTAAAGGGTCCCTAACGTTTTCAGATTGAGCATCTTGGTGGGGCGACCCTGCAGTGCATTATCTACCCTATCCCACAGGTTAGCTGCAAGTCAGAAGGGTGAATATCCAGGTAAAGCAATTTACCCTCAAAGGTCATATAGCGTCATATAGGTCATAAAGGTCATAGGTGAATACTACCGTGTATCCATCATATACTGTCTATCCATAAAATGGACGTCTTATATCAAATTATTGAACTAAAACCTGTTTAAAATTTCCGAAAACCTTTAGGTGAATTCTTAAACTCGAAAATATCTGTCAATGAAAATGGTGTTATGGTAATGTTAGAATACAACTCATGTGACATTTTTGTTTCTCTAGATCGCTCTTGGGGTAAATCCTTTGCAAGTATGCTTTATTATCTGGAACAATAATTACAAAAGTAATTCATCACTGCATGAAGGATTTTCCTAAATCTTAAGACCCTAATTTTAATCAGTGGATCATTTAATATATTTAATACTATATTTAATATAAATCACCTAATACATACACATTTATACCATTTATACATTATAGAATACAAAGGGCGGCTAGATCTGATGGCAACAGGAGCGGCGTATAGGCATCCTTAACGTTTCCAGAAAAGAAATGGCTGTAACGATACTTAAATTATGGACCCTCTCACTGCAAGCTCTATTATCACATTTGGAGCGAGAGAGAGGAATGAATTTTGCGGTAGTGCAGAACTGCAGCTTCAAGAAGGGTAGTTGGTCATACTGTTAGGATGAAGTGCTTGATACCTTCCTTGGAAATTATATCCTTCCGTTATTTCACACTAAAGAACCTTATTACAGAAGCTATCATATCCCACTGTTTGATTTTAACGCCTTTGTTTATAGGTTATGTAGGTTAGATGGACCTCGCGCAGTAGATCTAGAGATAACTGTTGTAGCTGTCGCCTCGAGGAGGAAAGGATGAAGTGAAGGAAGCTACTACAGAAACCTGACAGTTTAATGAAATGAAATGTGTAGTGTTTAACGCCTGCTTTTACTAGATACGGCAACGTAGGTGGCAATACTGATGATATATGAGATGAAGATGGAGCACTGGTGAAATGAGATGGCGGGGGAAACCGGAGATCCCGGAGAAAAAACACTCCAGCGCCATGCTGTCCACTACAAATCTCACAAGCGGTCGCCTGGGATCGAACCCCGGTCTTGGAGACAGCCAAACCGTCTAACCACTCAGTCACGGCGCGGCTTCTCATAGTTCATGTTCGAATACTAGTCCCACTGAGGGAGCTGCCTACAGAGGGTTGTGAACCACCCGTCGAACAGGAAGCCTTCTAGTGTACACGGAAAGAATTCTTTGAACGAGTATCCACGCCATCTGCCCGGCAAAAGAACTCTAGAAGTAATTTTGAAGATAACGAAGCTGAATGAAGGGGAAATGTTGGGAAAGAAATCGTGGGAGAGAGAAACCACCCCAGCATTCGACTATCCAAGAGGGAACGCGATTTTTGATTTCCCAAACTAGAATTAGCAGGCGATTCTCTAAAAAGAAAGATCAATCTGAAAGACTGTGATAGGTGGGACAAAATTATTTCCTGTCATGATACTAGAATGTATTGACCGGCAATGACAAGAATCCCAACAGGAGGAATGCTCCCGTTTTAGCGTTCCGAGCTCTCCCTTTCTACAAGCAATTACTTAAATTAACGCTTTACTGCTGCCAGATGAATTTTATTTACTTCTTAAATTAACTCGAGAGGGCATACAAGATCAGTCTGATGTCGCAACACTGGGAGGCTCTAAAGCAACTTTGTATAATTAAGACATGCCTTCATGTTTACATTTCACTTGCATTACTCTCATCGTCGAACCAAATGTAGAGTTCGAAACTGTTATTGAACCAAGTTGCCATTAAATACATTTTCTTTTTATTTGAACAGTTTTGCTTTATTTTAAACTTAATAGAGGTTTTTGATAAAGTACACATGAAAAATTCAATGCCACGGCCGGGATTTGAACCACAGATCTCCTGGTTTCCGTCCAATCGCTCTAACCCATTGAGCAACCATGGCCAACTTGCCGTCATGACATCAAATTCTCCATTTGACTCGTATATTTCCCCGGTAAACCAGTAGGGGCTCTCACATTCGAGACATACCATGGTAGCTCAAAGATTAGAGCGACTGGACGGAAACCAGGAGATCTGTGGTTCAAATCCCGGCCGTGGCATTGAATTTTTCATGTTCACTGACAAAAACCTTAACCTATATAAGGTCAGTGTGAAGAAATGATTAATTTACACCAATTAACTAAAATAATTAGAGTTAAATGATAAAGCCTGGCACTCAAGTATTTACGATATTAAGTCGCCACAAACGGTGTATCTCGAATGCGAGAGCCCCTAGTAGTTTACCAGGGAAATATACGAGTCAAATGGAGAATTTGATGTCATGAGGGCAAGTTGGCCATGGTAGCTCAGTGGGCCAGAGCGACTGGACGGAAACCAGGAGATACGCGGTTCAAATCCCGGCCATGGCACTGCGTTTTTCATGTTGACTCTATCAAAAACCTTAGCCTATATAAGGCAAATGTAAAGAAATGTTTAATTTCCGTAAATTAACTAAAATATTAAGAGTTAAATGATGAAGCCTGGGACTCAAGTACTTATGATAGTAAGTCGCCACAAACGGTGTATTTCGGATGCAAGAGCCCCTAGTGGTCTGCCGGGAAAATATATGAGTCAAATGGAGAATTTAATGTCAAGACGGCACGTTGGCCATGCGAGCTCTATGGGTTAGAGCGACTGGACGGAAACTAGGAGATCCGTGGTTCAAATCCCGGTCGTGGCATTGAATTTTTCATGTTGACTCTATCAAAAACCTTAGCCTATATAAGGCTAGTGTGAAGAAATGATTAATTTCCATCAATTAACTAAAATTAATAAAGGCTCACTGATGTATAATATTCTTTGAAGCTTTTACATTTTTATGGAAAACTTGTTTTTCTTTTTTTATTGTGTGTTGTTATGCTAATTCACTAACTTCAGTTAGTTATTTTGGTAAAAAAAATGGCATTTTGAATTAAAACACAAAGCTACAAAATAAATGTTAAAGCTTTGCTATCCTTAAGAAAACCCGTGAAACTTTCAATGTAGCTAAAAAACAAATGCCACGAGGAATAAATATGTATTATATTCTGCAGGAAAACGGAGGCAATAAGGTTTTCGTTATGTGGTATACCAGGCTGGCTTCTGCAGTGATATTTGCGTGAACTTTATGTGAGTGGGTGTTGACCTATAAAGACAGGAGTGTGGTGATGTCGGGTGGAGAAGTGGGGGATGTTCACACCCCGTAACGTCAAATATCCCCACAGCTCTAGCTTTATATCCTCAATAAAGCTACAGCGCTGCAAAACTTTTTAATGTTAAACGGCTCAGTCAAGCATTGGAGCTCCAGCATTAATTAGCAAATCCATCTAAAGCAAGTGAAGTATTAGCAACAAAAACATTACGGTTTTATTTTACTTCTTGTCATAAACAATACTTCAGTTTGTATTACTGTTGCCGGATATTAGAAAAGGAAATGAAGTACAAAATTTCAGATAAGGGAGAGAGAAGAGAGGTAGAGGGGAGTGTTAATTCCGACAACGAAAATAAAGAAACCTAAAAATTATACAGTACACAAAAGCACATAAAACACTTTGTTTTTATTTTTATAACCATTCAGGAAAAGTAGCGGTTCATGCTAAAAGTAAGATGAATTTCATTGTAGCTAGTAGGTGGAATAAATTACGTTCCACGGAAAAATTTAATACCAATGTTCCATTAGAATTACTTTCATATTTGGGGGCCACCTGAAAACAGAAAATATGTAAGAAAAATACCCGCGTGGGGTATGAATGAAAGGGACAGATGAATACAAAACTAAGTAACTAAGCACACTATCTTCGAAATATCCTTTATATGCGAGTAATTTCGTCATTATTATCTGAAGAAAATTCTGATTAAAACACATGTATTTAAATCAAATGAGCTTGCTTGGAACAGTACAGGGTGTCTCTAAAGCCACCATACATTTAAATGAAAACGCAATATTTTGTTTCTTTTCTTTTCAGATACTGGTATCTTAGTGCAAGATGTTTAGCACAGAAGAACGGGTTGCCATTGTTTGTGCACGGGTACGCGGAATGTCATATGAAGACGGCAGAGCGGAATTTACCCGTAAATTCCACAAACCAGCCCCATCAAGGGCACACATTCGTCTGCTTGTGAACAAATTTAACCGTACCGGCAGTGTGTGTGAGAGACACGTCCTGGACGACCACACGTCTTGACAGAAACAGTGCAGCAGGTTCAAATTGCCAGTGATAGGAGTCCGAAGGCATCAATTCGACGTCTCAGTAGGGAATTGAACGTCCCTCACAACACAGTGTGGAAAATTCTACGTTTCACTCTACGGAAATGTCCATATCACATTCAAGTTCTGCACCATCTTGAGGACGAGGATTTCGCCTGTCGTCGGGCAATGAGTTAAGACCTCCTGGAATGTGTAGAGAATGAGAATTTAATGGACAACATTTTATTCTCCGACGCAGCCACTTTCCATGTTTGTGGGAAAGAGCACAGACACAACAGCCGAATATGGGCATATGAAGAACCACATGAGGTATCGTAGTGGGAACGTGATACATCGAAAGTCAATGTTTGGCTTGGTATGACAAACGCAAAACTGTATGGCCAATTTTTCTTTGCCGAAAGGTCAATAACAGGTAACATCTACCTCAACACGTTAGAACTGTTCCTTGAACCGCAGCTTCAAGGGGATGGCATACTGGTTACAGTTACCTTTCAGCAAGATAGTGCACCTCCACATTTTGCAAACATCGTCTGTGATTACCTAAACAGAACCTTTCCATGGAGATGAATAGGCAGAGGTTCACCTCGGCTGTGGGCTTCCCGTTCACCGGATCTTATTCCTTTAAACTTTTTTGAATGGGGGTACATCAAATCTAAAGTGTACACTAGCAAAGTGAATGGTCTGCCTGAATTACGGAAGCAGCAGGTCGAATTACGGTTGACATGTTACGGTCTATATTTCGTTCCACTACTGAAAGATGGTGTATGTGTTTTGAGCTAGATGGAGGTCACGTAGAAGGGCACTAGAATATGTGTAACAGTTCTAAATAATATTGATTTTTCAATCACTTTCTTCCTTCAGCCAGGAACGAATTTTGTATAATGTTATGTAACTGATAAATCAATAATCCATAAACAAAAGTGTACTATAGAAAAAAAGTATGTATTTAAAACAGACAGATTATTTCAAATACCTTTTTGTATCCTCAGTATTTCCAAAGTAAGTAGCCAGTTCGTATTCGTTAAAATGTTTAATATTCACTGTTTTCTCCTGTGCTTCCATGGAAAAAGTATGGATTTTCAAGGTCAGCACATAATCACTCTGTTTTAAACATTCGATCATCACTACAGTCTCTTGCATCTCTTTGATCTACAACGAAATATGTGGTGCAACTATTTCTACAAGATTTATCTCAATTAACTAACATAAGGGATTCGAGCGTGACGGCTCAGGCAGATTTGTCTGTGGCCCGCATTCGTAAGGTCCGGGTTCGATTGTCGTCATCAGCCATGGTTTTTCGGGGGTTCTCCCGGGTCACCAGGCGAATGCTGGTTAGGTTAATTACATCTCCCGAATTTCCTGTCCCTCCATCTCATCTCCATTATCTTTCCAGTCATCTGTCATCTGGTGGTCTCTTTCAAGGTAGAAATATCGGCGGGTGTCTCGGCGCAGCATGGTAGAATGATACGCTCCTGGAAAAATCTTCCTCCTCTGGTAAGAGATTCTCCGGTTTCCGGGCCGACCTGGTGGGTCATTTCCGGATCACGGTAGGTGAGATGCCAGTTGTGCTGTCCTACTGTGGGAGCTTCCAACTGGTAAATAGTAGGGACCCTGCCCTGTGCACTGTCGTCACTTCTTGGGTCGGCCGCCCTCCGTCTCCTCTCGCCTCATCGTTCCCCCCGGGGATGCTCGACTTCGGGTTGTGGTACAATAAGCCACAGATTTCGGTGCCGAATCCCCTCCATAGTACCTAATCCTAATCCTGACACGAAGGAGATAGAAACTATATAAAATAAACAATCATGGAATGGAGTACGTCAAATTTTTCAGTGTAAGCGCAGAACCGTTTGGGGTTTCAACACGTGTTATAGGTTTTCTATTCCTGATTCCTAGCAAATGCATTGTATGTTACAGCCACCGAAGAGTACCAAACTCTGTGCATGTGGTTTACTAAACGTGAGCTTAAATTTGGATAAGATTATGGCGTCTGAAATAATTTTTTAAGTCGCAGTTAAAACTGTAAAACAGGCTTTCGTTTGTTTATTTATTTAGATCAGTGGGTTCCCAAAATGAGATTGGCAGGTAGAGAAAGTCTGCTTTGAAAGTCTGCCATTATTCCTCAAATAATTTGAACTATCCCCTGCTTCCTCAAACTCAAAACCATAGCGAGATATATTTGAGGGTGTGCTGATTTTGTCGCCAGCTACTGTTCAAGAAAGTGCATAGATTCTTTCACCAATTCCCAGAGCGGCATTTGCCCTATATACAGTTAAATATCATTTGCATGACATATTTAGTATCCGTATTCCCAAGCACAAAATCAGCCATTTCAGTGCATTCCTTTTTGTGCCAATGTCCAGCACACCAAGATATGGCTTTTTATTCTTATTTTTTTTATCCATTTTGGAACTGAATGAACGATGTTAGACGCACTTAGAAACAACGAAAGCTCTTATGAAATTGTTTTCAGATGTTTGAAATGAAATGTTTTGTTTCTGCTGTACAAAGTTGGAGCACAAATTAATGTTGGAGTTAATGAAAATATGCTTGATCTGTTTCTATTAATTCACTTCCTCGTGATTCAAAATTCGAAGATAGCAGCCAGAAAACTAAATTACAGCCAAAATGAAAATATGTTACTCGAGTCTTATACGAAAGTATTGCAGTTATTTGTGGAGAGAACAAGAAAACCTAAAGTTAATAAAACTCCATTAATGACGCTGTATCCATGACTGTGGTAAAATATTAGCAGTTCAAGTGTTAGCCAAATTGTTTGCAGACATACAGCGTAACACTTAGGTAGGTGCATCTACTGCATTAGATAATTTAAGAAAAATAGTGTTTTAAACGGCAATGAGATTACTGATAAGTAACAAAATAATTATTGGGAAAAGAAATTTATTAAGGAAGCATTTCAGCTTAAGTATGGGGTACTTCCTAGACTTTTGGCCGTCATAAAGCCTAATGAAACACTGTAGAGATCTTCAGTTACGGAGGAGGGTCCTGGCAGTATTAGATCGGTATAAGTTGGTGCCTTGACGACTTCGGCCACATCTGAGCGGTCTTATACAGCGATACTCTGCCCCACTAGGCTGTTAAATCATCAGGTTTTTCCAACATAGGGATTAATACGGTAGCCTATCCAAACCGTTGTATATTAGTATGAGTAACGGTGGATAACGGAGGACGTTTTCAGCACTACAGGCAATGCTTGACCTGTATAATTTTCTGAAAGAGAGGAAGTATTACCAAGGGCGACCAGATCCAGTGACGGCAGGCAAAGCACAGCGGGGTCCCCAAGGTCTCCGATTGTGTATCCTAGAATAGCACTTCTAAGCCCGATATCCTTGCAGACAGTTTGGGAAGCTTCCGCTATCAAGGAAATGCACCTATGTCACAAATCACCATTAACTGAACCTGGCACTAAAAACCCCGAAATATGAAGTAAAACATATGGGACTCATGAAGCTATCCCATTACTTGGCCAGACACCAGGAAAATCATGCAAAACCATGAAAAGTCCTTAATCAAAATTATTAGTAGCTTTGGGATGTGTTCTCCTAAATGAGACTGCGCTTGTCCGCTCTTTCATTTTCGTGGTTTATTATGTTTTATATCTTTATGTTTTCGATGACGTTCTAAAGAGTTATCGCCCAACGCAATATCATTGATCCTTGAATTGTATGTACTCAGAAGCCAAGTAAGTTCATAAAAAAGACAATGAGGACTCTGTAAAAGAGGTGAAAGAGATTTAGCTGTCACCAGGTTCTGCGGAAATTATGTCACGTGTCACCAGATTCACCATGACTTCGTTTGTGCTTGCGAAATATTTGGCAATAATGTTTCTTGGAGAGAAAATAATCATATAAGTCTTGTACTATAATTTAACATTACAATAAATGTTAGTCTTATCTAAATTAATTTAATTTTATACACATAGACCTGCTTATGGTTGTCCTTATCATATTTAATTGGAAATATCAAGACAGAAAAGGTTTATTTGTTTGCTTTTCGCAATGTATTTCCGCCTATTGTGCAGGTAAACTTTAAACAGAAATGTTACTTTGCTAGTACTTGAACCCGGAATTTTCAAAGAAGAATTACTTGGGAAATTAACTGTTCTTTCACACTGGCCGTGTGTGGGCTAAGTATGAAAAGACAGAGTCAGACTGAAAAATTCAATGCCATAGCCGGGATATGAACCACGGATCAACTGGTCTCCGTCCAGTCGCTCTGACCATTGAGCTACTATGGCCAACGTGCCGACATGACATTAAATTCTCTAGCTGACTCGTGTTTTTTCCGGTAAACCACTTAGGAGTTCTCATAAACACATGAGACAGCTACCTTAACTGCGACTTACAACGTGTAAGTGCTTTAAGGCCCGGGCTGTATAGCTAACTACGATTAGGTCACTTAGTGGCTCAAATTACGGCTATGACTTTGAATTTTTCAGTCTGACTCTATCTTTCCAAGAACTACTTTGCTATCATCGCTATACGGTTTCTCGATAGAAATGTTACAGTTTGTTAGACAGCACTACATGTGACGGTTTGAGGCAAGGCTGGATGAGTTGAATCGCTCTGTATATTGCCGCGCTTCTGTTACATATTTTCTGCTCTATTCAGATATAGATGTACACAGAAGGTAACATTCAATACTGTGGTGGATGCGGCTGCTTCTTGCATTTCCGCGACGCGCGATTTACTCCTTGTTTCCGCGTCGTATGTATCCCCGTTTAAGCTGCAGTAATTAATTCATGCGTCGCCGCGCCGTCTGAAAGGGGCATGAAAGCTATATGATTCTCTTGCTGTCTGTGGAAGACATTTGGGTTAGACTTACTCAGAGCTTATGGCCTTTCAATGAAATGAGGCGCCACATTTAGCATCCTAGTGGATATGACGAGACCAGTTTTTGTCAAACTTATGTATATAATTGGAGACGAAGGATGATGGAAATACATTTTTCCTAAAGGATAAGGTTTTATAAGGTGGAAAATGGAAGAAGTATGCGTACGCTTAAGCTCTGTAATCATTTTGCTCTTCCCAAAACCTGTGGAACTGCAAGTTACGTGAACAGGGTTGAGTACTTCTGGTGATGTAACGGTCGACAAGCTGACAAAATTCTTGGGGAAAACTGAATGCAAGTAATTTGCACGTGCATGAGGTAGGAAATAGGGTGACTGACATTGAAAACTCAGACCAAAAATAATATAAGGATCGCTGCCATTTAATATTTGTGTAGAATTTGTATTCTGAGCCTAATAATCAAACAGTTCGCTAATCATAATTATCATGGTCGCGCAGAGGTTAGCTCGCTCGGTTCTCACGAAGGCGACCCGGATTCGACCCCAGGCGACCGAAAAGTGAGATTTGTGGTGGGGCTGGTTTCCTCTGGATACTCCGGTTTCCCCCTCCGTCATTTCACCAATTACTCCATCATCCATCTTTTCTAACAGTTATTTCTCCTTCATACTTCTACTTCTACTACTTGAAAGTAGTGACATGTTAATGCTTCTCTAAATTTTAGTTACACATAGTACAAATGTTTCACAGAAGTGAAAGTAAAAGTTTGTGAACCTTGTGGTTTATTTCTGTCCATGTTACATATGAACGTTATGACTGCTATCCATAAGGATAATAGAATGAAGATATTATGGATATTTGCGTGATGAATGACATGTTCACTTGGGATGTGTGTGATGTTTACCTTCTAGAAACAACCAATTCTGTAGTAAATTCTAGGCTCTTTCACTACATAGGGTGTGCTATACAGGGAGTTCCATAAACGAGAAACAATGCAAAATAAAAATGAAATTACTACTTCTACTTCATCTACTTCTCTCGCTACCATCCCAGGCGTTGGGCTGGCCCCTAAACTCTGGCTAGTCTATCAGGTTCAGTGCTTCCAATTCCTTCGCCCCGACTTTCCGAGCTAGTGGTAGCCGTGTTCCCTAACACCGGTATCGGTGATGTAAACGGAGGAAAAAAAATTAATTAACCCTTCAGCAACATTTATCGAAAAAAAATTAATAGTAGGATTGAAAAATAGTTTCCAACGAAAATTCCATTCACCTGGCCTGCCAGTCACTATGCCGGAAGGTGGACGTGGATATTCACGAGGGCTGTTATTTGCCGCTACACGGATGAGCGATCTACTGTTTTGTTTACTATCCCGCCATTCGTAGTGATAGAATTTTTAACAATGACCTAACCTCTTATTTGCAAGGCTAAAGCAATGAATAAATAGCGGAGACCATTACATTTGCGATACAGAAGAAAACAAACCTGTTTACGTCATGATCACTATAGAAATGAACAGTGAACAGCCTGGAATCTTATTTTGAGAAAATTAAGTCCACAATGCACTACTGCATTTGACTTTTATTTACGACCGCTTTTTAAATACTATGGTTCTCCTCGGCCCAGTCTATAATGGGCGTAAGAGATGCTTAATTTTGCTTTATGAAGCTTAAAGTTCCTTTATGTGCTGCAAATCTATAGCAAGGCTTCGCTTCCTAAGGAAGCCATGCCAAAGGTCTTTGTGTCGGAAAAAAAGTCCATCGTCATCCTCCTCGAGAACAATGAAACATGGCTACCTCTAGATGGAGGTTTGTTCACATTTCATCATATTATTTGATGCTGAAAACAACCATGAGTAGAACTTTGATGTTATCTACCACGACATCTTACAAATAAGTACACTTTCTCTCTATACATGATTGAGGACAAAAGTAACGTGGTAGGCTTAGTTAATTTTATTTTCTTAGAACTTCGTTGAAGCTTTCCTCTTCTACTCGAAGTACTTTGTGGATTTTTGTCACGCAGTATTTTTAATTTTCTTTCACAAACATTAGTGACAAATGAATGTGGATGACGATATATATAGACTTCAGTCATCCCTATTCATTTGTGATATTTCACATATTCTAACGTTAGACGATGCAAGAAACCTTTTCTTTATATACTTAATTATGGAGAATACAGTGACAATGGAGTGTATGGTATCTAGAGGCAAATGCAGCAAAACTTCCCTAAATAAGGCTTACTGGAAGTTTTCTACATATCGCATACCTGATATGGTATTGCTTTGTCTCGCTATTTCTTCTGTTTTTTTTTTGTTTTTGTTTTTTTCACCGGCCCGTCTGTGCATCAAGCTTGGAATGAAATACCACGTTTATGTATATTTTACATGCATTGCCGTTCTAGTAATTCTTATCACATAACTAAGTTTAACAGTAATGAGAGTCCGTGTTACTATTATTAGGAGTATGTAACGTGGGAGGTTTTTTGTTGAAACTCCCTGTCCCTGTGTAGTAGACGCACGCTTAAATATGTTCCGCGGCCTGGTAATAAAAGAAACGCGCTGTATAAGCAATATAGCACTGAATGTAAAATTTCTATTATTAATTGTACTCAAAATCTTTCTCCCCCGTTTCTATTTAAGATTTATAATATCCCTTAAGTAGAATATTATTAGTGGTTATTCCATGATTTTAACACGCTTATTCTTGTAAGGCACACCATAAAAATTTGCACTTGCATAACTTTATTTCTTTCGGAATTATCAAGTCTGCAATATGGACTAGACCCACTTTCTGTGCGTTTCAGTACTACTAGTTTTTCAAAATAACTGATGTACGGTCGTTAATCAATGAGCACATAGCTACAGGCAGTCTTTAAGTTTTATACAACATAGAGAATTAACGTCAATAGCTACCTAGAGCCATACTTAAAGTATAAAACGTGCACAATCAATAATTTTTTGCTGATCACTTCATCAATTAATTTTATTGAGCTCAAGCTCCGAGTGAGAGTTTATAAACATCTCCAAAATACAAATAACACATGATAATTTAAAAATAAAATTTAATTGAAAATATTCGTCAATGGAATAAAAATGTTTTGAAATTAATCAGTTGAGAATGTTACTTTTGAATCTGGGCAAACTTACATAGGACAATTTATTAAATAATCTTACACCTTGTGAATGAAACCAAGTACCCTTTTTGGAGGAACTAAGCAGATGTTTCTAGCTGGATAAGTGCGTGTGTTTACAATGAACGGATTGATGGTACATATGAGGGCAGTAAAACGAAAATACATCAGATGTCTATCATACAAATTAAGGTTTAATAACTGTTAACATACTTATCCTAATGAAAACGGCAGCCAACTTCATTATTGTAGTAGCTTCTTCATTACTACAAAATCCATAATGGTATGAAATCACAAACGAGCTCGTACAATTGGTATCAAATCAATACTGATTATACTTCTTTCCATGACTCTTCTGGGGGAGGGGCCTTCAGAGTTCTACTGAGAACTTTCATTGAGTAGAGATGATATTCTTCGATCTCAGGATTCCAGACTTGCTCGTTATTCCATTAAAGGACGATACTCAATTCAGGATTTTAGCGAGAAACCAATCATTATGCTTCTCCCAAACTAAAATCACATGGAAAGACTTGTGCTCTGCATTGGGCGACGAGATAACCAATGGAATAAAACAGCGCATTTCTTAGTTGGCTAAAGCTTCTGCCAGAATGAGATCGACCGCCTAACCACCATCCACCGCTCGCGGGGAAACATATTTTTTCAGATAACAACTGCTGAGTGACACTGCTGCTGATCAATTTTTATTTATCTGTCCCTCACATAAATTGCTATCAAATCTATAATCAACTCACGGCCGCAAAAAGCATATGTTTGTCTTCAAGTAGGAAATATTTTGACCGCAATTGATACATCATTTATGCTATCAAAACAATTTAGATTTGCATATACTTTTTGGAATTACATACATGGAGTATTCTCACTGTATTCTCTGCATGCAGATATAACTTTATAGCTCCTATAGAGGAATTAACTAAACTTCCTAAACTGAAGGAACTTATACCATTTCTGTTAGCTTTTGAGATACGATATGGCAGTAAATGCTACTACTAAACCGGATATCAGATGAAACTGAATGTTGGTTCAGGCATCTCGCTAGGATAGCAGAGAAAGCCGAAAATTTTTGTTTCGGTTACACATCATGGCCACAAATGTTTCAAATCTGATTAAGTCTTACATACCTGTAGTATTCAAAATTAATATCCTCAAAAACGTTTTGAAACTAATACTGGAATACACATGTTTCTTACGAAGGGGCTAAGAGCTAAATTAAAAATCTGTTCTATTTCTCAGATACACTCTTAATATAAATATGAATAGTAATAACAATAATAGTAATACTAATAGCAATAATAATATTATATCGGACAGCATTATGAATAGCAAGTAAGGAAAGATTTCTGGTAAATTAACATGAGTTTTAAAGCTCAATATGTGAAATGAAACATTAGCACATGGATATATCTAGAATGGAGAAGTATAAGTATTAATGAATGTTTCAAAGTGTCTTCAGAGTATGAAAAACGAATGTAGTGTGAACTATGAGTTATGTACTAAGTGAAATGAGATGATATAGACATGAAAAATGTAAGTGATCAAATATTAATCAATGCTTCAAAGGAAGAGCTGTAAAGGTTAGTGTATATCATGAAGCAACAGCAGGTATTAGACCTAGAGATAAACATAATTGCAATGGAAGAAGTGGAGGATCAGTGTACCTAACTGTACATTATTAAAGCAAAAAATTAATGAATGGTAGAAAATGATAGGCTTTTAGGCTGTCCGGAGAGCTTGCCTGTGTGCACAACACGTAGGCTCGCAGGCCTACCTTGTCGGCCTGACGAAGACAGTCGATGCGTCTCATCTTGCCCTTCTGGTCTGGATTGGAGAGCACACACATTGCTGGCTTTTTGCCCGTGATGGAAAGCACGAAATCTTCGCGGCACTCCTGAGTGATGTCCTTTCGCAATTTGCCCAACAGTCGTGAAGCCCACTTTTGCTTTACCTCCACCTTCTCGTTCTGCAACAAAGAAAGAAATCAAGTTTAGCAAACACTTATTTCTAGAAGTGTACATTGAAATAAAGCTATAGCTTTCAAACAATAACTAAAAGTTAAAAACTCCCGAGTTTACTACTGCAGATGACCTGTTACTTAGAATTCTGAAATACTCATCTATACAAAAACAGTTCAGGATAAAATAACAACTCCCAAGACAATTCTTTAAAGGATAGAGAATAGGATGAACTTTGCATAAACAGAGCATGTTTACATGTAGAGGTGACCTTAAGTAATAAACAACTTTCTTAATATCACTACATAGGCTGATGGTTTCTGGAAAGGGGATTTGTCACTTGCAAATAAACTGTTTTCAGTTTATGGCAATAAATCCCAATGCAAACCATCTGGGTGTCAATGATGAACTATAAGATCTTTTTCTAAGGCCGGGTGTGAGAATTCAGAGTACCAATTAGATTCTCTAATAAATTTAATAGTGGTTAATAACAGAGCGAGCTACCAACAATTTGAAATATAGAATTAAACTGTTTCACAATTTTAGCACGAGTAAGTCATATAGGGGAGAGTCGTGCAGTATCGGACGGCATGCAGTATCGGCCACTACAGTGATTTCCCTTTTCGCCTCTATGTGACAGAATTTTCCAGTAAGCAGTAGCAAGCTTGTGCATCCACGTGCGCTATAGTCGGATATCCTCTTCCTCTCTTCAGTTGTTTGCTCTGAGTGCTTGATGGTGGTTAGCGTAGCTCTTAGGGCACGGAAGATATTCTGTGGCCTATAGCAGCGTTATATTTGCGATCTCTGTAAACCAGTGAACTAAACATTTGTGAATTGAGCAGAAATAGTGACAATAAGTTCCCATGCTTTTGTATTCTACTGTTGTTCTATATGTGGCAGTGCAGTGTGTCACTGACAATCTATATTGTAACTGAAAAGGCAGTGGACACTTTCTACAAGCCTTATTAATTATAGCTTTTTTTACTTTCGATGTAATAAAGTACTATAACTAAAAAATAAAATTCATTACATTATACTATCTATACAACATGTTTTGAGGTAAGAGAATAATATAGTAAGATTCCAATTAACCACCACAGTTACAGGGTAAAGTAAAAAAAACTTAACCCGGCCGATACTGCACGACCTTCCCATATATTAACTCCTGATGTAACAATACTTTGAGGCTTAAAAATATTTTGTTTTTGTAGTAACAATGAGAAGCCTAAGTTACCGTGTGAGACAACATTTTTAAATTATTGTTATTTTTGTAGTAGACAGTTTTAATATTTACAGAATATCTCATGCTCATTACACGTCGATGAATTTATGAGCTTAAAATAATAACTGGAAAACAAGTTTTAATGGGAAATCATTTTTAAAATGTTAGTTTGATAGCTTAAAAGTCACACACTTAAAGAGAATTTTAAAATTTTGAGCGATGGCCGGAATATTGCTGGGAAAACACCAAAAATATTCCACATGTTAACTGATCTGATATTATTTTGATTGTGTGCTGTTCATAAAACGTTGTATTGTTTGTTTAAAATTTATAATTGTGATACTGCTTAAAACGTGTGTCGAAAGCAAGTTATAGAATTTATTCTAAAAACTGTAAAGCTGAAAATCTTCTGCCACGCCCTCTTGTCAGCGAAGTTTAAAATAGGAATACGGAATTTTATACATTTAAAGGCAATTTTCATCGTTTGGTCCCCTCACGTTTTTGAAGATTCTTTTTTAAAGTTTAGAACTGATTCATTATTATTTTCACTTGTATGGCTGCTGCATCTGGGCTGGCCATTTGCCAACTTATAGTACCTACACATATTAATCATTCTACTGCATTGGGACTGAGTTAAGTATTACGTATACGACGCAGCGCCCAAAATGAGCTGGTTTCGAACCTCTAGTGCCACCACGGGAATGAAACTAAAAAGATTGTTCTCTTGGGTCTATTTATAGCCCTTGATAGTGACAGTGTAGGCCCGCATCCTCCTGGTAGGTCAAAGGCAGGATGTTCGTTTTATAGCCTTGGCCTGCAAAGCAGTGGCGGGCTTAAGACTTCGTATTTGAAGTTTCGTTTCAAGAGGGTTGTTTACCTAATATGTAAATGAATTTCCAGTTTTGCCCGCACTTGGGGACCAATAATAGAGCAATTTAATGCATTTGATTAAAGGATGCAATTGAAGATTTAAATCCAAAAATATGTTTACAGACTATCTTATTTCAAAACAAGGAAAATGTCTGTGTGTATGTTTACATACAGGATAGCTCAAAAATGCCAAATTCGTAGTTGATTCAGACGGCATTTAGCGATGCCAGGGAAAGATATGCAAGCAAATGTCTATCCTAGACGAACTTGACGTTCAAGAAGGTCACCAACTATTTGTTTTCGCTAAATAAAGAAGCTCTTGCATTTAATACGCTTTAGTGAGCTTATAAATTACTAATTTAAAATAATAATAATAATAATAATAATAATAATAATAATAATAATAATAATAATAATAATAATAATAATAATAATAATAATAATAATAATAATAATAATAATAATAATAATAATAATAATAATAATAATAATAATAATAATAATAATAATAATAATAATAATAATAATAATAATAATAATAATAATAATAATAATAATAATAATAATAATAATAATAATAATAATAATAATAATAATAATAATAATAATAATAATAATAATAATAATAATAATAATAATAATAATAATAATAATAATAATAATAATAATAATAATAATAATAATAATAATAATAATAATAATAATAATAATAATAATAATAATAATAATAATAATAATAATAATAATAATAATAATAATAATAATAATAATAATAATAACAACAATAATAATACACTTCAAATTTTGGTTGGCATCTCTTGGGGAAACTGTTTTTAAAATATCAGTTTGATAGCTCAAAATCACCTCATAAGGAGAATTTTAATTGCTAGAAAAATGTCTAGAATAATATAATCAGGAAATCCACACTTGAAAATTCTTTCACATTAACTAATCCGTAATTCTACTTACGCATTGTGTATTTAGAAACTTCACAGAATGAAGACTGACCCCCCCCTCTAATGACCAGGGAGTTACAGAGCTGTGCCAAAAGGGCGCGCGGCGCACTCCGTGGGGCTTTCCATAGTACAAGACCTAGAGACTAACAAGCCCCCATCTGGTCCTGAGGACACAAGACGGGATGGAAGTGGATACGCCACTTACGCGCGCCAACCCCAAAATGGGAAGGCTACCGATATAACCCCGGTAGGGTCGCCTGGTGATCTAGCACACCTTCTACTAGCTATGCTGGCTAGTACGCGGGAATATTAATGGCTTCCCTCAACCCCGTCCGAAGACGTATCCGATTTCCCACGGGTATCGGGAGCCACTGCCCCCTCGAGACCAACCCAATCCGAACAACTCCCAAAGGGAGGGGCCCGAATGTTCGGCCCGAGGTTACTCTAGTAACGTCAGAGGTACCACGAGCGTTAAGGGTCCGCAGCGCCCGCACCACAGCAGCTGAAGGGGACTGATCCCCCCCTACGGGAGCGTATTGTGTAAAAAAGTGTCGCGAACCCATTGTTGCGACGGGCGCGGCCGGCGAGCGCAAAGAGACAGATAGCGCAGCGCGGAGATAAAAGCTTGCCGAAACAGATAAAGAAAGAGACAGATAGCTGACTGGAAGGTTCGTTTTCTTGTTTGCTACAGAACATTCGATTAATTTCTAGAAAAATGAGTAGAAGTATAAAAAGGAAGCCGTGGTTAGTTGTTAGACAGTCGTAATCGTAACAGATAATTTTGCGCGTGCAGCTGTGATTTGAAAGTGAAATCTTATTAACGTGTGCAGAAATGACGAGAGATTGTGTTGGTTTATGTTACGTTAGCTTGCTGCAAAGGGGTGTACAAACAGTGTGTTTCTACGGAAATAAAGAGAATTTTGAAATTCTACATCCTGGACTTTTAAAATAAGACCTGAAGCTTTCCTGGAGACGAATACGCTCACTTTCTTCTCGGGCAGCCAGCCAGGTGATAATATGATTAGATATCGACGTTTCGGGAGTGTGCATCTCTCCTAACATCAGGATATTTATAAAATGTTATAACCTCAAATGAAACACTGGATATAACACAACTATAAATAAAGACAAAACACTATCAAAATTCGCATTACTGAACAAAAGACTGTTTTCAGTAAATTAAATGCCAGGTCAGGAAATGGCGTCAGTATAGCAAATCGTGCCAAAGAAACGTAACTACTTAACTTGATTATCAAGCTGTATTGATCTTTGCTTCTTAATTCCATGGATTTCCATTTTTAAGGCCGGTTTCCAACAGGAGCTGAACTGAAATCCAGCATCATGATTAAGCGTGCTCCTTTCAGAGGAAATCGCCAAAGCCTCCTTAATTTTTAATTTTAATTTTACAAACCCAAAAGGTCACAATATATTGTTTACTTAAAACTTCATAATTCTGAAACTGATAAAAATCACGATTAAATCTCTTTTACATTTAAGATCGACTGAATGCTGTACAAATAGTAAACCATAAAATTTAAATAATGACTTACTAGAAAATGCAGAGCACGCTAAAAACAAAAGAAGGAAACTTTATTCGTAGCACTAGGCATTGTTGTATAATTAAATTTTCTCAAACTGAGGAACGTGTTTGTAATAAAAATATAGTTGGTACATAAAATGTTGTGCTATCCCACTATATATACTGCGAATTGTTTGTCAACCGATAGAGAAAATACATTGTGAATTTAAACCAAGTTGCTCATAACCCGACCAGAAGAGAGTAACGTTGACGTGTACGCTAAGTATTCCATCCTTCTGCACAAACGTTAAACGAGCAGTGGGCATGGTATTTATAGGAAATGATTTGTGCTTGATGACTTGTTGAAATGTTTAACATTAAACAGAAACTGCAGTGCAGTGCATGAATTAACAACACACGTGAAAAAAAATGGCCAGCAGAATTTGCTAAGCGTAATTTATGTCGACAGTTTGCTATTCATAAAGTTCTAACAATATTGACGACATGTTGTATGAAGAAATAATTAATTTCCATCAATTAACTAAAATAATAAGAGTTAAATGATGAAGCCTGGGACTCAAGTACTTACGATAGTAAGTCGCCACAAAAGGTGTATCTCGAGTGTGAGAGGCCCTAGTGGTCTACCGGCGAAATATACAAGTCAAATAAGGAATTTAATGTCATGACGGCAAGTTGGCCATGATAGGTCAATGGGTTAGAGCGACTGGACGGAAACCAGGGGATCCGTGGTTTAAATCCCGGTCATGGCATTCAATTTTTCATGTTGACTCTATCTATTAGATCTGGAATGTTTACTACCCATAATTCCTTTACCAAATATTCCATTACAAATAACATGGTGATTTTTGTAGTAACAATACGCATAATCACAATCAAAAGATACGATACATGCATTAAGTTGATAGAAGCTAAACTAAAGCTAAGAAAACAATATAGTTGGGCTCAAATGTAGGCAATATTACGTATATTTGCTCCTTTTCTGATAAAAATCATAAAAATAGCACGCTATAAAGTGAAACAAAAGAAAGCAGAATGGTAATAATAACAACTGAAAATGGCTAAATAAACATTCTGACTGAAATATTACATCAGCGCTCACACTCTAGGGTTAAGCAACTATTTTTGAGCATATATTTGACATCATTATCTTCCGCTGCCACGGTATTTAGGTCAAGATTTTGTACAGGTTATAAATATATGGCTGTTGGTTAAAGCCGACATACCCAGGCCAGGGCCATGTGTTTTTTTTTTTTTTTTTTCTTGGAGATTGACATCCAAACTTATTCCATGTCGTTAAGAAATATGTTAATTGGTCTTTTCGCTATCTACTCATATCATCCATTGAGAATCTAGATGCACTTATAGCACTATTTTTCCTAGACACCGCTAGTTTTATTCTAGATTTTCCTTCCTGATGGCAAAAACAAGGTTTTAAGGTTTTCTGAATCGGAAATTCCATTCCTAAAACTGATGTTAGTGACAAGTTTAGCTTTAAGAGCCTCTACTGGGTTCTTAACATGTAAAAGGTCTACTATTTTGCATGCACTTTTTCCTTTTTCTACAGTAACGTTGGAAGTCGAGGAAGTTTTGTATCCCAACCAGAAATTCGATATCGATATTTCATCACAAATACATGTTTTGAGATTTCCTAAACCAAAAGAAGCATTTTTAGAACACAATTCAAAAACTAAAAGGCGCTTAAATATAAAACTTATTATTTAAGTTGGCATCTTTCAAGGGAGCGGGACTAAGATCTTAAAATAATCCAGCATCTCAAATTACTCCTTACACGGAAAATGTTAAAAAAAAATAATAATTTCCGCAAGAATGACTCTCCAATTTTGATTAGAAGACTAAATGTTTCAGATATTTTCTCGATACGTGAAATGCATACACTGAAATTTTTCGGAATAACTTCGGAAGGTCTCTCTATTCTGAATGACTGGTACACCATACATTATCTCTTTTAACACAATTAAGTTATATAATAAGTTTCTGGAATAAACCATTTCTGATATATTTCTTATTTGTCTGAATTTTCTATTTTCTCAAATGTAGAGACGTAACATTTTTCTATCCTGGTCATGCATATGGAACAGCATTTTACAGTAATCACAATAATCTTAAAAGATTTCACCATTGTTTAAGCCTCCTGTATTTTACTATTTCCATACTACCTACAAGTAGACAGTGTTTAATAAAACAATTTCTACAAAGTCATACTGAAAAATTCAGTGCCATAGCCGGGATTTAAACCACTGATTTTCCGGTCTCCGTCCAGTCGCTCTAACCAACTGAGCTACTATGGCCAACGTGCCGACACGGCATTAAATTCTCCAACTGACTCTTGTTTTTTCCGTTAAACCACTAGGAGTTCTCATAAACACATGAGACAACTTCCTTAATGGCGACTTACAACCTGTAAACACTTTAAGGCTCGGGCTTTATAGTTCACCACTATTATAGATAACCACTATTACAGTTAACCAATATTATAGTTAACCACTATTGGTTAACTATAAAGCCCGAGCCTTAAAGTGCTTACACGTAAGTCGCCATTAAGGAAGTTGTCTCATGTGTTTATGAGAACTCCTAGTGGTTTAACGGAAAAAACAAGAGTCAGTTGGAGAATTTAATGTCATGTCGGCACGTTGGCCATAGTAGCTCAATTGGTTAGAACGGCGGGACGGAGACCAAAAGACCCGTGGTTCAAATCCCAGCTATGGCATCTGACTCTACCTTTCCATACTTTAGCTTACACACGGCCAGTGTGAAAGAACAATTAATTTCCATTAATTGACCTAACAGTGGTTAACTATAAAGCCCGGGCTTTGAAGTACTTACACGTTGTAAGTCGCCATTAAGGTAGTTGTCTCGTGTGTTTGTGAGAACTCCTAGTAGTTTACCGGAAAAAACACGAGTCAGCTGGAGAATTTAATGTCATGCCGGCACGCTGGCCATAGAGCTCAATTGGTTAGAGCGGCTGGATGGAGACCAGAAGATCCGTGGTTCAAATCCTGGCTATGGCATTGAATTTTTCAGTCTGACTCTACCTTTCCATACTTTAGCCTGCATACGGCCAGTGGGAAAGAACAATTAATTTGTACAAATTATATCTCAATTAAAATGCATTTACACGAAAAAGCATTGGTAAGAATAATTTGTAGTACAGTGCGCAGAGAGGGTAACAAATATATTCTTTTATAAAAATTAATTTCCGCTAGGAATTGAATGCCGCTGCAATTCTAAAAATTAACCAATAAATAACAACGAACACCTCGTTCTATTTGGTGAGACAGTAGATATTTCCACAGTTAAAGTATGCTACAGTGTATCGGTATAATAACTGGTGAATCTCTTTGTGCATTAGGTATTCATTTTATGAAATTTCAAAGCTACTTTTATTCATTCACCTTCCTTCTAATCTTATAGGTGATGCATCACGAGGTTATACACTCTAGAAATGTTTTATGGGAATACACGATTCAGTTGCTTTGTCTTACTTTAGTCTTAGTGCCTATAGTGTGAAAATAGGCTTACGTGGAATAATTTGAGTGGATTAAACTCATCTTAGTGTCTCGTAAAGGCCTTTCATTTTAATTACGGCCATAGAAGAGGAGTATTACATTCTCGGTTACTCCATATAACACAAATTATGCCACAATATTAATTAATAACTATAAACTTCATCATAGGTCCCAAACTGGAGCAGTTTTGTAAGCAAATGTAACGTGACCTTAGAAGAATAATGAACTCGAAAATGCTTAGTAATACCAATAGTCCGCTTATCACTATCAGTTTATAAATCACATAATAGAACCCACGAGGAACCAAAGCTTGCAAAAATCTTCACGGAGTACTCGGGATGCCTGGTGGTTGGAGTTAAAGGGGACGTTTTTTGGCATTCAGAAATTATATTCAGCATTTTTCACGGTCGAGTTGTTGGCTTGTGTTCTTGCAGGGGGTTGTCCTGCGTTCAGAAAGATTTGGAAAAGTGAGGGGAGATACTGGGGTCAGAGCTGAATCAAGAAGAAAATGGCTTGCACCACGGTAAATTTGTTTGTGTGGTCGACGCCGCCGTCACCACACACCACCGCGAGCGCCTCCAAGCGAGGAGTAAACTCTCTGGAAGAAAGGAGGTGCCCTACTGATAACGTGCCAAAATCCACAAAAAGAGGATGAAAGAATAGACCCGGGGACAAAAGGTCTACCTATTACTTTATCATACCCATTGTGTAGTCACAAGAAATGAGAAAGGCAAGAAGAGCCATAAATACCCCCACAATGCATTTCTTAGATCCAAAAGTGTTGCTTTAATCTCTTTTCCTTCGCTTAAGATTTTAGCCGCGTGGTCTGTATCACATCTGCATTTGTTCCATTCTGTACGTTCTAACGGCATATTCTATGGATCTGAATTAGAGAAAGGAAGATGTACAAATGGCCGGAAGACAGGATAGAGAATATCTGCATCAAATGCCATTAGGAGGTTTATGTCTACGTTATAATAGCATGACAGAACATTGTATTAGGCAGATTTGCACATCTTATGGTACCCCAAATACTTGACACTGTATGGTAACAACTGCCTTCAGTGTCCTCAGCTGCCATTTTTGGGGTCATAAATTCAGTCCTAATCATTAGTATGTGTTGCAGATGACTATGGCCTGACTAAGTTGGGTCCCATTAGCCTTAAGACTTCCCTCTGCATGGCATTCTCATATACATCCCAAAACTCATCTCTGGCACGTTTACGAAGCTGCATTTTATAGGCGGCCCAAATTAAGAAGCTGTGTACAACGTCTATGTGCTAGAGAAGCACCTAGCATGGCCTTGGATGGCTTTGGATTAAGTATAATAGCTGCTGCGATGCTCCAAAACTAAATCAAGAAATTTTTCTGCTTCCCCCCTTGGCAAATTAGTTGAAAAAGAACATGAGTTATGGAAAACAGAAGGTCCTTTTTAAATTTGTGAGTTAGTAAGGAATATCAGGTGCAGGATACGCTGACGTGTGAGTGTAACGAATAGGAAGATTATTAGGTAAAAAGGTGAAGGAAAAAAAAAACAATTTTATTGCCACACCGTTCATTTTTCGATGTCACTAAACGTACGCAAGCTCAATGAACCATTTCACCTCCTTGTCTTTTGGTTCGACATGACTGGCAAAGCATCTACACATAATTTGTAAACAGAGGGAGGTCCTAGAACAAGTGCGGGCAGTATGGTAAACGAGCACATGTTACCACCATCTCTAACGGACTGGGACGTTGTAAGGCACGTCAAAAGTATTGGCAGCTGTTGGTAGGTCTGTTGTGGTACGCATGACTGAGGACATTGCAATTTCATTAAAACAATTCTATTTCGCGAGCTCCAGAGACTATGATAACAACTTGAATGGCAGCAGGTATTAGTCATCTTAATTATTATTACTTACAACCGTATCAACTCAGAGCTTGCCATCAACTAGAAACACAATACATCAGTTGATGCAGTGATACCAATCACTCTGTACTGAGATGCCAGAGTCAAGAATCGTTTACACCATAAATGGAAAACCTGGAGTTTTGTGGCGTGTTACAATACTGGATTGACTTAAAGTGTAGCCATGCTCAAAGCCTTTATTTAAAAATCAAAGTAAGGTTAAACCTGCGGCTCGATCTACAGCCAGGTAGGGTGGCCACCACCTCTACCGAATACTTTGGTTCAGTCCTACATTTTGAGACATTTTATTCTGCCCGAAGCAGACTAGTATTTATCACGCAAAACTACCGTTTTCTTTACCTACGTGTTTCTATTTCTTAAGAGAAGTTGTCTGTAATTTTATACAAGTTACCCATGCTGCCATATTGGTTGATGTTGAACCAGAATCATCATTTAACACCAATTCTACTTTGGTTTCTTTTGGTGGTTTTATGAAAATGGGTGCAGAAAGTGAAAGTAACGATTCAATTTCAATTATGCTTGTAGTAACGTGAAGCAGACAAAATCAGGAAATATCGAAAATTAAAGAAAGGTGGAGCGTGTACATATAAGAAACAATAAGTACTCTATTACTCCATAAATATTCTAGGTTTCCAATAAAACACATTTTATAAATTTTACTAAATGTGAATACATATTAAATGAATTGGATGAAAGAGTATCTGCAGTCATAAGAGAAGAAAAATAACTCAATGTTACACTATTGTGTCGTTTTTGGCTCTGTGGTTACACTAAAGGGAGAAAAGAATGGTAATTCTACCTTGAATTTGCGGAATTAAATGGGAATAAGCGGCTTATAAGAAGCGAAGTGCGACCTTTCATTTCAGCTTAGAAAATAGGATGGAATGTGACATATTTATCCATTTTAAAGTATAGAAATATTGACAAATTTAACAACTCGGGCAGTGAGAGTGATTAGAATGGATTAAGTGAATTGAGCTTTATCCGAACCTTTACAGGAAAATGAAAAAAGATGGAAAATCTTATACAGGCAACGTATTTGATAGCAGAGAATTATAGTAAACTGAGGTGAGAAATTACTAGAAATGGCTAGATGTAAGGCAACAGATATGTGCTTATATTCCTGTCTTATGCCCGAGTTTCGTGACCGGAGTCTCCAGGTATGACCGGAATACTGTGCAGAGAATGGAATCAAGGTACTCGCTTTATAGACAGTAACAACAAAGCTTGACGATGGACGAAATTTTCATTATTTTGGCGAATAGTTAGCCTTTCAGTCTATGTAATCTCTGAGAGGAAGAGATCAGGCGAGAGTTTACCACGAGATGACTGATCTAGTGACGGCAGGTGCAACGTTTCCAGGGAGTGCGCCCCTTCGATGCCTCTTCCCTCAGTTATCCATACTGTCGCGACTGCGGCGACGCTAACAAAAGGTTCGGCGCGGAGAGAAAAGGGACAGGTAGTGCCGGGCGGAGATAAACAAAGCAAAGTAAAGCAAAGTAGTTGTAAACAGAGTTGTAAACAGAGTCGTAACGAGAGTTGTAATTGAAGCTGGTGTGCAATGAAAGTGAGCGCTTTTGTTTGTGGTCAACGACCTTAGAAGATTACAATTGTGTATGTGATGTAATTCTGCTACTGTAAATGTACTTCTACGGAAATAAAGAACGTTTTGAATTTCTGCAACTTGGACTTTTAATTCTACGAACCCATAAAGTCACAATACGGACAGTTTTGAGTAGAAGATTTCGTTGCCAATGCAGTAAATGTTTCTCCCTAAAAGCACACTCTAAAATATGTAGAGAAAAATTTAAAATAAGAGGGAATGATGGTGAAGCTCACAATGCACATACACCCATTCCAACTTTTTCCTAGTGACAAAGCCAAGGTCGGAGTAAGCGGTCAATGGGTTTGAAACCGGGACTTCCCGAAAGTGAGCCTTACACGTTACTGCGAAGCGATCTCGCTCTTTCTAAGTTTTTCTAATGTAAAACTTGAGGCCTGTTTAGCTAGAAGATTCAAATTTAGTGACTACTAGAAGTTTTTCAGAACTATTCCCAAATTAAAAATGATTATTACTATTCTGATTTTAAAATTTCTAGTAAACCATATGGTGCTTTATATTCGATTTCCAATGTTAAAAAAGCATCGGAGAAATAATCACCAATGTCATTTCTGAACATGTACAGGAACCAACGCACTACAAAGAAACTGGCAATGGGTCACAGTGTAGATCATCAATTTATTTCATTCTACGTTCTCGGGACGTGACATTCTGCGTAGGATGTGTAAAGCTCATAAATATAGATAAAATCAGTGACACCTGTCTAAAATTTTCTCCACTCATTTTTAAAGGCACCCGAAAAAGAGTCGTACACTTAAAGCTGTTGATAACCACGATCTATTAACACAGACAGATGCTCTCGATCGGCAAGGGTGTGTGTGTGTAACCTTATGAAACTTATGGTTCTCCTATATGGAATCCATAACAGTATCCAGCGTGGAATATCGCTTAATTTGGTTAAGAAGTCTGAGGTACTTTTGCTTGCGGCAAATCTATAACATGGGTCCATCAGCTTTACTTCCCTTCCGAAGGAAGACATGGTAATGATTTTTACGACCTTAGCCTGATTTGAAGTTAGGAACTCGGGAACTAGAGGATGTTACTCCTAGACTACGGAGGACGACGTATACTCCTAAAAAATTTCTAACTTAATAGTGTAACTTAGTGTTAGGTGTGTATGTGTGTGTGTGTGTGTGTGTGTGTGTGTGTGTGTGTGTGTGTGTGTGTGTGTGTCTTTCTCTGTCTCACCCTCCCTCCCTTCCTCCCTCTCTCTCTTTCTATCTCTCAGACACATGAACACACACGCACCTGTGTGAAATGCATTTTTTGAACGTTTATATTAACGGGATTTCTAAACGTGTATTTCTGGTAAAACCTCGATATCTTGTTAGCTTTTCTACTACATATAGTAAGTAGGGGATGTACTGCATTCCATTCAAAACTTCGATATAATGATTTTACTAGAAATATTCGTTTTAGGACCTATGAACGTAAAATAAGCATTTTGGGGGGAGGTGTGTGTAGTGTTTGCCACAGCAGAGGAAGTCCCAGGGAAATGAGGCGCAGGAGGAAAATTGCGATTCCGATAACCTGCCTGGTAATTGTTTATGACACTCGGGTCAGTTCAGTTACAGCCAATTCAAAAACATTCTCACACCTTCTATTTGTGTGAATAAACCTCGCTTTTAGTATACTGAGTTAATTCCTTTTGTTTAGCGCGCATGTTGTTTTGAGTGCTTTTACTCCTTCGGTAGCACGCGTTCTCTGTCACACATATTCCTGTCAGGGACTTTCTATGCATTGGCGAACAGTATATGTGCCTATGAGCCGCGTTAACTCCAAAATAAAAAGTCAGTAAAACATCAAATTTCATATTTATGGTGAGCATCAAACTAGGACAGAAAATTTTCAAGAAAATCCTCCCAGACAACCATCTAGAGGGAATATTTTTCGATTTTCTTTTATTTTCCAAAAAATAATTCCAACAACTTTGATTAAAATAGCACATATTGAAGATATTTTCGTGATAAATTAAATTTATATTGAATTTCCTGGGAATGACCTCTTCTTTCTGCATGACTTTTGAATAACTGGTAAACTGTAAGAGATATCCAAAATTGCACTGCACTGCACAAGAAATATAGATCTTGTTAAAACTTGATATCTATATGAAATGCATTTTTTGTGGAAGGCACTATTTGCAAAGCATTCCAGAACTTAAAAAGATTTTATTATCCCTTAAGACCTACTGCTTTCCCTGTTTTCTTTGTACTTACTAGGAAATTGGTAATTTTCCTCAAATGTTTACCTCGATTAACGTAAAGTCCATTCAGGAATATATGTTTGTATGTATATATTGTACAAGAGCATGAAAAGGAATGTGAGTGCGAAATATCAGATCTTCTTTTCTTTATTTAATAGGATATTTCCTCTACTCGAAGCAGACTTGCGGTAGAAAAGGTAACAGGACAAACAAAGGTAAAACAATCCATAAGTAGTTTTGAATGAGTATATAAAAGAGCGAAAGCTAGCACTTGTCAAGCAGGACGTTTAACAGTTGAAGCCGCTGAAACGTTTACAACCTGTTTGGACTATTCTGTGCACGAAAGCTCAACAGGTTGTAACAGATGTAGCGCGGAATTCTGGCAATCACTTTTAGCTGAGGTAATACGAGATTGCTTCCGCCGTTCAAGGAGTCGAGCGTGAGCACTGCCGAATCTTTAACTTGTTCCAGAACTCCGCTTTCTATCATCCAATGTGTGTCAATGGGAAGGGATATACCATTCAAATGTGCGTACTTAATGCTTCCGGGTTATTCTTGAGCATAGTAATTTTACTAAACGTAATTTTACTTATTTCTTGCTTATTTAATTCACTATGTGCCTTCTTGCTTCTAAAGTGCGAACGCACCTGGCTCAGATGTTAATATAAACTACTTTAAAATGAATTTATGCCGTAAAAAATCTTAAGTATTGTTGTGTATACAGGTTGAGCAAGACCTAGAAATTATTATGACCAATGTTATTTATCATTCACTTTCTGTGCCTTGAGTTTGGTTAAGCTTAAATTTTACTAACTAGCAAAACATGTACTTTGGACTGATGAATCGCACACATCCTGTTGATCAAGGGAAATAATGCACAGGTGGCCAATAACAGGTCTCAACACGTTCTCAATTATGTAAACAGTAAGTGCACAAGATGATTCAATATTTAGGAGGAAAATAATAGCGTGAGAATTGCTGATTTGGCGAGTAGCTGCCATTTTGTGTAGGACCCTTATTTATGCTTGGTTAAGTTAGTGCACGCGAGGATTTTAAGGTGGACTTTAGACTGGGCTTTATGCTGGATGACCTTGATGCCGGGAGATTGCTCAGTGAATCTGCATAAGAGTTTATTTTAAAAGTGCTTCTCTTCAGCGGGGTGCACCGGTCCAAACATCGTTTGCCAACTGGATAGAATTCAGCCGTATAACCAACACATCACGCAAGGTATAGTTACACCATGTCACTATGTATTTAAATATTTCTAAAGCGCCCCTCCCTAATCTCTTCAGGATCCAGAGTCCCCTGTAGTGCTTCTATTCATTTTACAATACATTTATTAATTTGGGTTTGAATTTAAATGTTTCTTCTACCCCCTTTTCATGTAGCTCTACCTTCCTATATTTCCTAGGCCCCGTAGCTACGCTTCCAGTTTCTATATAGGGATGTAAGGCCCTTTCTTTTAGCCCCTTACAACCCTGTATGTAACAGTATTCTGTCTGTGAAACAAGGCAAAAAATTAGCAAAGCCCTTAAAATTTATTTAAGTGTTCTTTAACACTAGAAACCTTCTAGTTTGTTATATGCAGCATTTGTAGGTGCACGACCTTTCAAAGCATGCCACATAGAGATTTAGATTCAAGCGTAGTTACATATAAAATTTAGTGACAAGCAATATGTTCTATTACCTACGATCAGGGAACGAACAGAACACCTCACACCTGGACCAATATTTTAGTACTCCGCCCCCCCCCCCCCCGCTCAGGAATGAAGCGCAGAAGGCTTCAGGCCACACTCAGGTCGGCTGACAGGGATTCACAGATCTCCATAACAATTCCTAGCTTAGTGACCTGTTAGGCTGCTCAGAGGGGCTATCTTGCAAGGCATTTAAAAATGCTGTAAATCATGCAAGTATAACTTTCTGAATTTATTTAATACCTTGCCTTTATTTTTTATTACTTTCATATTAACTATCGTTGATATTGTCGCCTTCTTTCTTTATTTGGTTTAATACTTTGGAGTCTATATTTATTTATTCACAACACCTATGATTTGCTATTCTGTTCGCTGTGGTGACTTCGAAAACTAAAACGTATTTCTCTCTCAGTAAACTGTAAATATTTGTAGCTTTGAAACATATTTGAAGTAATGAAATTTATTTGCCATTTAAGGTATAAATTATACGTATATATTTTAGCTTTTTCCTAATTATTTTTTCCTTTTTCAAATGAGAAATTCAATGTCAACCGATATCTTTATTTTTAAAAGATAACTCAAACGTCATAATATATGTGAACGGGTATTTTTTTCTACGACAAGTTTTTTTTTTTTTTTTTTTTATCGTGGTTAAAGTCTGATGGCAATACAACAAGCAGGGCAACGTAATATAGTATGCTTTATGGGGATAATAATAGGTCTTAGAATTCAAAAATTGAATATTAAACATCTTGAAGCAATATAATCATGCAAAACATTGACTTTTAAATTAGATTATGAAAAAAATCAGCCATGGTTCACCTTGAATTAGTACAAGAAGGTGACAATTTTGAGATGTTTATATATTTGTGGTTATGGCTTAGAACCAGAACTGGAGTACGGCACTGCACGTTGGCCAGAGTGAGCCCTTTGTGCTTCCAATGTGGTTCTTGGAAGGAAAGGACGAAGGAGAAAGCAGGAGGGTAACTACATCTGGACAACGGGGTCCCTAACGATTGCAACATAACAATCCTAAATTAGCCAACAGCTCCCTAGGTCGCAGGTTCATATCCGCGGGAAGTCGTGAATTTTTGTTTTTGGGCATATAAGTCTTTATCATGAATTTCTTTGAAAGGGAAGAAAAGCCCATGGCCCAGTGGAGTGGATATATATAGTCTCTACTCCTAATATACGAGGTGCGTAATCGCTCGTTTTCTCCATTTTTGTGGTGTGATACCTATTGAAATTAATCGCCAGTTGAGTGAGGCATCTGGTGATGGTACCATGGATATGTTTAAAATGCGTTCTTGGGCGTAACAGTTCAATGTAGGCAGAAAATCGTGTGACAGTAGCAGACATCGCCTCCAAAACTGGCATTTCCGTGGGATCTGTGCACACAATCCTGCATGAAGATCTGAGAATGCTCAATCAGCGATCCACCAAAATAATGATCTCCAGACGCTGGATCATGTCGTCAGACCGGCTAGTGCGAGGCAGTGACTGTCTTGGTTTGTTGCCATACGATGATCTGCCTTCACTGAACTGTGGCACTCAGGAACGCACATTGGACACATCCATGGTACCACCATCACCTGCCTCACTCAACTGGCGATGAATTTCAATATGTGTCACACCACGAAAATGGACAAAAAGGAACGATTACACGTTGTTCTTGCAATAAGAACGTCGGCATTTCAAGTATCAAAAACAGTCCTAACTTTCGTCGCTGCCACTAAATATTCTATGCACTGTATAGTGCTGCCATCTCTGCCAAGCATTCAGAAAGAGTCCACGTGTATTTAAAAATACCAGAAGTTCCTATCTGGTCCCAGTCCTGCAAAAAATACCAGGTGTTATAATTTGAAAGCACCTCGTAGAAATGGTCGCTTTTTGTAGTATTTAACGCCAGTTTTTATTACATGTGGCACCGCAGGCGGTGACACTGATGATACATGAAATGAAGATGGAGCACCGGTGGAATGAGAGGAAACCCGCCCCTATGCCGTTTTGTCCACCACAAATCTCACATGTGGTTGCCTGGGATCGAACCCGGGTCGCTTTTGGCGAGAGTCGAGTAGTCTAAGTACTAGGCCACGGTGCGGCTCAAATGGGATGCTGAGAACTGTAGCAGTTAAAGAGCGCCCAAAAAGAAAACTAAATTTAGTTATTCAGTTTTATATACAATTAAAATTAATATATAGAAACATAAATAATTAAAAGGATATAATGGGACAGGAAGTTTGTGATAGAAGGGCAACTAACCTGGCATTGCCTACCAGCCACAGAAGATCACGAAGAAAGTCATAGTTAAAATGGTGGACCAGACGGGATTCGAACCCCGGAACACCCGAATAGCCAACTCGCTCAGTTAGACGAGGTGTGCGAAGGATAAGCACACTTTAAATGGCTGATGGTCAGCAGAACAATCTCGCTCTCCACAAAGCGCCATTACAACTCCCTTGCTGTTTGTAGCTCAGCTTTAAATTGAATTCCCCAATCGTTTATCGCCCCATTCTATCCCTTCTCCGTTTCCTTTACTGATCGCTCGTGTCTGGGTGTGAACGAAATGATTACCTCCGAGCCGTCAGGATATCTATGACACCAAGATGTAATCTCTCTTTGTCCCGCTTGACGGTTAAAGGGGTGGGGGACTTGTTACTTGTGGAGTATGTGGTTACGACGCGCGCCTGACCAGTTTTGGAACGAAAGGTTAAGAGGTGGTGAACCATTTCACACTTTTGTTGACGATTTTCGCATTAGCATGTTAAAATTGTGAATGTCTTACGGCTGAAAGGAGCAGTAAAACTGACAGCACAATTAAAATCTTACCATAAAAGTCTAGACTGCTGCTACTTGGGCTATGGTTATGGCTCCAAGTAGAAAGCTAGTCTTTTCAGACTGCCTAATCCTTAACACTTCGCTGTCATTTATCTCGGGCAACCAATGGTCGTTAGGTGCTCACTTGGCGGTTACGACATTCTCTATACTTACTGACTTCCGCGATGTTTGAGGCCACACACTTATATTAGTCATTTTGTGCGGTGCACTCCACTATATATACAGGGTGTTTCCAATTTGAAAAAAGAAAATAAAGAACATTAAGAGAAAGTAAAGCGCGGTTTAGATTGTGTTATTGCTGGATACGGAGCTATCATTGATACACTAGCGTACAGACTCCAATTTATTGCACAAAATTATGCGCTCTGAGATCACGTGTCCTATATCAAACAGTTTCTCCAAAAAGCCCCTTTAATTTTTCGGTCAAAATTCTGAGACACTCTGAGTACATCGCCCGCCTCGGTAGCGTTGATGGTAGAGTGTCTGCCTCACGTTCAAGAGGTCCCGAGTTCAAATCTCGGTTAGGGTGAATTACCTGGATAAGTTTTTTTTTCCAGGGTTTTATCCTGATAGACGAATGCCAGGTAGCTCTAAGCTCCATGGACCCCGGACTCATTTGAGCAAAATTTCACCCATTTCACTCATCGTCCGATATGACCTAACGCTGAAGGACGTAAATTACAACAACAACAAAACTCTCTGTATATGAGACAAAACTAAGACTAAAGCTATAAAGAGAGACAATTCAGTGTTAAGAAAATCTTCCCTGAAACAGGAAACAGGAATCCAAAGCGTACGCAGCGTCACGAATGATATATCCAGTATTTAAAAGTGAACGTTTTTATCTAAAAAGTGCTGTCAAAAAAGTTCAAAACCACTGGTATTAGTGCTGCTAAGTTGGCTATTATTTCTTTTTGCTGTCAATAATGACAGCTTATAATTGCAAGAAAAAGAACTACGCTTCACGTAACCCAATACTCACATTCATTCGTTCATTACAAAAATATCGTAATTTTGTACTGCTTAAAATTTATTATTAAGTATATTTTGAATACACTTGAGCTATTTAAGATTATAAGCGTTTAAACAAATACATTTTTCCGATGTTATGGTACATTAAATAATATCATTAGATCATTGTTGTAACCCACAAGTGTGACAAGTCTATTTTATGTAACAAAACTTCTGGATTCCATTCGAAAGTAGACGTTTTTCCGACTCCTTCTTGCATATTAATTGCATTTGATGATGTTATTTCACGTCTGGATCATAGCAGAGACCTTGCACATTTTATAGCCATTGTAGTGGAAACTAAGAGAGTGTGAGGCGCGCATTCAGGAGGTCGGAGGTCTGAAATTCGATTCCTGGTGACCGTCCCCTCGAACAATGGATTTCCCTGTAGCTTAACTTGGTCGACAAGGCGAATACTGTGGTGGTATCTGCTACAATGGATCTCCATTTTATCATTTAATATTTCTCTTTTAAGTTAAAGTTTATTTCGGGGCTGACAACGGGCACATGTTGCGAAGTTTGGAAGTTCTCGGTTCAAGTGGTTTGGGCGGGTGACCGCCAAGTGCTGCCTTATTTGGGTGATCAAGACTGTAAACTGTTAGGGAACTGCGCGAATCAGTCGTCTGCGTTGGACGACACTACCGCTCATAGGTCTCTTGCAATTCCTTCCCTTCATCCGTTCCTCCCGAGGGTGTATCCACAAAGGATCCATTGAAGATGAAGTGTGTTCCCTCCGTTACCTAAATTATCGTCTCTACCCTCTCCTGTTATAGGTTGTATAGATCATAATTCAGCCCTATAGTGACTATTAGTATTAAATTTAGAAAAATAATCCGATTTTCATAAACAATCAATAATGCATTAATGTCATAAAATGAACTGGATTAGCCATACAACTGTGGAAATGCTACAGATATGATGGGAAGTTTAACTGAAATTTATAAATTTTGTTCCTCTCTAAAAGACCTCCACTATGTCTGACGTCAGAGCATACCAAAATGTTTATGCCATGATGGAAAAGCTTGAAATATTCACTGTCCAATAAAGTTTAAGGGCGAAAATGCAAATCAATAACAAAAATAAGTTTGGAAAACATAGATATTTTCTCAAATACTTCTATCTATATTATAAAGCTGATAATTTTCCTAGAATTTTGTAGTTCAAAAAATCAGTCATATTAATGTTAATTGTACTTTTGTACTACAGTTTGTCGTGATTTGAATGACTGTCATTTGTTGAGTTTATTTCGTGATATAATTCAGTTGTAGAACATTTCTTTAAATGAAGCTCATTAGGAGCTGTTATGGCTTACGTTTGTGAAACGCAATATAATGCTTAGTTAAATGATATATATATATAATGGCCCTCAAAAATATCTTAATTTGACGAAAAAGTTAGTGATGGAGATTATATATTTATCATCTACAAAAATAAAATATTTAAGTCTGATTACGTGGTGGCAAAATATTAATTTTCAGAAATAGCTCCGAAACTTTTATTTCACAAAACTTCAAAGTTTCAAATTACAAAATGACAGTCAGTTACTTCTACAAATATTTACGTGTAAGCGTACTCTTGATTTATTGTTGCACTACTTTTCTCATTCAGGTTCTTTGGCTTCAAGTGATTATTGTCCTAAATAACGGAAAACAATGCCTTCCTCTCCACTTCTCTTCTTTGCACCACGCATTCATAAATGTACAATGAATGTTAAAACCATGCATTTATATATCACGCAATTATTATAATTTATTATGGGCGCCCGGGTAGCGCGGTGGTTTCGTTCGCGGCTCCCGTTCTAAGGGTCCCGAGTTCGATTCCCGGCTCTGGGGTTGGCGATTTTAAGTCGGCCCTATCCACGCCTTCACCTCTGTCTAGCACACGTGAAGTATCCCCTATGCCCAACGTGGTTCGGAGTCCACGGTAAAAACTGTAGGTCCTCTCACCTCACCGCCATCTTCACTATCACCCTATCATCGGAGGTAATGGACACCGCCCTCTGGGTGCCTCCACCTGAGAAATGGGTCCGGTCATCACTTGGTGGGGTGAGGTTACCCCGAAGGCCAAGGTTGCCATGTGGGGAGTGTTAGTAACTAACTAACTAACTTATAATTTATTATCAGTGAACCCATGTTAAAGAAATTCTTATTCCAAAATAGCTGCTACGTTCTCCTTTGTTTTACTCTACATAAAATAAAAAACGTGTAATGTGCAGTATTTTGATCACCCCAGTATGTTTGCCTAATCGAATATTACTTTTTCAATAACCACACAAGCTATAAGTTTGGACGTTAAAACTTTAATAATAATGTACGTAATACCATCATCAGGCAATTAAATTGCACATTGCAGACACCTGGAATGTCATGCATAGATCACTAAAAGATAATATTAGCATTAAGCAAAAAATCATATAAGTGTAATGCTAAACTGTTTAAATTCGTAATGAATGTAGCTATAATAATTAAAAGTATGATTAACTGTAAAAAAATGTCACCTAAACATGCTATTATTCGCCTGAATATGTTATTTTTGAGTGCAATAAATATAGTGAACTAGCAGAAGGCGGTCGAAGGAAACTTCAAGGAAAATGTTTATGAAACATCTTAAGAGAAGCAGAAGATTATGCACATTTAAAAAATATGTTTCAGATAATATTCGCTAAGGCCTTAGAGGAATATGTGACCCGCGACAAAATACTTCAAGAACGAAATGTAGGAACATTTCAATCTACGAGAAAAGAATATAACTTAAGAGATCGTCGGAGGGAAATAGGATCAAGAGAAACTGAAGATACAGATTACCAGACTTGAAGACCTAATTTAAGACCACAACTGACAAATAGAAGACGCCAGTTATGGATATCGGAAACAAGAGCAGAAACCATAGAAAGAAGGAGAATCCCAGGAGAGCCAGAGGAGATATATGGAGGGGACCAGAGCGGTCAAACACAATTGATTAAGCAGAAGAGGAAAGATGACAACTCGGATATCTGAAACTGACGAACCAACTCCATCTACTGATGGCAGTCCCTTTAGGAGATGGATACTAATAGGAGGAAGCTTTGGATACCAGTTGCAGAAGAGGAAAGATGACAACTCGGATATCTGAAACTGACGAACCAACTCCATCTACTGATGGCAGTCCCTTTAGGAGATGGATACTAATAGGAGGAAGCTTTGGATACCAGTTGCAGAAGAGGAAAGATGACAACTCGGATATCTGAAACTGACGAACCAACTCCATCTACTGATGCCAGTCTCTTTAGGAGATGGATACCAGTAGGTGGAAGCTTTGGATACCAGTTGCAGAAGAGGAAAGATGACAACCCGGATATCTTAAACTGACGAACCAGCTCCATCTACTGATGCCAGTCTCTTTAGGAGATGGATACCAGTAGGTGGAAGCTTTGGATACCAGTTGCAGAAGAGGAAAGATGACAACCCGGATATCTTAAACTGACGAACCAGCTCCATCTACTGATGCCAGTCTCTTTAGGAGATGGATACCAGTAGGTGGAAGCTTTGGATACCAGTTGCAGAAGAGGAAAGATGACAACCCGGATAACTTAAACTGACGAACCAGCTCCATCTACTGATGCCAGCCCCTTTAGGATATGGATAGCAGTAGGAGGAAGCTTTGGATACCAGTTGCAGAAGAGGAAAGATGACAACTCGGATATCTGAAACTGACGAACCAACTCCATCTACTGATGCCAGTCCCTTTAGGAGATGGATACTAATAGGAGGAAGCTTTGGATACCAGTTGCAGAAGAGGAAAGATGACAACTCGGATATCTGAAACTGACGAACCAACTCCATCTACTGATGCCAGTCCCTTTAGGAGATGGATACTAATAGGAGGAAGCTTTGGATACCAGTTGCAGAAGAGGAAAGATGACAACCCGGATATCTGAAACTGACGAACCAGCTCCAGCTACTGATGCCAGTCCCTTTAGGATATGGATACCAGTAGGAGGAAGCTTTGGATACCAGTTGCAGAAGAGGAAAGATAACCCAGATATTTTAAACTGACGAACCAGCTCCATCTACTGATGCCAGTCCCTTTAGGAGATAGATACCAGTAGGAGGAAGCTTTGGATACCAGTTGCAGAAGAGGAAAGATGACAACCCGGATATCTTAAACTGACGAACCAACTCCATCTACTGATGCCAGCCCCTTTAGGATATGGATACCAGTAGGAGGAAGCTTTGGATACCAGTTGCAGAAGAGGAAAGATGACAACCCGGATATCTGAAACTGACGAACCAGCTCCATCTACTGATGCCAGTCCCTTTGGGAGATGGATACGAGTAGGAGGAAGCTTTGGATACCAGTTGCAGAAGAGGAAAGATAACAACCCAGATATCTTAAACTGACGAACCAGCTCCAGGTACTGATGCCAGTCCCTTTAGGAAATGGATACTAATAGGAGGAAGCTTTGGATACCAGTTGCAGAAGAGGAAAGATGACAACCCGGATATCTGAAACTGACGAACCAGCTCCATCTACTGATGCCAGTCCCTTTGGGAGATGGATACGAGTAGGAGGAAGCTTTGGATACCAGTTGCAGAAGAGGAAAGATAACAACCCAGATATCTTAAACTGACGAACCAGCTCCAGCTACTGATGCCAGTACCTTTAGGAGATCAATACCAGTAGGAGGAAGCTTTGGATACCAGTTGCAGAAGAGGAACGATGACAACCCGGATGTCTTAAACTGACGAACCAGCTCCAGCTACTGATGCCAGTACCTTTAGGAGATGAATACCAGTAGGAGGAAGCTTTGGATACAAGTTGCAGAAGAGGAAATTTTAAAACTGCAGGAAACAGTCTTTCGTAGTTTGTTATAGAAATTAAAGCTGCAACAGAAATGTAGATTTGATTTATATTGTTGGTGTAGAAGTAAACGTAGAAGAAATACTATTTTATATAGATTAGATGAGTAGATTTGTAAGGATACTGGAATCCAGTAATCTGTAGGTTCAGTTAGTTCGTTAAGGTTGCAAGTAGATTGATTACATCTGCAAAATTTGTAAATTGTTGTGTGTAATTTGATTTAAAAGTTATTAAAGTTAAAATTGAGGTTTGCATAATAAGGCCTGGTATAGATTCCAGAAACCGGGCTATTAAATATGCAGATTTTATTTTATTTTTTATTTTGTAAAGACCGATATCCTTCATTCAGTGAACACACAGAGAAAGTGCGTAACCGTTATAACTAAAGTTCAGCAACAAGCTACTTGTCACATTTATGTACTCAAACACTTTGCACTAAAACAAATGAGACACGAAGGCTGTCATGTCTCAATGGACTATCACTATATCTACCGATAATGAAGTTCTACAGGTACTACTTCCCACCAAGCCACACCCTTCATACATCTAATAATATATGTAATGTGTGATTCGCACTTGGGTGGTAGTTAAGCAAAGTCGTTTTATCTAAGTGATCAGCCGTTCCTACCAAAATTAAAAAGAGTATGGTGAATTAATAACTGTCCAATCTCTTCCCCTTCTCGTCGCTCAACGCCATCTTGTCTTGAATAATGTGGTGATCTGCAATCTTTTAAAAGATTTATCTCCATAAATTTTAACGTCAGAGGTCTCTCGAAAGAGGTATTTGTGATGATAGACGAAATTAATTAATCATTATGTAAGTAATTCCAAAATCCGTCGTCGTGTAAAGCTACCTCAACATTCCCCTTAAGTGGGGAAGAGAAAAGCAGTAAGCTGACACTTGGTACCTGAGTGATCTGTTCATCGTGTAGCCCAAAGGCATAAGAAATTGAACAAGCTAGAGTCATTAATATTTTGGATCTGAGATAAACTATAGCGACAGAGCAAATCTATTATCAGATTATTTGTGTGAGGAATTTATATTATTCCTCGACGTACTTCTGAAAGCACATGACTTTACCAGAAGTGAGTAATCCCTTTAAATGCAAAGCACTACTACCATAAATAAAACTAAGCATCTTTTTCTAAGTTGGAAAACAAAATGAATAACTAAAAAATAAATAAGTTTGGAATACAACTGAGTACATCAAAATTATCATCAAATATTTTGTCTCTGAAGGGATAAAATCTGCTCATTGGTTATGTCTCATATAAAATTCTGCAAAGATTCTATCAACTTAGGCAGGTAATTGGAAGTTCTCCAATTCTTAGAGTCATCTGTTGTGGAACAAGTTTCCTAAACGAAATAAAATAAAATAGTAATTTGTACAAAAACTCCGGCATATCATTTCTTAAACCAGATTCATATCTTTTACACATTCATACATTTATACATAATTTACAGATACATACGTATAAATATAAAACATATATAAAACCATTCTTTTTAAAAACAAATACGAGGGCTGTTGAATAAAGATTGAAATCAATTTGTTTTTTACCTTTACTCACCCTCATACTTTTGATGGTCCTTTTCAAAATGGTTTCCTCTGAATGCGATGCACTTGTCCCAGCGTTTCCACCAGTCTTCAAAGACATGGTGGAAAGTATTTTTTGAGAAATCGTTCAAAATCGCCTCCGCAGTCTTCAACACTGCTTCTGATGATGGATAATGCCTCCCACGAAGGCGTTTCTTCAAGTTAGTGAACAGAAAAAAGTCACATAGGGCTATATATGGACTATAGGTAGGGAGGGAGATGTACTTCACGTTCATTTTTGCAAGATATTTAGCAACAACATTGGCAATATGCGGCCGCGCATTGTCGTGGTGCAGCATCCAGTCTGCATCGCGGAAATGTAGTCTTTTGCGCCTGATATGGACTTGGAATGTTTTCAGTACATCCCTGTAGTATTGTCCAATTACTAGTGTGTGTGCAGGTACAACATGCTGATAAACCATTCCATGAATATCAAAGAATGAGATGACCATAACTTTCCGAGGGGAAGCAACCACTTTTGCTTTTTTAAGGGTTGGTGATGAAGGAGATTTCCACACTGAGCTTTGCTGTTTGCTCTCAGGATCAAAACGATGTAGCTAAGTTTCATCAGCAGTGATTGCGTTTGAAAGAAACTCCGGATCTTCCTCTAACATCAACTTAAACTACATGTTAATTCCATTGCAGGGAAGCTAACAGAATATAATAAGATTCAATTTTAGTGCGAAAAATTATGACCGTAAAAATTATGATCATTCTTTACTGAACAACCCTCGTAATTAATAAAACAAAATTTTAATTCATTTTTTAAATTTCGAAATGCATAATTTTAATCAAAATATATAATTAAAATACATCATATGTAAAACAAGTAAAATAATAAAATATAAAATAAAAATAAAAATAAAATAACATATACAAAATAATACGTAAATTTTTCTGAACATTGATATTTGATATATCTTTGTTGCTGATCTATTTATTAGTAGGTAAGTTTATTTTCTAATTAGCAGGTTTGTACAGTGAATTACCCCAATAAGTCAGGAGATTTTTAATATATTTGCAGATTTCGCATTTCAGCAACAGATGTTAACAATACACTTGCTAATCGATGTTCCTCGAGGTTTTACCGGTAACTATCAATAACAATTTAAGGAGCGACTGTCCTTACTGGAAAATGCATCCCTCAACATCTCTCCATATGTGTACGGTAGAGGTGGGGACCATTCAACCGAAGCAGAAGGATATGTTGTCAGCACCATGCTTCCCCTCGGCAGAATGTATTTCTCACATGAGCTGATACTAGAATAACGTTCCGTATCCACATCGTAGGCTCGATGCCGTACGTATTCTGTGGCAGATAAGAACACAATGTCTTAATAATTATCAGTTTTCAAACTATTAGTATTGAAATATCGTAAGAGCACTTGCTTTCTCTGTTAATTGGTAAACATTCTGCATATTATGCAAGAAATGGTTCATGAGTCATTCAATATTTCCCATATTAAAGCAAAATTATGATTGAGGTTCATCTACGCGATTTTCTTATATATAATACCTACACACATACCTCCGGGATATAGTTTGTTTCATCACCTTCAACAGGCAAGTTAGATTAGATTTTTATGATTTTTATTTGGAGTAAATACCTTTAAAATATGGTATCGTCATTACTAAGAAACATCATAAATTAGTATGCTACAGCTCAATTAAATGAGTTAGATGTATGTGTAGCATTTCCGAAATACCTAGGTAGTACTCGTAGCAGTGAATTATTCATGCAACCATTCGTGTTGCAGTTACGTGGGGGCTCTGGATATGCCCTACCTTTACGGCTGATCCTATTGTTCATTTATTTAGAGAATATATAATCACTATTTAGGTCCATATTCCTTAGCAGGAAGACTTGAACCAGCATCTTTGCATCTAATCTCTGATTTCAAGCTACGGTTCAGCATTTTTACTCACACCGAAATAAGTTAAATCCAATGTCAGGAAGTCTTAAGTGTTATCAACTTATTACAAATGCACCTTCTCACTCACTCATTTATCTTTCTCTCTCCTACTATCTAAGCAATGCAGTCAAGATGTTTCAGAGTCAGAAATACTGAGTATCAGCAAAATGACATCTGTATTAGAGAATTCAATCACGTTGCTGGAGACGAACTTGGAAGTGTTACGTATTAAACCGAGGTATGGCGTTAAGAGAATCATGATAACCAGTTTGAAGTCAACCTATCAGGTTTATCTAGTATCGGAACTGGTCCGGAAGTCCTTGATTGCTCGCGCAGTTCCCAAGCCTTCAAATCTTGACAAGGGAAGTAGAACTCCTACATTGTTGCAAACGTTTTGTTGAGAAATTAGGATCACTCGCAGCATTTCTTGCTGCGAGAAGAACTGTGTGTCATTTCCTTTTAGCAGTTTATTATTCTAACCCTGGGAGCTAAATTTTCTTATCCAGGTTCGTACCCTTGGATAGGTTTTATATTAAGATATACTAATATGGCCTGCACAACATTAACCTTACATAATTTTAATACTAAAAGGTCAAGGTGTTATTGATTTTATTGCATCAAGCTTTCTCTTCCTTCTCAGCTGCACTTCTTTTATGGTCTGCATATTTTTACTCCAATTTTCCTTATCTATCACATTTCTCACACATTTCGTACACTAGATTATTTAACTTATGTTTCACATCTTCTTTATCTTAGATACTAATAGCTGCACTAATATCACAATTCCTCCCTTCTGTACCAAAGTTTCTTTCAGATACAGCTAATTTCCTTGTTCTTTCTACCCTTCTGATGGTTGTCCTTTATTAATTTCCATTGCTTCATTGCCATCCTTTCTATTATGACACTGGTTTTACCCAGAAGAATTTTTATACCGTTAAACCTTTTTAGCCTCAAAATGTACATCTATTGAGCAAAAGATTTACTAAACTAACGACTTCAAATTGACCGTAGTTTCGTAAGTGTTCACTAGCCCAGGTTACCCTTTAAGGCAAAGTATTCACATAATCAATTTATTTCGAGTTGATTGCTTCTGAATAAAAAGATGATTAATTTTTTATGGGAGCTCTTTAAACGTTGTGGTTCTCAGCGTCCCATTCTGTATTTGGCGTGAAGGACCACTTAATTTTGCTCAGAAACATCTTTATCAGGCTTGAGGTACGTTTACGTGTCGTAAATCAACGGCTTTACTTCCCTTCCAAAGGAAATCATGCTAATTGTAGGTAGTTTTACAACCGAAAAAAAATTCATTTCCCTCCACCGGAAATGTGTTGGTTGGCTCACTGTTTTCTATACATATCGATATTAAAAATCGATTTTAAAATAAATTGAACTTAAGTTATACACAACTGTATAAAATGTAGTCCATAAATATCAGCGTTATAATATATAATACTATAACTGTGTTTTCGGTTTGTCTACATCTATCTTTGGACTATATAGCTAATAAATAAGGTATCTTGATTTATGGAAAATATGTGTCCTAGAAACGAATGTAAATTTCAAGGTCTGCCCTGCGCTTAACTTCCAAGATATTCATTCTATATTGACTGTATATACACGGTGTTCCAGAATTCCTTTCAACTTCATGAAGGTACATTTCGGGTTCCAGTGGGGGTATATGAAAGTATAGTTAAAGTACAATATGTGTTATAGAAACACATAACATTATGCAGGGAGGGATAAATTCGAACACACAACCTTTTCGTTAGAAACCTATCACCTTAACCGCTTGTATACACGGCACTGTTACGGACACATATGTCGAAACAACTACCTAACGGGCAAACTTCAGATATACTCATTCATAACGCACAGGACTATTGTTATTGATATAATTATTAATATCATTTTATTATTATTGTGACTTTTTGGGTTCGTAGAATTAAAAGGCCGAGTTGCAGAAATTAAAAATCTCCTTTATTTCCGTACAAATATACTGTTCAATTCTTACGTAACAACATTACATCACATAACAACACAATCTTCAAAGGTCGATGACAATAACAGCGTCAAGTTCAACTCTCTTTACAACAACACTCTTGTTACACAACAGACTCTGCTTACTCACTCTGTTTACAACTACTCACTTTGCCCGCCTCGGTAGCGTAGATGATAGCATGTCTACCTCACGTTCAAGAGGTCCCGAGTTCGAACCTCGGTCAGGGTGAGTTACCTGGATAAGTTTTTTCCGGGGTTTTCCCTTATCCTGTAAGACGAATGTCGGGTAACTCTAAGCTACATGGACCCTGGACTCATTAGAGCATCATTTCACCTAATTCATTCACCGTCCGATATGACTTAACGTTGGAGGACGTAAAATACAAAAAAAAAAAAACTACTCACTTTGCGAGCCGTCGCGTCCTTATATACCTAATTCGTAATTCTAGATTGTTCTAAAATAAACCAGAACCCAAACAATCTCTATCAGTCCAGAAATTTCCGGAAGAATAAAGAAAACAAATATTCTATCACATTCCAGAAGCGTAACTTAATCTATGCCGGCAAGTCCTTTACCTCAGTTATCTTCGCTTGGCAGCGCTTGTTTACAATAGCCGCGCTATCATTAACTGCTTAGCAAGGCTCATTACTACACTGAAACTTTATGCGCCGACTGTTTTCTTATTTGTGCCGAAACTTTTATGCCTGTTGCCGTGACAATATTACCTCATATAATTATATTTTAATGATAGAAAAAATGTGGTCTAAACCTATCGCTATAACCGCTATCTCTTACAAAAGACGACTATGTGATATAAACGACAGGAAATATAATCTAAATGTAGACAAAGATCATCAATGGAGGTAGAAAATGAAATAAAAACTGCTTGGGGTCAGAAACATTAGTTTTGGAATTGGGTATGAAACAGTTGACGGGAATAGGTTGGGAGGGTGAAAAGCTCACAAGATTTGGGCATGCTGGTACGAAAATTTATGCATTAGGGGAGAGTCGTGCAGTATCGGCCGGCATGCAGTACCGGCCGCTACCGTTATTTCCCTTTTCGCCTCCATGTGGCAGAAGTTTCCAGTAAGCAGTAGAAAGCTTGTGCATCCACGTGTGCTATAGTCGGATATCTTCTTCCTCTCTTCAGTTGTTTGTCTGTTCCGAGTGCTTGATGGTGGTTAGTGTAGCTCTTAGCGCACGGAAGATATTCTGACGCCTATAGCAGCGCTATATTTGCTATCTCTGTAAACCAGTGAGCTAAACATTTGTGAACTGAGCAGAAATAGTGACATTAAGTTCCCATGCTTTTGTATTCTACTATTGTTCTATATGTGGCAGTGCAGTGTGATCACTGACAATCTATATTGTAACAGAAAAGACAGTGGCCGATACTGCAAGACACTTTCTACAAGCCTTATAATTCTAGCTGTTCTACTTTCGATGCAATAAAGTACTATACATAAAAATAAATACCATTGCATTATACTATTTACAGAACATATCTTGAGGTAAGAGAATAATATAGTAAGATTCCGATTAACCACCACAGTTACAGAGTAAAGTCAAAAAATTTAAACTGGCCGATACTGTACGGCCTTCCCCTGTAAGGGAACAGAATGTGCACATTTTGGTAGTTTTCATGTGGACGGAAGCTGCCAGGGAAAAAAACGTTACCTGAGGTTTTTGTTACTTCCAAAAGATGGAGGACAGCTGGGGCTAGATTCCAAATAAACAAAACTGGACAACTGAGGCACGTACTTGATGGAAGTACGTGTAATACGATATAAGTTATTTGAGTAAATAATGTCTAGATATAGAGGTTAGTATTTCCACTCTATGAGTGCAATTATTTGTGAGATTGAGTGTGTGCATACGTGTATGCGTCAGAGATTGTACGAATATTTGATTCAGAGTACTTTTTGTTGTAATTTATGTTTACAGACGTGAGTACCAATTAGGTTTTGCTAAGATTATTAACTAGTGCAGTTTTGCTAAAGAGCATCTACTTGATTCCCTGATGCCATTTGGGTTGCCTCTATGAACAAAATGAACATAAATTCTGGAACACCTAGTATAGAGCATCGAGGGCGATGTAGCCCATATGAAATTTGTCTGTGCGATTTATAAGGTGAGGCTATTTTTGTGCTCAAACTCCAACATGACACTCCTGAAAACCTGTTCTATTTGTTGTATCGGCTAATCCTAGATTAACTTCACGTCAAGTTTCTGGAACTGTAGCATGTAGTCAAACGTAAATACTGTGACATAAATTGTGTGTTTGGTGGACACTTCGTCATTAAGTTATTTCGAAATAGCTGCTCATGAAATTCGAATACGTTAATGAAAGTATATCATGTTTTATTACTGAATATATCATTTATCTTATTTTGCTAATGAAATGCTCGAAAGAAGTATTGAATTAAGTGAATTTGTGTTGCAAACATTTAAGGATAAGTTGATGGAAATAATCATTTCTTCCACAATGGCCGTGTGTAGGCTAAGGTTTGAATGAGTAGAGACAGGCTACACATGCCTAGTGTGGAAGAAATGATTATTTTCATCAATTTACCTGAATAACATTGTGGTTTAACTATGAAGTCTGGGACTTAAGTACTAACAGCATAGTAAGTCGCCACAAAATGTGCCTGTTTCATAGCATATGAGAACCCCTAGTGGTCTACCGGGAAACATACGAGTCACTTGGAGAATTTAATGTCATATGCTGGCCATAGTAGCACAGTTGGTTAGAGCAACCGCACGGAGAGCGGGAGATCCGTGGTTCAAATCCCGGCTATGGCATTGCATTTTTCAGTCTGGCTCTACTCATTCAAATTTAATGGATAAGTTGATAATTTCTATTCTTGTAGTGTACAATATTTTATTTGATAACATGTCGAATTTCATTACAGTTTATAGCTAAGTACCCATGTAGTTACTATAGAATTTGAAAAATATACACCGAGCGGGATGGCTTTAGGGGTACCGTCTGAGCAGTCGAGATGTTCTGGGTTCTTTTCGATTGGATTGACCATTTGAATTTTTTTTTCAAGTCGAAAGGCTTCGCAATTCAGCGATTTGCAGCAGCTTACATTTCTCAACGTTTTTACGGAAATCGTTATTTTAAACCGTAAACTCACTGGTATTTCAGAAGTTACTAGATGTACGCAGTACTTCAAGAGTTACAGTTTCTATTGCTAATATTAGGAAACAGTTTAATTCTTCATCCTCAATCAGTAATTCACTTCAAATAGCTCCTTTATTAGCATTATATTCATCAGCCAACATTTACACAACATCCAGACATACCTCGAGAGAAAGATACCATAGTTCAGTAGTGTAGCAGCTGACAGCAGATTTATCAAAGATGCAGATATTAGAGACCTAAAACTTGTTGCACACTGGGAATGATGGTATCAATAGTGTAATAAGAAAGTTACAGAAGCAACTGTTTGTGTATACATTTTAAAATTATACAAAAATATTTAATCGTGGGAAGATAATGTAAACCAATGCGACACTTATCTATTTGCGACACATAAGAGACTCGCCCATTCTAAGTAAGATGCCCCAAGTCAAGACATGTTCTTGAGAAATGTCCTTATGAGAAAAGCTTAAGTAAAGAAATGAGGCACGTTCAGCGTAGGAAATGTTTGGCAGGATGCAGCGAGTCCTATTTCCTCCTCGCCATATGAGGCTCCGTTTGCCTCTAATGGGCGAGCATCCTTATGTACTTGAATTTAAACAAAATTGTTATTAAGTACTAAAACCGCTTAGGATAATAAATCTAAAGTCAGAGTCCAAAATGACATACAATGATTCCAAATATATACAGCTAATGTGGTATTTCTCAAAGCACCATCAGAACAATCATATAAGGATTTTGTGACATATTATTATTTATGTAATAATAGGTACAATTCATACGCATGTGCCTAGTACCGAGCGGGATGGCTCAGTCATCTGTGGCCCGCATTCGGGATGCCCGGGTTCGAATCCCGTGACTGACCTACATGACTCATGAGTTTTTTCGGGGGCTTTTTTGGGTCGCTAGGCAAATTCTGGGTAGGTTAATTACATCCGCCGAATTTCCTGTCCCTCCATTTCACATCATCTCACATCTGGTGGTCTCTTTCAGGGTAGAAGTGTCGGCGAGTGTCACGGCGGTGCATGGCAGGATGATATACTCTGAGGAAAAATACTTGCTCCTCCAGTAAGTCGGTTGCCGGTCTCCGCTCCTCTGCTGGGACCATTTCGTGACCGCCAGCCAGGGACCTTTGGGGCTCGGATCCCCTGCCTTGGTACCATTAGGGCTCGACTGCTGGGCTCGTTGCCGTCCCGCTGTGGGGGAACGGGTTCGTTGCCCTGAAATGTCGGGGGAAGTCTCTATCCAAGTAAACTGTAGGGATGCTGCCCTCTGTACTGTCGTGACTCCTTGGGTAGGTCGCCCTCTGACTCCTTCGCCTCATCCTTCCTCCCAGGGATGCCCCCACCTGGGGCCATAGGAACTATGGGCCCAGCATGGTGGCCTACGTACCGAATCCCCTCCGTAATGAAATCCCAATCCCATGTGCCTAGTACAACCCATGTTATCATCTAATTCAGAAAAGAGTTTGCATAAATATGACGTAAACAAAGCTAATATAAGTTGAAAACGGATTGTATTAATCATATTTAAAATGCAAACGTAGGTACCTCTATGAATATGTAGGTATAGCCCCATATTGCACTTTTCATTTAAGTCCATTATTATTTATAGGTTGACTTCGCTATTCAGTATTCTGAAATATTTAAACAACTCCTTTATGTGCAGTGCAAATATATCCTTGGCGTCGTAGTACAAAAATACGAAATTAGGTAGTCATAGATCACTGTATAGTTTTTATGCAGTTCAAAGTTGACAGTTAAATCAATATTAAGCACAGTCTTTTCGTAGTCCCAGTTATAGTACAATGCATATCATAAGGACTTAACTTTTTGTCAGGTGTAATAATATAGACGAGTTGTACTTCAAATGCAAGGAATAACCGGAGGGGAACTGTACTTTACTAAAATATTGCTAAGTAGCCTACAACTTTGGACTTGCACTCCTCCCCAGAACTTACATGTGAGCGACTGGGGCCAGATGCCTGAAGAGGTGTAGACAGAGGAGTAGATCAGAGAGAATTTTACGAAACCCCGTATGGCAGTGAGGTAGGAAATGACGTAAAATGAAAACGAAATGGTTGCAAGGAAATGTGATGAATAGCAGCTGGTGCAGTGAATGGCGAAAGAAATCGGAGCACCCAGAAGAAGCCCCCCTAGATCCCGTTTTAAAAAACGCAAAAAATTGGTTAAATTATGGATTTTATTTTTCAAATATTATTTTCCACGCTAGTGTTTAATTTGCAACATAGTATGTGATTTTCTTCTATAGGTATACTCGTATGCGATTAAGACATTTTATAAACGGTACAAATTTAAATATACATTTATGTAAGATAAAATTCAACAGGTACTCTCCTCCTGCAGTCATCACTGACGCTTGAACTAGACGACGGTACCGAAAGTACACCATAACCAACCCCCATACCTCTTACAGTCTGTTTCCTTTTGTATATACCACTCACCAGACCGTGCTTTAGCTAAGTCAGTGACCCTTGGCCTATGTAATTTGCCTTTTTTGAACTGATAATGATTTGAATATTGCTAGCTTAATTTTTTTTTTCTAATGTACGTCCTCCAACGTCAAGTCATATCGGACGATGAATGAAATGGGTGAAATGATGCTCAAATGAGTCCGAAGTCCATGGAGCATAGAGTTACCCGACATTCGTCTTCCAGGATTAGGGAAAACCCCGGAAAAATCTTATCCAGGTAACTCATTCTGACCGAGATTCGAACTCGGGACCTCTTGAACGTGAGGCAGACATGCTACCATCTACGCTACCGAGGCGGGCATTGCTAGCTTAAGCCAACTTACTTAAGCATTCCTATAGCTGATAATATTTAAAGCATCTATGCTTGACAATAAAACAAGTTACCTGTATATAGGAAAGAGTTCAAATACTCTTTCTGTGTAAATTTTAACTCTTCTAATTATTTCTAGTAAATGTTCAACTTATAAACCTCGGGAATTTAACACTACCATAAACATAAAAACAAAAGAGACCGCCAGTCGCTAAGGAAAACGCATCAGAAGTAGTATGTTTACTTCAGGTATGCCCGCCTCGGTGGCGTAGATGGTAGCATGTCTGCCTCACGTTCAAGAGGTCTCGAGTTCGAATCTCGGTCAGGGTGAGTTACTTGGATAAGGCTTTTACCGGGGTTTTCCCTTATCCTTAAAGACGAATATCAGGTAGCTCTAAGCTCCATGGGTCCTGGACTCATTTGAGCATCAATCACCCAATTCATTCACCGTCCGATATGACTTTAATTTGGAGGACCTGAATTACAAGGGAAAAAAAAGCTTCAGGTACAAACACAAATTGAAATTTCAGATAACGAACAAGCCAAAGTTCCAAATTGGTGCTATTAAATGCAAGTATACAAGATGAAAAATGTTGAAAGTCTTTTGAACAGTTTTCAGAATACACATCTCAAGGCATGGGATAACCAAGAATTTACCAAACACACCTTCAAAGTACACAGTTTCTGGGCAAGAACGGGATTAGGCAGCACAGATGAGCAGCTACAGCAATAAAGAATAAAAAATACGCTTCGGTGCGTGGCACAGAATATCAAATAAGATGAAAAAGTTGCTATCCTGTAATATATTATGTGACGGTCAACCCGTAAATCGAAAACTAATTTATAGTGAGTAACCTAGAAGCATGGAAGACATAATTATAGTGATAATATAGGAAGTTAAATGTAGCTATTAAAGAGGAAAGGTAATTTATTGTGTTATATTTAAAAAGAGATGGCATAAATGGAACTTTATATTCACGGAGACAAGAACCCGGCTTCGAAACACAGCATCTCTCTATCACAAAATGAAGCACATCATCTAAAGATCTTATTTTAGCCCCTTTATTGGCCATAAACACTTCTCGCCACATTTAATGGCTTACAGTGATAAGAGGAACAAAAAAAGGACATGTTTTGAATGTTATAATTTTCATTCCAGTGTTGTTGAACTAAAACGTAACAACATTTAGGCATGTATACCATTAATGCCAGAACATAACGGAAAACAAAATCAAAGGGAATAAAATGCTGATAACTTTGGATTCTGGTCTTAATTATGGTGGTAAATAAGGTGCTATAATACATAGAGTCAACGTAAAAAAGTCAATGCCATGGCTGGGATTTGAACCACGGAACTCCTGGTTTCCGTCCAGTCACTCTAACCCATTGAGCTACCATGGCCAACGTGCCGTCCTGACAGTAAATTCTCCATTTGACACGTGTATGTTCCCCGTAAACCACAAGGGGCTCTGGCATTCGTGATACACCGTTTGTGGCTACTTACTATCCATCAAAAACCTTAGCCCATATACGGCTAGTGTGAAGAAATGATTAATTTCCATTAATTAACTAAAATAATAAGAGTTAAATGAGGAAGCCTGGGACTCAAGTACTTACGATAGTAAGTAGGTAGTAAGACAATGTATCTCGAATACGAGAGCCCCTAGTAGTTTACCGGGGACCTATACGAGTAAAATGGAGAAGTTAATGTCAGGACGGCACGTTGGCCATGGTAGCTCAATGGGTTAGAGCGACTGGACAGAAACCAGGAGATACGTGGTTCAAATCCCGGCCATGGAATTGAATTTTTCAAGTTGACTCCATCTATCAGAAACCTTAGCCTATATACGGCTAGTGTGAAGAAATGATTAATTTCTATCAATTAACTTAAATAATAAGAGTTAAATAATGAAGACTGGGACTCAAGTACTTACGATATTAAGTCGCAACAAACAGTGTATCTTGAATGTGAGAGCAGCTAGTGGTTTACCGGGGACACGTACGAGTCAAATGGAGAATTTAATGGCAGGACGGCAAGTTGGCCATGGTAGCTCAATGGGTTAGAGCGACTGGACGGAAACCAGGAGATCCGTGGTTTAAATCCCGGCCATGGCGTTGACTTTTTCATGTTGACTCTATCTATCAAAAACCTTAGCCTATATACGGCTGGTGTGAAGAAATGAGTAATTTACATCAATTAAGGTGCTATAAATTTGTAACAGTTAAATAAAATGCTTTGATTGTAATTTCTTTTAATTTACGTCGTATCGGACGATGGATAAAATGGGTGAAATGATGCTGAGATCTATGTAGCTTAGAGTTACTCGGTAATCGTCTTGATTTTAAATAATTTTCAGTCAGATGTTAATGAGTATCACAAGATTTTTTTACCATTATGTAGCACGTTTAAAACAGAAATGCACCTGAAGAAAAACAGAGGCTTGTGTTTCATCTGTCTACCCTTCTTGTATGGAGTACTTAGCAGCCCTCCCAAGGAATTATAAGTGGGTGCCTCTCGAGGACCACACAAAGTTTAAGAGCAATCACGGTCGATGATCAACACAAACCTGGTATGAGAGCGAAGCAGATGATGTGAAATGGGGATGAAATGGATGTGGACGGTGGGAACGGAATTTTGGGTACGAAACGTTCCAGGCGTATGTTTAGGGTAGTTCTCTGGCATTTACCAGTAAAGAGACCTGAAGCAAGCCTGTCTTTAAAAAGTCTCAGTTGAAAAGGACGGTCCTGGTGAGAATTGAACCGCGGATCCCTCGTGTACGAGTCAAAACCTTAACGACCACAGATGGAATGGAGACGCTATATTGAAACGAAGTCATTGAGAAAAACAAACCGGTGTGGTTTGGTCCATTTCCAATAAACAGTTTGCAATTCAGTGTTTGGTAATTAACAGCTCCAAAGCAGCCCCCGTCTGCTGTGACAGGTCAGCTGTAGTACATGAAGTGAGCGACACTGTGCTCTTTTGGAAGCGTGCAGAAGTCTGTAAAATGCTTAGATTTTAAATGCATCTGCACTTATATTTAATAACAAATAACTGAACAAATTTCTGAGCCAAACGTGCGAATTAAACGAAAGCAAATATCCGAGTTATATAACGAGCGCTTTGCGATGGAAAATGAAATGCAGCCATGGCGTAAATATTTGGCAACATAATCAGTAAAGTCACTTGCTCTTAGGCATCCGTACCTAGCAAGGTGACGCAGGTGCTAGACGTGTGATACGTATCCATAAGTTCGTGTGTTGGATTCCCGCGACGGGCATTGACCCATGTTACTTCTCGGGGTTTCCTTGGGCCACTAAGGGAATGTTGTGAAGGTTAATTTCTTTCCCAAAATTTCCTGTGCCTCCATTTCATTTCACTCCACAGTTTACTTCAGCATTTACCTTCATCTACTTTGTCGTTTCAGGGTTGTAAGCGTTGTGTGACAGGGAAAACGATGCTCTATACATATCCGTATCCCGGTAGGATGTTCTCCGGTTTTCGGGTGGGTTGTGCAAACCTGCAGAAGAGTCGGCTACCCTCGGGATGCTCTCACCTTCCCTACCGGGAGCGTTCCTTAGGGGAAATAGGCACAAAATATCTCCAGAGGTGCTAAGTCCCCCCACAGCACCTGGTAATACTTCATATGTGAAAATTGAACATACCAAATTTTGCACATCTTCATCTACGAGTATCTCATGGAAGAATTCTAGAACCTGACATAATCGTTACCAACAAATTCTCTCAGTAGTTTTGAATAATTATTGGGATATGGCACACAACTTTAGTGTAAAATGTATTTTGTTTCCAACACATGTGTAACAGCTCAAAAAGAAATTCACTACACAAGCAAACATTCGTTTCCAGATGTTACACTCTCAGCTGAATGAGGAATGTGGTGTTTGCAGAATTTTCTTCCGATTTAAAGATTCTCATTCACCATCTCTGGAGAAAATTCTACTTAATAAACGCTTACCCATATTTACTTGGATCTAACACTATACTCGGTATTTCTCATTTGAAAAAAATTACAAATAGCATTATGTTAAAGAATATATATATATAGGTTCATATCTCAGCAATTTTAAAACCGGAACAAAAGTAGCATTCAATCATGAAGACGCCATGCTCTGTGTACATATCTAGGGGAAGCTGGTTATATTGGTTACCTGCACAACCACCTCACAGCGCTGTAATTTACTTACTATTCCGCAAACGTTAGCGCTTCTTCTCCGTAGAGGGCACTATGATTTCAAGATAGACTCACCAGCCAACTATGGCGTCATTCTTGCTCAATCGGAGGGCGGGAAATAACGAATAAAAATTAACACCGTGTATATAACCCGGGGGTGTGAGCCTATATATCCTCCGATCCGGAGGATGATTAGTAAACACCAAATTCCGTATGGTGTATGCCAACACTCAAACCTCAAATACCCAATTAGGAGAACAGATGAAGTGACATTCGAAGTTAATGAAATGGAGAGAAAGGAAATTTAATTGCAATTGCCCCAGTAAACGATGAACTAACCTTCCCAGCATTCGCCTAGCAGCTTAGGCCACAGACGCTACCGTGCATCCTGCGAGGTTGTCGTCCTCCATGGTCTACCGGTGACATGCTAGCCTCCGATTCTAGAGATCTCGGGATCAAATCCGGTGGAGGGCGTAAAAGTCCTTAGCATATTTCCTTCGGAAGGAAAGCAAAGGCGATGGTCCTCTGCCGTAGATTTAGGCATATAAAAGATCCTCAACTCTGGAAAAGAGGCCTCTGAGCAATCAGTTGATCTTTACACCCATTATAGAATTGGACGCTGATAAACACAGCGTCTATAAATAAAAAAGTCTCTCAATTTCTCATCTTGCAGGTTTACTGCCTAGGCAGGCAACACCACAGAGATATACGAGCTTAGCAAACGTAGCACATATAAGCTGTAAAAATAAGCAACTGTATATACTTCTGTTTGTAAGAGAAGATACATTGTTAATATATTCTATAGGAATATGGCCCATTTAGAGTTGATAAAGGGTGCTCTTAGAGACGTGCTGCAGAAATTAATTCGCGCTACGCCTGCCTACGCCAAAAATGACAGTGTACGCTACGTAATGGCTAACTAGACATCATGTTATGAATCCTAATGGCAGTTACGTACAAATAATTGGGTGCGCACCTTCATCAGGCAGAGGGGGGGGGGGATAAACATCCTACAAGGCGGACAAGGGTCGACCTTCAAGCGCAAAACATAACTGCTCGGTCAGAAGTGGTTTGTGGAATGACAGAAACAATTGATTACCTATCCGACCAGAGAGAGCAGGTTACCCTTCCCACTACGGCACTTTAGCACTTCCGGAATCCTTTATGCTGCTTGCCTATTGCCTGAGATCACAGAATTAACCAGCAAGTCTATGTCATCTTATACTACCGACATCCCTAGTTGACTATTACACCATAGAAATATCCGACCATTGAACGCATACTCTATACATTATGCCATCTTTATACTTCAGGTACAGAGACATGCTCCCCTAATGTAACATCAACCAACTAAATTATATGTGATGTCAGAGAACATATTCCGCTTGTTCCTCTGCAAACCCAGTAGTTCTGGAGAAATATGCCACGCGAGGTAAAGTGGCTGCATGTTGTACTGGCTATCCGCCACAAGAAGGCAAGCGGGGCCTGATGAGGAAGGGGGTTTGAATTGTTTATATGTCCTGGTAGTGGATCTGTTTAACACGAAATGAGTGTATGAGAGTGCATATGAGCCAGGCTGGCCTGAAGGCACTATTTGCTAGCACAACAAGGTCTAGGCTGGTACGAGAGTGCCAAGAGACCTTGAATATTCTCTGTTCTCGCCGACCAGCACAGTTCTGCTGGGTTCTTGGGCATACTGGAATCAGAGGAAATAAACTAGCTCATAGGTCAGACAGGGAGGGCTCAGCCAACGCGTTTATTGGTCCGGAACCTGTCCTTGGTATTACCCTAAGAAGGGCCAGATTTCAGATCCATGATTGGGTATCACTTCAACATGCACTTCATGGCCTAATCTTACTACAGCTAGACAGTCTCGATCTATGACCGAGGAACCTAGCAAGAAGAACAGCAGAATTCTGCTAACCTTTAATCGGGTACAACTTAGAAGTGTTGTTGGCTGTTGACAGCGCACAACACCTAAAGAGACACCTGCATGTGATGAGGTTTAGTGCAGATTCCACATGCAGGAAGTGTGGAAGTGTGAGTCTTCTCTACATATTTTGTGCGAATGTGAATCACTTGCTACACTTAGACACATCATTCAGGGTTCAGACAAACTGAGACCAGATGGTATAAGCAGTGCTCATCCAAGACTTATCCTGTCCTTTTTGGAAGCCACGGGACTTGAATAAGCACTCCAGTAAGAGGGGCACAATGGGTCAACATGCGGCCTACGTGCAAGGGACCGAAAGGGCTCAACCCATTTACTTTCATACATTCATTCATATGAGTCACCCATGCTGCCAGATCTAATGCCCGTTACAGTAAATGCAATGAAAGGTGTTATGTATGGGTGAGCTATGTGACAACATTGTGTATTTTACATGAACCTAGCATCCTTATCATATCCGGAAGGTGAGCATAAACATCATGGGGACAGCAAAAGCGATTACGTTACACACTCCTCTGCTTTACCTTCTTGTGTTGGGTGGACAGTACTCCGTACCTTGGCAGTTCAAAATACGGATAGGTTTTTCTTCTTTAGACACCTCTTTATACCCTTCTTAGAGCAATATGCCCCGTCAAGTGACTATCAGTACGTCACACGTAACCGAGTTGACAGATCCTGTCCTATCCATCTTGGTATCTTCCACACCCTTTAAGTTATTTGTCTGATAGACTGCTAGTAGAGGACTAATCGAACATGAACAGTTAAGAGTAATATACTTCCGAAAAGACAGAACTGACCAACTGACCCTTTCGAATACGATGACCGTTCTCTTTACCCTTTCCATGTTTTATATACCTATCCCACAAGGATATAAAGTAAGAGATCTTGGCCGGTTCTGTCTTCCCTATGTGGTCGCAAACCCTTGTTAAATAAAACCTACAAGAAAGTTGCATCTGAGAAATCTCTTTTAAGGGCTAGGTTTGTCCGCTTGGCAGACGCTTTCCGACCGCTACTCTAACCTAACATTACCCGATTGCATAAGATCATGTCTCCAGCTCTTTAACCTCCTCCTCATCCTCCTCTTCCGTCTCTCCCTCTCTCTCACGCCAATACACACTTCGTACTCCAACAAAGATAAATAGGTGCTATCCTTTCATCTAAAAATGTATTAATCTCCCTTTTAATTTGGAATTACTATTCGATAATAAGTACACGAATGACTAGAATGAAACTGTCTGGAACAACAAAATAGCAATACTGAGAGTAATTAAAAATCTCTTAGTACTCTATGATATATAGGTTCAATTAACTTGAGGTGGCAACTGAATATAGATGCACACTAAATGGAATTAGTCTGTTACCAATCCAGTTCTCTCCTGTGGAGGACAGTACACAATTTGATCCGTCATAGAAACTGCATTTCCCGTGCTACAAGGTTCAATTTCTGGGAGAAAGTAATTTTATCTTTTTTTAATAGGTAGCAGCAGAATTGTCACTCTAGTTACTCAACCCAGTTAGTGGCAAGAAGGCTACTGCAAGATGCCGGACTACAGTTTACCACAGCAAAGAAAGTTCTACGGGGCCTGAGATGCAGGGGGAGTGGAGAAGGTTCCCACACCCTCCCTGGATAGGTTTACGGTACCTCATCCCAGTTCAGTTACAGACCATTCAAAAACATTCTGGCGGCTTCTACTTTTGTGAATAAATCTTCTCGATTTTAATGTACAAAGTTAATAGGGCGCGTGTTTTTTAACGGTTCTGCTCCTTGTGTAGCATGCATTCTCTGTCACACATTCGCTGTTCTTATCCCACTGTATAAGAGTAGCACTGAGTAGTACATTGTGTTCACTCTTCTACTTTGCGTTGGTAGACAGTACGATTATCCTCCACGCTTTCCAGACTGTACGCCGCTGGATTCCTCCTTATGGGGTACGTAAAAGATGAGGTGTACAAACATAAACCACGTAACCTGGACAGACTTAGAAATAAGATTCGAACGGTGTGCATAGAATTCCCATTGGACATATTGGTACCATGTACGGAAGCAGTGGTCACTCGTACTTAACAATGCATTGATTTTGAAGGTCAACAGTTTGAACAGTGATCACATTTGCATCATAAAATGCATTTATGTTTTAAATTGGACTTAAAGATTTCCATTTCCAGCAACTGGACCTTGCAGAACGGTACGTATATTTTGTATGACGGTCCAAAGTGTATATATATATATTTTTGACGCATCCTGTATATTGAAGGAGCATGGGAAGACGTAAGAAGGTAGTAAATAGAGTGTTATGCAGTTGTTTATGCAGAACTCAGTAACAACTGAGGTCGGATTACAATCCTTGTCCTAATGTTATTTACATATTAAAAAGTAAAGTGATTAGGATCAGTTAGTTCTTGCCTTACCCTCATATATATTTCGTAAAATTACAGACTCAACACTACCTTATTTTTTCTATAGTCAGAAAAAAATGCATTACACTTCCCCGCAAAATCCTAACTTGCTATGGAATGAATGGGTAAAGAATTAGAGAGGGTGTGATGTTTTATTGCGGGGTGGGAATAGCACACTTGAATCAGTGATTCAGAGCTCTGACACTTTAAGATAGGGTGGAGGACTAATAGGGGAGGTAGCTACGGACTAAAATGAGAGTAAAAATATCGGGGCACTGTAATTTAAGCCGCAGCTACATTAACATTGCTTCAGAAATAAGCACAAAACAGAATCCGTTCAATGAAAATTCTTAAAAATCAGCAGAGAACATACAGACCCAGAGTAAATGGCAGCTCTCTAGGGAGGGATTTCCTTCAGTTTCACTATATCAAATGGAATCTTTTCATTCCAGACAACGAAATAAGGGATGCAAACACTAAGCAAGAATGACAACACTTGAAGTCACTGAAATTTCGACATTACTACATGCAATTGTTAGACATACAGCTAATTGCTATTGGTGGGAAAGATATGAAAAAAGCATTTCTAGTGTAAAAGACCCAAATTCTAGATGCAACTTCACTAACTCAAATAAATACGCAATCAGTAACATCTTACAGTAAGTTTCTTTGAAAATGGTAATTTATTGGTATAGCATTATTAACTGAAAGAAATGGTTCAGGCAGCAGCACTTTTGGCCCGAGGGAGGTGAGTTCGATTCCATTAGCCAACCTTCCTGACCCAAGGGTTTTATTGAAATTTCCGTGGGTCGCTAGGGGAATGCTAGGGCGTTTCCACTCTGCAAATCCTCCGGGAGCTGGGCCACCAGGGATGTGTAAGCCCGTAGCGGGTAGTGGGGACGATTGCACAAGTTGCCACCGGGGAGTTTCAAACTGCAGGTTTTAGAGACCCTACCATCTGGAATCGTCCTGCGCCGTGGCGTAGTGGGCTAAGGCATCATGCTTTGGTTCTCTGCCACGGAATGTAGCCCGGGTTCGATCCCAATCCTAGGGGTGCGGATTTTAAGTCCCGGGTATAGGGCCGGTACCCACTCAGCATCGCGAGGAAATTGAGGAGCTTCGATAGGTAAGCGATCCTGGTCATGAAAGCCAACTTATTGGCCGGGGATGTCGAGATGATGACCACATCTCCTACCCGTAGAGAGAGTTGGAGATCGCCCACCTCTACGTTACGTATGGGCGTGAGGTCGGCAGTCGGGTTTGCAGGCCCTGGTCCGATATGGACTTCAGTGCCATGGATTTAACATCGTCTCTCCTTAGTATCCTCTTACCTCAACCCTCCCCTCTTGGTGGATTACCCAATTAGGAGCATAGGTTACCACGGTTTTCAGAGATCCAGAGGTTAAAGGCCTACGAACCTTGTCATAGAGCCATAATTCGAAATGCATATTTTGATATATGAGGATTTTTAGCAAGTTTCTACTTCAGTACATTCTTCCTGTGCTGTTCTCATTACTCCTTCTTTCTACGCATCGCAGTATTCAATGTTGAAAAGTATTTTGGTTCAGATTTTTTCCCCCATTTATACCCGGCCTTTAAATGCAATGATCATATCGGCGGCCGTTCTCCTTTTGGAACATACCGAAGGTGTTAATTCGTATTCGTTGGGGTTTAATCATTAGATCACGCACACATTCGCACTCTCATTCATTCTTCCAGACACTGGGGAAGATTTTGAATTATCTTGGTCGGAGAAAAATCTCCACCCCCCACCGGGAATCGAACCCAGGATCCCTAGCACGGCAGGCAGGTGCTCCACCAGCTGAGGTTCAGATCTTGTTCAATGCATTCTCCCTGTTCTATGCTAGTCACCTTCTTCCATTTTCTAGCACAGGGTACCTCTCTTCAACGATTTCTCCTTCATTATACGTCCCTCTTCGACTTTCTTCCTTGACTTTTCTACATAAACGTTGAATAGAGAGAAGCCAGTCATATTTTCTTTCAGTGACACTCTATTCTGAATGATACGTTATAGGAGCCTTGTGCTTTTGATGTCATAAACATGAACTTTGCTGGGTTTTATGTAAATGATTGCTTTAGGTCACAAAATTTGCTGACAAGGACGGCAAAGCTTTCGCTTCATCTAAATTCCAAATCTTTCTAAAATGTTATAATCTGAGTAGAAAGTGTAATCTATCTTTGATTAAAGTTTTCTCTTCAGACCAATACATTGTATTTGAAACAGCAGCAGGTAGATTAACTTCTACACATAAAGAAGTCTGATATATAGAAATGCACATTCTGCGATTACCGCCTAGCTATTTTAATGCTTCTTTTTCGTTTTTCTTCACACGTTCGGATGGATGCCTACCGACGAATGTGAAAGGAGCGTTGCTGTTTGTCTCTCGTGTGCAGAAGTACATTATTTTAGTCAAGAATGCTTCTGGCAGTCGACATAGTCCACTATGGACGATTTAACCCAGACGATCTGGAATACTAAGAAAACCTCCATAGCCATTGCACAAAGGAAAAAAACATGGGTGAACAACGTATTAAAATGTCATGCCCAATGGGGCTGAACCTAGTGTTATATTCCGTATAGTTTACTATAGACTACATATCAAGTGAAAGTTACGTGCCAAATATAAGAGACACACATTCTGCTATGGAACAACCCACAGTAAAAGCTTAGCTTACCCCAACAAGAATGAAAGTGAAGCTACACATATAGAAAGTTTAAAGTATTGTCTTGATAATTTGAACAATAAGAACTTAAGAACAAGGCAGTTTAAGTCTCGTTGCTATGCTCAGAGGTTTGAGCATCTACATAAAAGCACTATTTATTCTTTATTTAGTCTCCTGTCACCTCAGCAGTATATTACATTTTTAAAGCTGAAGAATTTTATAATTTTTAAATTAAAAATCAACAGCTGACTTTTCGATACCAATCCACTTCTTGTTGTTCTTAATACTGCATTTGTACTATTTAGGTAGTACAACTCAGGTGTTCTAATTTCAGTGATTGAATTTCGATTGTATAAAGTCTAAAGTCCATTATACCGATATTCATAAATAGAACACTTTTGTAATGTTTGCGTGTGCCTTTTGCATATATACAAAAAGAGATTTAGCTGAATAAAAGTTTCAATCAAGACGATAAAGAAACAATTTTGATACCAAATTTATTGACTGTTAATATTAGTCATTTTATAGGGGAATTATGGAGAAATAGATATATGCAGTAAATAATTTCATAAGTTAAAATCAATAGATAATGTAAGAAATACGACTTGCAATATATCCACTGCAGAAAAAGTTATTAGTAAGAAAATGTATGTGTTTAGGAATAGCATTCTATATGTCAGTGTAACTAAGGCAATAAGACTTCCGGAGAATTGAGTTAACAAGAAATCTGTTACGCTCAGTAACTCTGTACTTAGTACATTCACAAATTTCCAAGGTGTAGAAACACATAACCAAAGGTCATTTTTATCACACAGAGAATGAAATAAAATTTTTAGAGTTTAACACACAGCACAGTAACAACTGTGCTTCAGATCCGAATCAAAAGCTATTATTTGGCAACGTTTATGGGTCAACCATGAATTACGTATATGGATAAATGAGCCTGCATTTCTAAACTTAGCATACAGTCATATCATACAGTTTAGTGTGATCGATTATTGATAGTCCATAGCGGCTAAAGACCGCTCTTGGCTGATACATATTTGACGGTCGTCGCAAGTCGGTCAGTGACTCACGGCAGCTTTCACTTCTCACTGGTATCAGCGAAACAGTTATTTGATACCATGTGGTATTGGTACTTCAGAGGTTAGCTGATATAATATTCAAATAACTACAGTTTCTGGTGCTAAGATTAAGAAACAGTTTAGTTGTTCAACCTCAAACCGTGAGCTACGAAAATGGTATTCAAATAAACAATTTATTTTCCTTCATTTAATTTTCCAGTCAATTTTCCAGTATGCAGGAAATATTATTAACCATTAAAACTAATTTCAGGATAATATTTTCTTCTTTTGTTTAAAATACATAGCCTCTATCTATTACATACCATAGCGGAAGCAATTTAATCACAGACTTTCAAATTTGCTCACTTTTTAAGATTTCATTGCAACGAAAAGGTTACTGAAAATCTAGCACTTAATTTGTACTTAAAAAACGTAACCTATGGCGCAATAGCCCAAAGTGGGTCTGAGCCTGCCAACCTGACTGCCGGCCTCACGCCCACTGACACAAGGCAGAGATGCGCGATCATCCAACCGATACGGGGAGGAGATGAGGACAGCATCACGGCATTCCCCAGGCAGAAAGTTAGCTTTCTTGACTTATCGTAAGCTCAATTTCTTCACGATGCTGAGTGGGCCCCGGCGCTATTCCCGGGATTTAAAATTCGCACCCCAGGGGTAGGATCGATCCCGGGCCGCATTCCGTGGCGCGGAACAAAAGCATGACACCTTAGCCCACTACGCCACGGCGCAGGACTAATTTGTACTTACGTGTGGCAAATTAAAGAAACTTTGAATCCTAACTTCACTTTTCACCACAAAAGGAAGAAGGTACCATCATTTTAGGAAGCATATTTTAGAAATATAGCCCGGTAGCACTTCAACATACATAAAAGTTCAACAATCTTCAAAATTTCTGGAACATTCTTTAAAACTGATATATTTTATTCCCTTTCCTGCAACCTAATCATATATTTGACAGCCGGCCGTGCCATGACTCAGTGGTTAGACCGCTTGGCTCTCACCAAGGCGACCCGGGTTCGATCCCAGACGACCGCAAAGTGGGATTTGTGAAGGACAACACGGCGCTGTGGCGGGTTTTCTCCGGGACCTCCGGTTTCCCCCGCCATCTCATTGCACCGGTGCTCCATCTTCATCTCATTTACCATCAGTGTCACCGCCTGCGGTGCCATATGTAGTAAAAGCGGGCGTTAAACACTACACTACACTACACACACACACACACACACACACACACACACACACACACACACACACACACACACATTTGACAGCCTGTGAGTTTTTATAAATAATATAGGTACTTTATGTAAGTGCTACTGATCATTTAAAAACAATGAAGTTTTGAACAGTGACGAACATTACTATCCTGTATTGGCTGCACTACCTCAGAAAACAGATTTATTTGCTTAAGACCCATCTTGGTTGAGGGATTTTGTAAAGTTTCATTGTCTTACTTAACAGCACAAACGTAAAGTGCAATTTAAAGCTTTAATTCCTTTCTTTTATTGCTTACTTTAAACGGTACATTCAAATCACGATGAAACGTAAGTTACGATAAGAATTTTCTATGTAATCATGATGATCATTATTTATCGTTATTATTGTTTACTAATCGGTTCTCCGGGTAGTTGGTAAAAAGTATATGACAAAAGGCTATATAGGCTACGCTATGGCTCTTGAGGCTGACATTCAGGAAATCACTGGTTCGACTCCTGCTGGCTTGGCCAACCTGACTTGGGAGATAAGTGAATTCTGGGGTGGATTACATGCTACCACAAATTTCCCTGTTGTTCATTGCACTGCCCTTCAGCTTATAGCGTTGCACCTGCAACCTCTCCCCAAATCAGTACGTTCAGATACAGGAACTATCAAAGGACGTCCGAGTACTATCAACCTGTAAATTGAGTGTGTGTGTGTGTGTGTGTGTGTGTGTGTGTGTGTGTGTGTGTGTGTGTGTGTGTGTGTGTGTTTAAGGGCACCCGACTGCGAGGCCATCAATGCTAACATCCTGGAAATATTAAGTTACCCTACTGTGACGTGCTTGCCATCAACGAATCCCTTCGCCCTTCCTGCTCTCTCGCCTCATACCTTCCTCTTGGAGATTTAGTAGGGACAACAGGCCTTGCCTTAGCTGCAGTGCTGAAATTATTCTTCAGTTTCTCTATAGCATTGTAAATCGAATCTTGAATGAACAGAGGAAGGCAGGTTCAGGCTATAAGCAATGAGACCACCTGCGACATTGTATAAAATTTAACAGCCTGTTATGTAACAGTTATATACCGGAACAGACGATAGAAACTAAATGCAATATGGAAATTTAATCGTTATTCCACACTAGCTGTGTGTAGGCTAAGATTTGGATAGATAGGCTGACAAATTCAATGTTATGGACGAGATTTGAAGCATGGATCTCTCGGCCTCCGTCCGGTTGCTCTTAACCATTGAACTACCATGGCCAACGTACCGTCATGACATTATCTATAACTATAAGGTAACTATAAAGCTTGAAACTGAAGTACTAAGAGCTTAGTAAGTTGCCACAAAAGGTGCCTTATTGCAGGTATATGAGAACCCCTACTGATTTACCGAGAAACATACGAGTCAGTTGGACAATTTAATGTCATGGGCATACATTGGCCATGGCAGCTCAATGGTTAAGAGCATCCGTGGTTCAAATCCCGGCCATGGCATTGCATTTTTCAGTCCGACTCTATCTAAACGGAACATATCTACAAACAAGGTAATGGATATATAACAGGTCACTACTGGTGTATACTTCCCCTTAGAGCCGAATGGACAATCATCCCCCTTACTGCCTGGGTCCTAAGTGTCATAGGTCCTTCATTATTCTTACTTCCATATCTGTTCTATAGGTAGGTTCCCTGGGAAGGCAAATATACCATTCAGTGCGTCATAAACAGAATGGCAGGAATCCATTCACAAGCAAACTGAAGAGACGATCGAACTTTCACCAGTAAGAGCATGGGAATTCATCTGCGTTGTTCTTGCAACCACCCCATCATAACGCTTCAGCAAAAGGAATCAGTAACTGTAAGAGTAAACCTTGAAGCTGTCCTTCAGAGTGAGGGAGAGACGCCTCATGAAGCAGTAATCGGGGAAAGTGTTCCGGGAAGCTGGACCTCAAGGATATGCGGATTGCTGCTTGCCTCCGACCCTCTCTTCTCCTTGCTCGTCGCTGTCAAAGGCAGTTTCCGTAGGAATGAAGTGGCTTGGAACTATAAAGATTGTCGCTCTAACTCCCTCCACCCTCACACCCAGGCCTGCTGCAATACCCCCACAAAAGAAAAATGGTGCATGAATTTAATAGAGCTGAAATGGAATGGCTTCCTTCACCCATTTGCATTCAAATTCGAACGGCATAAGAAGGAGTGTTGTGGGGGTGGGGAGACGAAGAGGGGAGGATTTTGGGATGGCACACTCACAAGCGCGCGCTCACACACACATCTGAAAAGAAAGCAAACAGGAGACGCATAAGAGGAGGTGGAGATGGGGCAAGTGTAAAAGAAAGGAGGAAAAGACGAAGGGGTCGCATTAAATCTGTAATTAAAATGCAATTTTTAAAGGAAGGGAAGGAGGGAAGGATTTAAATGTTATCGATGCTTTCTCGGCGGGGAGCTCTGAAGGAGAGAAGACTAGTGCTGGCTAATATGTCATCTGGAATGGTCACAACCGTAATGGGGGTTGGAGAGGGAGCCACTTATGTCGTCATTCACTCGCCGAGATAGTGTGCCAGCTCACGTGCTAATGCCAGAGCAAACCTCGGCCACATTCACAAAGAAGTCAAGGTAAATGCCCCTCCCTTCCTATTAGCTATACTTTTTCGCTTGTCATAGTACAAACGAGAAGAAAACGCCCCACAGTATCGCACCCCCTTCATCTGAAATGGAGGGACGTGATCTATGTGAAACCCTGGAGGTTGCTTTATGTACTGCGCGGGCATGCCGTTTTAAGTGCTAAAATTAGAATTTAAAATCACAACTGCCATATATAACACATAATTTATGATTTGGTATACCATTTGGATGAGAGAACGAAGATTTTGGGAAATGATAAAAAACCAGAATATCCAAACTAATTGCACATTGACTTCATATTTAACTCTGAAACACATCTTGTAACGAGTCGTGACGGTCAATGGCAATTTATACGCAGATGTCTTTTTAATAATAAAACAATGAAATACGAATTAATTTCTCTCATATTGCTGAAACACAGCCCCTGGTGCTCCTCGGTTTAAGATTGGTATACAAGTGGCGCGATATACATAATAAAGTTCCTTTATGCCCGATTTCACCAACAGATGTTAAAATCGACGTTAACAAATGTAACGTAACAATTGTCACAGCGCTAAAACTAATGTTAAATTTCTTGCATTTCACCAACCTGTTTTCTTAAAATGTTAACACACCTGTGTTAACGCCAAGAAACTTGTAAATATCACAGTTATAGAGGGCTATGGATGATTTTCTGAATGTACTCCGATGCGCTTTTGTTTTCATTTTCGTCTGAACAAGCTGAAAAATGGCGGATGAACAAAATCATAAATACAGCCGCGAGACAAATTTCTCATCGACGGAGAAAGAATTGTTAATTGAAATGGTGACGAAGTGTAAGGTTATCGTGGAAAATAAGAGGAAGGATGCACTGAATATAAAAGAGAAAGATGTCACGGGAAAAAAATTGGAAACGAATTTAATTCAAATGCATGTGTCCCTACTACAAGCACCAAACAACTTGTCAGTATGACGTAAATTTAAAACGAGGAGCGAAGAAGGGCAAGTTACTTGAACGTTTCAAGACGGGAGGTGGACAATGCATTATCCACATAATTCAGTGAATTATAAAATCGCAAGGTTATTGATACTTGAAGCAAAGGCGAGATCGGCATATTTCTTTCGATGCATGTTCTAAAATCTCTTGTACTTCCACAGTTAACTTCATAGCAGCATGTTTCGACAGTCTATACCTCCCTAAAACAATTTTCTTCGGATAGTTCCTCAAAATCATTTCTCCTCATAGGCCGTAATCTATTATGAATGCCATTTAGACGGTCTTAAATATAGCAAATCGACATCAACAGCTGCGTTCATGCTCGCCATCTTGACTATTTACAATTGTTAAGGACTTAACATTAGAAATTTGACTTGTTAGTTTAACATGAGATTTAACAGGAGTGTTATTCTAACACTTGTTGGTGAAATGCAATTTTTGTTTTAACTATTGCTAAACTTGTGTTAAGTCTTAACATTTGTTGGTGAAATCGGGCATTCGTGTTATAGCTATATAGAAGTGTAATGCATTTCAGCAATACCGAAACATTTAATTAGGTACATCTCAATGCAGCTAGGTATGTGTCAGCATGTTCTGTAGTAGCTTAAATGGAGTTTTATCTTTATTTTAATCACATTTAAATTTCACCCCCTTCAGTTTTAAATACATCGATTCAACATTTATCATACATTCCTTTAATTCATCTTTACTGTAGATTACCACTATTACACGTTTCAAACAAATTTAATACATTAAAACATTGCTATTTTTAAATTCTAATAATTAAATCTCCAAGATAAATTTCAACGTAATTGAGTTATTTATTACCACAAAATAAGCATTGTGGCTTTAAGACCATGCATAAAATCACATTGGTAGTTTAATATGCGATAAAAATAAAACAAGATTTAAGAAAATAATTTTAATTTCACATCTAAATATATTATCCAGATCCTAATAAAGTATCTTAGAATCGTTGTCTAATATTTCAAGAGTGATAAAGTATTTCAAGTTATTTGTGTTATATTTCTGGTACTCCAAGAATAATGCAAACTCAAAAACAAACATTTCAGTTTCTCAGTACCTTTGAAAGTTTTCTTTTATATTCCCTAAAAATCAATTATTTAAAATGTAGGCCCCCCACATTCAAAATCATTACATTATGATTTAACTAGTAGTTTTCTGCTAATTTGAAAGGAAATTTTAAAATACTTTTTTTCTTGTAACTATGTTTTCGGCACCAATTTCTTTCTATATAATTGAGATTTTCAGAGTATGTTCCTTAGAAAGTTAATAAAGAAACCAATGAATGGTTGATTTTCGTATTTAAAATAGTTGGATGGTTATAGTACATTTTTAAAGTTAATGTACTTAAAATTTGGTGTGTTACATTATACTTGTTTATCTGGAAAGCTATTAGAAATATATAAAAGCAACGAGTTCTTTTAAAAAGACAGTTATAAAATTTTATAAAATTCAATGTCTTAATTTAAAATTTAAATGTTTGCAAATTTTCATTTGGGGAACCATACCTATAATGTGCGATCCATAAAAACCTGAACCATTTCAATAAGCCATAACCTTTGAACCAATAACAGGACACACGTGCAACTTTGGGAGAATATAATACACAATTGGGAGATTACATTACACTATTTACATCTCAGAGAAAATGTTGGAAGTGTCCTCCAGCAGCATCTATACATGTTTGCACTCGTCTCACCATATTCTCTTAAGTTTTATGGAGAGTATCCTCGCCAATGTTACTTATCTTGGTTCGAATGGATTCCTTGAGAACATCAATTGTTTGTGGCATATTCTTGTACACTATATTCTTTTAGATACCTCCACAAGAAAAAATCCGGTGAGGTTAGTTCAGGAGATCTGAGGGCCACAAACCTTTTGAGATTATTCGATTATCAAAGAAACTTGTTACAAGTTCCATGGTGTTATTAGTTGTATGGCACGTTGCTCCATATTGCTGGAAATAACCTTCTCTCAATCCTATATCACCTCCATAAAACTTCCGATTGAGCACTTTCAGATCTTCATGCAGGATTGTGTGCACAAATCCCAGGGAAATGACAGTTTTGGAGGTGATGTCTGCAACCTTAGCCTCCCAAATGCGGGCTACAGACCAAACCGCCTGAGCCATCCTTCTCGATAACTATAATTTTAATCTCAGTAAACAGAAAAGAAAAAAGTAAGGTAGTATGCGCTGAAAGTAGTTCTAAACCTGGCTACATTACTTTATTCATTAGGGTTGACATGTTGTAACACCTTAAGGGAAACAAATGAAACAAGAAAATATTAGATTTTCATTCCTCTTGCTGGGATTTTGCACGTTTAAGGAAATGTTTCCACAGCCCAAACTTTGGTTGTTTACAGCCTTCAAATTCCCAGAAAGTCACTGCAAGAGTATTATTTAGAACAAGAAGAAAGAGAAAGAAGAGTAGAGGTAGCATGATATTGCGCACGCTTTTCAATATTTGATTAGCTTAGATTTATTAATCGCCTATTTGTCATTCTTAGAAGTTAAATATTCTATCCTCTTTATTAAAAATGGGATTAGTATGAAGAAGTGCCGTGTTGGGTAAGATTCATTAGAAACGCAAAGCTCCTCTTTAGGTCAATGACGTGGAGGTTTCAGATTTCGTCCAAGCTCAATTTGAAACGACTGTCAGTGTCGACTAAGATACAATCATGTTTATCCATGTTCGGCATACAAATAGCCAATTAAATGTGGTCCGCATCCACTATATCAGGCTATTCGCGTGTGTCTCATCTCGCATTCATTCTCGGCCCCCAGCTCGCTCGAGGTTCAGCAATCCTCACATCTTTAGATGTAGGGAAGCTACATCGTTGAAGTTTGGTCTTCCTTCGCGACCGATTGCTGCCCTTTGGTTTGGTTTTATTTCCTCTGGTATTCACTGCCTTACCTTCTGACAATGTGAGTCGATGCAGAGAAGTGACAGATATGACAAAATTGTTTAAACAGAGGAGAATACCTTAAAAATAAATACAAGATGAGGAAGATAATACGCAAGCAGGTTTTACTTCGGCTATATTCTAGATTCAAATCCTATTTTATGTTCTGGACTTATGTTGAGTACATACATTATGTTGTTTATGTCTGTCTTTTATCAGTGTTATAGCAAATATTTTGAACTGCTTCAAATGTTCTTACAAAACGAAATAGGCGAAAATTCCTTTAATTTAATCTCTACAATCAATTGGCGTTTCAGTCAATCCGTTTTAAGCATTGTGATAAAAGACGAAAACTACTTTATTTTCACCAAAAAACCGTTAGCTCAGTGTTAACGTACTATCCAGCCTTTCTTTACACAAATTCAATACTTTGAAAAGCTTCTGCAATATGGAAAGGTAGAGTCGGAATGAAAAATTCAATACCATAGCCGGAATTTGAACCATAGATCTTCCGGTATATGTAGAGCTGCTCTTAACCATTGAGCTACTATGGCCAACGTGCCGGCATGACATGACATTAAATTCTCCAATTAACTCTGTTTCTCCCGGTAAACCACTAGGAGTTCTCATAAATACATGAGACAACTACCTTAATGGCGACTTACTATGCTTAAGTACTTTAAGGCTTGGGCTTTATATTTCAGACCACTATTAGGTCAATTCATGGAAATAAATTTGTTTTGTTTCTGAGAACTCCTAGTGGTTTACCGAAAAAAAATGAGTCAGTTGGAAAATTTAATGTCGTATTGGTACTTTGGCCATAGTAGCTCAATTGTTAAAAGCAGCTGGACGAATACCGGAAGATCCGCGGTTCAAATCCCGGCTATGGCATTGAATTCTTCATTCAAACTCTACCTTTCCATACTGTGTCCTACACACGGCTAGTGTGAAAGAAAAATTAATTTCCGCCTCTACAATGTTCCTTTAATCTCTGTAGCACGCACCCATTGTGCTCCTATAATGCTTCTGACCTACACACAGGTCCATCTCTAACACGGAGCTACACGCCGATTCTGAGCACAACTCCTATATTCACAAGTAAACTGCTTCGCTGTCGGTTCCACAGCTGGGCGATCCCTCACCCGGAGCCGCACTTCAAGTAGTGTTAGTGATTAAAATTTCTATTTTGTACATCTCCTAGACTGTAAATTTACTTTTCTTGCATTGAAGAAAATAGCCTTTTTAATAAGCCTACTTCAGCAAGGCATATGTTATTGACTGAATTATATCACATATGATCCAATTTGGTTTTTAATATGAAGAAATCGAAAATATTTTCGGCTCATCTCTTTTGTGTTCTGGTGCAATTTTATTTTGAGAGACTCTGAATGCTTCACGAAAATATTTTATTTATTTTTTTACCGCAATTTGTCCATGGAATCTTCTTGAGCTTTTGTCTTAAGTTTTCTACGTGAAAATATTTTTCTAATTTGTATTTCACAGCGCTTCAAGCGTTTTACATTGAATGAAAATATCGAAACTACGGGAAGGCAAATATTAGGTTTTAAGCAAAGAGAAAATGAAGATAGTGATACTGCACAGGATGCAGTTATGAAGCTAAAAGTAAAATTTTGAAATACTAGCGTACAAAACAGTTTGGAGAAATATTCAGGAGGAGAAAAAATAGCACATAAGACTTGCATGTGCTCTAAACTGCAATTTTAATAACAGTTTTAATCCTACTCAAATCGGATAAATAGCTGAAGTTTCAATTGCTACGTGAGGCAAATCCACACATGAAGGTAAATAACCACTTCAATGTAAATTGGGGTTATACTTTGGGGCTTAGGAAAATGGAGGCTATTTCTAACGACGCCCTTGTCCAGTGGCCACTCTAGCAGCATTAAATTCACCACCTCAAGAGTAATGAAATCTCGTGTTAATTAAAGAGTTTCCTTAGCAATTCGGTAGCGAAGAAAGATTTCCCCTCCTACAGCCCCTTTAACTGCCGGGAGGAAGTTACTTCTGATTAACCTGGCTCCGGGAACAAGAGGCAGGGGTCAGCGGAACAGCTTCCGGAATGGCTCAAGGGGAGGGGAAGTTGAGATTATTCAAAAGAAAGCCACCACTGGAGCTGCATGTACCTTGGTCGTGTGGTTACATAGCATTGTTCCTCGTCTATAAGCGATTAGTTGGCACGTTTCAACAATACGTAGAACCGTCCTAATGGGGGGCGGGTGTAAAAACGTAACTCTTTATCCAGAATTATAGAATGGTATTTTACAGAAATAATACTGCGAAAGATATAAAATTACAATAAAAGGTTTCTATTCGTTAAATAGTGAATATAAGGAAAGATAGTTACAATTTTATCAGGGAACAGCTCATTAGCTAGGCTATTGGATAAGTCAGTGAAGCTAAGGCTATAAAGTTCTAGTGAAACCCGTTTGCTCAAGGTATTCCAATACGTTCAGAAGTCAAGTTTTGTGCAGAAACGTGTGTAGACTAGGCTTTGAAAATTAGCAAGAGAGCAGACTTCCTCGAATTTAACAAGTCACTGAGTGAAAAATTGTGTTTCATAGACGAATAAGGAGCTTAAAATTTGACCATGTAATTTAGGAGAGTGATGGAGTAGGTTGGGCTTGAGCTGTTGAAAGATCATGTCTTTCTAAAACTTGCATCTTTATTCATTTTCCTTCTTTTTAGAAGGTTTTATTGTTATCGAATATCGGCTCTCCATAGCGCCTAAAGACCTCGCTGAAGTAACGCATATTTAACTGTATATGCAAGAGGATTCTCTGATTAGCATATTCGCTACTAACAGCATTGTTATTACGAAACCAGCTATTCTTAAACGTAAAGTTATTGATACGGGAGGAGTCAGCAGTAGTTTGCCTTTTCGAGTGCTAGAATTGAGAAACAGTTTAATTTTATATACTTAAATAGTCAGAAACTCGCTTCAAATACCTCATTTCTAACCCCCACTACATTACTAGCCTATTTAAGTAGTGTTTTCTATCCTTACATCTATCCATGCATGCCTTGGATGAAAGATCCCATAGTTCACAAATGTAGCAGATTCATCGATGATTGCATCAAACTTTTTTTTTATTTGTTTCATTTAACTGCAATGGTCATATCGGCGACCGTTCTCCTTTGGAACATATCGAAAATGTTAACTCTGAAACGGTTTAAGTAGTTATTTTAAGTTTATTTTTTAATTAAAATTATTAAAATAATTATTATTTAAATGTTAAAACTACGCTAAGAAAAATGTATTTAAAAAGAATGATGAGGTAAAGTAGAAAAGTTGAAAGATGTTTAGTTGTCGTTATGGCAATATCAGGACTATAAAAGCTCATGCACTTGAAGGCAGTGTTCCTTCTGCAAAATGGACGTGAAAGTGTAAAGACGTATTTTGCGTGTGTCTGCGTATCTGCCGAAATTGTGCTTCAGTATCTTGCATTGGAAAGTTATAAAGGATTGTACAAGCTAATATACTATCAATGTATTTAAAGGATTGTTAAGTGTAACTAATTGTTGGAAAAGTTTCGCTTTAATTAAAATACATATTTATTTTATTTATAACCAAATTATCACTTCCCATCTGAGACCGGCCCTGAAATAAGAGCATATACGATTACCAGATCAGCCGTGGAACTACTAGAATCCAGCAACTAGAACTTTAACAAGGTTCATCATCTTTTCCTCCACAACTTACAAGAACTCCAAGTCGTTATAACTCGTTAACGTTGGGTTTTAAACATTAGATCACGCACACAGTCGCACTCTCATTCGTACTTTCAGACCCTGGAGAAGACCCTCACCCCCAGCCAGGCATCGAACCCGGGTCCTTCGCACGACAGGCAAGTGTTCTACCGACTGAGCTACGAGGCCAGCTACATCAAACTTTGTCATCACTCTTGTCTAAGAAATACGAGAACTGGTGTATTTCTTACAGGCACCAATGTGTGAATTTCCCAAAATAAGTTCCACTATTTCGCTTTCAACAAACCGTAGTTGCTAATTAAATTATAAGAAGTCACTGAAAATGTCTATTTTCCTCTACATTTTCTTCTCCTTCCCCTGATCAATACCCATCCTACTGTTGATAACGGTAGAGATGTCCTTAATTTCGGGTAAAGCTGCCCAGAACTTCCAGATATATGTTTCCGTTAACCTTTCTCTAGCAGTAAACATTGCATATTTCATCTTATTACAAAATAATTTTAAAAGTTAAGTTTCTATTTATGAAGATCAGTATAAGAAATTGCAAATGGAATAGGTAAAAAAGCATATGTTCTTCCACATAAGCAAGGGCATTATGTTCTAAAGTGGACGTCTTGAAGTTAGTTGCTGCTTGCCTATATTGACAACACAGAGGCCATGAGTTCAAAGGTACTGCAAGGTGAAAGGAAAGGGTAACCTGTTTGTGCTGCTTCGGAGAACGAACGTATGTACGTTTCATTTGTGATAGTGTGATTTTTAAATATGTATCTATAACATCGTAGTGTGGTGAACGAACCTTTTTCAAAGTACAAGCAGGAATTTCACTTCTGGCATTTAAAAATGCACATTGTTATATATTATAATGGAATACGGTTTGCATCTGAATGTGTACCTAGATTGTAAATACCTGAATGTACCTTGACTAACTCGTTTATTTTGTACGTAGTGTTGTAAATACTTGTATGTAATGTTGTAAACATGTAAATTTCAAGTCATAAGCTACACTCATGCATATTATATGGCAGTGGCAACCTTCAGAAACGTTATATGTTTGTTCTGCAGATCTATACCAGCGAACAGTGGCGTGCAGTCGATAGTCTGCTATTACATTCTAGTAAGCACGCGTACTCTTAAATACTAGTGCCAGTACACTTCAAGACGAACTGGGACAAAGTGTCGTCCCCATAGTTTTAACTCTTTCAGGAATTTATTCTCCCTTATGGGATTATACACACTTTTCTAATTTTGATCACGAATTATTCTTCTAAAATAAAGTTAGTGAATGGACTTCAGCAAAATAAATTTGTAGACTGATAGATGAGAATAAAACTAACTAAACCGTGGAGTAGCAGCCTTTTACGGGCCAAGGCCTAACACCCGGGCATTGCATCTCCCAACTCTGCCACCACAGGCGTTCATCACTGGGGTACATTACTGGAGGGTGGGACTCGTTTAGAGCTCAGGGTCCTCCCGTCTGATATACAGGTTGTTTCAAAACGACACTGAACGATTATAGCCGTTGCGTTGTTCATAACTTAACTAGTCCGAATTTCGGTGTCACAGCTTCGAAGTTCTGTTTGGGTATACTTTTATGCAGCATTAAATATTACATGATTTTGTGATTAGGCAGCGCTGGAACCACTGGTGTACGAACCTCAAAAGTTATTATTGGGACGCAACGGCCACGAAAACAAATACATTACTCCTTGCTCTTTATCAGTGACCCTTCTCTACCTTTCAGATAATGGGGCAAAGGGCAGTTATTTGTGCAAAAGTCGAATAATAACTTGGACAGTTGAAAGGTTGCCCTTCAGTGTAAAACTACACATTCCGTCCTAACAGGGAGGATTTTGCGCGTACTTAGATAACAAACCCAAGCAACATGGAGCGCTATACGAACGCTGAAATGACGGATATGGTTTTGATGTATGGAAGAGCTGAAGGGAGTTCAACGAGTTTCATTAAAAATATGAATTGTAAAAATAGTTACATCGATGATAATATTTATTTGTATAACGTCAGAGCATTTTGTTATGATCTTAATTGTCAAATACTTTCAACCACTTACTGTAAATATCAACAGCTTCCTTTTCAGTTAGAAATGCTTTATTTAGTATTATCAGTCACGTGAAATAAAACGTTCGTCTCACTGCATAAGGCATTTAGTTTTGGTTAATTTATCTACAATTCTTTGATGCTGTTTTCTGTTCTATTTATCATTTAATTCTTCCATCCTCAACCTCACTAACATTAACTTACCTCTAAGAGGTATAAGTTTCTAATGTCCACCAGCTTATTTGCCATTATGGACTGCTACAACGGAATTTTGGAACACGTTAAACACTCATAAGCAATAATTAAGCAATATCTTCTTTATTGCGGTTTCATAAGCCCAAGAAACGTTTAATAGTAACAAGCTACTGCGGAGTATGTCAGTATGTTTACAAACAGTTACAGCACGCGACACGGTGTGTCACCTATACCTGAGAACTCCGACAGCGTGAGGCACGCGTCGTTGTTCTTATCACTGCCTAATCCACACTCATTCTGGAGCATTTTTATGCAGTTCTATTGGCTGAGCAACTACTTGTATATGTTTGTTCGGGGTCGTTTTGAACACCCTGTATACGGACTTCGCAACCCCGGAGCGCTGGTTCTCAATTAAATGACTCCTCAGTAACCTAGCGGGCTTACTTCGCTCCGGACCAGGATTCCAGTGGGATAAATTTTTCGCACCGGTCCCGGCAATGAACTCAGATAGATGAGAATAAATTGGTACAAAGTAATGCTGAAATCTTATCAATAGAGAACTGAATTATTGACAGCACAAGCAGCACAGACTGTGTTTCAATTAGATTAAATGTGGATTTGAAAATAATTTTATTAGAGACGAAAGCCACATATGTGCTTAATATACGATTTTTCTAACAGTTTGGCAGTTTCAATATTTTTAAGATATTCAATAAAAGCTTAGCATCAAAAAGCATTTCAAAGTCTGAAAGCTATAGTGTGTTACCGAAAATATATTTTGCATTAAGAGCACATATACATAGAGATGATTAACTACGAATATTTAATGCTGGAGAAAAATATGGAAGTTTATAAGCCCTTGTGGTAATTCACATAGTACAAACTCCAGCGACTGAAAACACACGCCATGCCTCTTGTTTGCCTTTGCACCACAAGTGGATTTCAGAAATGGAAATTGTTGATGAACTGCTACGCAAGTCAGCATAAATTTAATGCAGAAGCGCCCACTATCAGCAATGCCGGAGCTAAATCTAGATAGCAGTTGTCTTAAATGCCATGTGGCACAGGATACGATATTTTGTCGCGGGTGACGTTATCAAACTTGGCACCATCTTCAGCGCCTCGTTACTGGCAGTACTACTGACATCTCGTACCGTCATGGTTTTCCCTGTGTACTCCGTTTTACCACTAAAACTGTTTGTTACATTTGTAATAAAGCTCAGCTTCCAGTACTCAAATTTAATCACAGCAAGCCAAGTGTAACAAATAAATCGAATTATTAGGTTAGCTTTCGCACCAACAGTGTTCTTGTGTTTTCTTTTGTGTTAGAGTACAAAACATTTTCTTTCGGGGACGGAAATGCATTTGCAAATATGATATCCTCTTGCCGATTCAGAATGGCTCAAGAATGTTGTCAAATAAATCAAAAGAAGCTCTGTTATAGTTAAAGAACATCCAGGATCTATAAAAACTCAGTCAAATGCTGGGGTGGTTTCTCAACTTTATTATTTAGGTGCAGAGGATCTACTTCCATTAGACCTGGACCCGGGCCTCCTACCCGGGAGCGTTGGAAACTCCGGGGGTCTTTCCATGGGGCAATACCTTGAGTATATAAAGCCCACCCCCATCGACTACAACGTCAAGACGGGTGGAAGTGGATACGCTACTTACGCGCGTCAACCCCGCAGGGAAGACTACCGATATGACCTCAGTGGGGCCGCATGATGATCTAGCACACTTTCTACTACCTCTGCAGTCTAGTACCCCGGAATTATGAGGTAACCCTCTACCAGCTCCGGGTGGCCGTAGCTTTGCCGAAGGTACCCAATTCCCCGTGGGTGTCGGGAACACACTGCCTCTCAACTACAAGAACTTCCTTTGCATATATATATATATATTTCATTCCGTTCCCTTCTCATTTTCAGGAGTTCTTTTAGATCTCGTAATATATAGCGGTGCCGGACAGATGGCGTGCATGTTTGGTCAAAGCGAAGAGCACTCCCCATGAACAGTGAGGGCTACTTTGTCGACAGGTCATTCATCGATCTCTCTACGTAACCCCAGTAGTGGGACTTTTCTTCGAGCATTAAACTGTTATGGACTTCCGTGTGTCACTGCGGCCTGTATTTTCCTGTGGTTCCTTTACCCTTCATCCCTTATTCCTGAGGGGTAAAGACAATGTTACATATTACAAAAGGGACCGCGTAACTGGGGCAGAGCACCGCCAATTGTGCTTCCACCGTGACCCCTAGGATGGAGGGATGAGGGGAGAGATTTGAATGACAACGGGTATGAACGGCAATCCTCACGTTACTAGTTAAAGTGCAACCGTCGTCACCTATGCGAACCCACAAACCTCTAACCCCCAGGAAACCCCGCTACCCTGGTCCTGACTGGGCAGCCGATAGCAGCGAAAAAACATTTACGATGCCCACATCCACCGCCCAGGGGCAAACCGCCAAACATGTCGTCTGGTCCTACAACACTAAAACAGATTCGTACAGAAAATGGACAGGAATATCGTCGTGGTAGGAGAGGAGTCGTCCCAGTATTTGCCTATGAAGCAGAGAAACCTGAAAAAGCTAAGGGTAAGAGTGAAGGTTGCCGGAGATCGAACCCTGGCTCTTCCTGAGGTGTGATAGCCTTAAAAAGCTTTTCTATATACGTTTCCTCACGTATTAACCGGTACTGTACCAAAGTCGATTGCAACGCTTGTATTTACTGTAGTGCTAGGCTATGCTACCACCAATGAAGCCACGTGACACGCTTATTCCTCCGTTTGGATCTTTTAGGTTCCTCAAGAAGTAATTTGATTGATTTCATAACTCGTGTGTGATCATGATTATAGATAATATTAATACGCCTGAAGAATGTTATGCGACATCAGCTCGACAAACAGACCAAGTGTATGGAAGATTAATACGTAGAGTGGCTATGTTTGTCATTCTTATACCTCCATGAATGATGTTTTAATTCAACCACAGTCAATTAATATCCACCAGGCACTTTTTCATCAAGACACAGTTCTAAGTGGGTTATTTGCATTTTAATATTGACTATAGCATACCACAGGAAACAAAGTCTTTGGGGCCTGAGACGCAGGAGGGTTTGAAAAGGTTCCTGCACCCTCCCTCGGTAGTTTATGACACCCTATGTCAGTACAGTTACAGACCATTCAAAAACATTCTGACGGCTTCTACTTTTGTGAATGAATCTTCACAGTTTTAGTGTACAGAGTGAATAGGGCGCAGGTTTTTTTAACGGTTCTGCTCCTTGTGTTGCATGCATTGACACACACATTCGCTGTCCTTGTCCCACTGTGTATGGGGGCGCAGTCCTTTCAGGGACAGTATATGCTGGTGGACAGTATATGCTGTGCTACTGCCATTCCACAGATTCTGTAATGTCGATCCTCTGTGGTCTAAAGGTAATATGCAAGTCGTTTCCCGGCATAAGGCGATAGTGTTTTTCGGGCATAAAAATTCTTAGCGTGACTTCCTTTGGAAGAGAAGTAAAGACGGTGGTTTCGTGCTTTAGATGTACGACACGTAATAGAACCTCAATTCTGATAGAAACACCCTGAGCAAAATTAAACCGTTTTCATGCCCAATATAGAATGGGACGCTGAGAACCATTGCAGATAAAGAGCCCAATAAATACTTTAAAGTTAATTAGCAGCTCCTAAAACGCACATGATCAATGCCATCAGCAACATATCTTAAAAATAAATCGTGTCATCCCTGTAGAATAGAGCACGCAACGGATACAAATATCGGAAAATAGATATATACATTAACTTTATATTTTTCAAAAAAACACACACATACACACACTTTTGCAATTCAGTGCTGCAAAATGAGCATTTATGCAATACATCTTGTGGGCATAAGTTACAAGGTTTATTTTTGTGACGATAAATAAAATGTTTTTAACGCACTGAGCTGGGGACCAAATGCTTTCCTCCACATCGTTAACAGATTTATGTAGTTCTTTTTCTTACCGGATACATTTTTTCTAAAGTATTTAATCACATTCAGTGTCTGGCTTGATTCGTGGATTATCAGCATTAGGCTGTCCCTATGATTACTGTATGTGTGCTACAATTAGTGCTGGGGTTTCTGTTCGAATAATAAAGAGAACAATAGCTAAAACACGGTTAATCAAGCCTTTTACTAAAATATAACCAAATATTTCGTTTGCACTTCTGATGCTATAAAATTGTATCATATTTTAGGATTACTTTTAGAGAAAAGTTTTTAAATATGTGAAGAAAGAAGTTATGAAAGCTAGCACTTCACTAAAGGAATATCCGTAGATAGCTCCGAGAGAATTACAGTGTTGTGGAAATGCAGATATTAGAATGTCAGCAGTATACGGTCTCGTACGTCAACGCTGAAGTGGAATGTGGGTGTGGAAGTCTAATGAAGTGAACAAAGCCAAATAGAACACAGCTACTCTACTTGCGAGCTAGAATATACTATTGCTGCTCTGAAGACAGGCTATTATGTGAACACGTGTTCGTAAAGAAAAACTGGGGAGCGTATTCTGAGCACGCTATTTTTGGTTTGCAGTCGCGTGAACTGCTGCGTCCTCTGGTGCAGACACTCCAGCCCTCCAAGGCAGTGTATACGGGTATTTAACTGTTTCATGCCCAGAATGTGCAGTAATAAAAATCCACAGGCAGGCACTGCTCTATTTCATCAGAAAAATTTTTCGAGTGCAAAATTCATACAGCTCGAATGTTCTTGTGAGTTCCTCAATCCAGTTAGGCTCACGTGTCCAAAGCGTAGTCAATATCTTAAAGTAGCAATATATTTCAACTCGAATGGGGCTTCTGGAAGCACGTTCTCTATTCTAACCAGAGAGGAAATTTCATAGTGAATACAACGATTCTGTTGACCTTTTCTTTTTTCTTTAAGCTACAAGTAGGACATCTTATTTTAGAGCTGATTTGAGGTTCGTTAAATGGAGAACTGTACACGCAATGTTTCCGCAAACAAGACTTACTGCCACGTAACTACTACTAGAAACTTTTGTTGGAAAAGTGTTTTAGTCTAACTCTCTTCCTCCTTTAATATCGTTGGGTTAGGTTACATCTAGTCTAACTGCAATCAACACGTTTGCAAAGTGGAAACGGAAGAACCGTGTCGGAAAAAGAATGCCACCAAAACACAGAACTAGGAAAGAACATGGCTTAGATTTGATGTTCAGAGTAACATTTCTGAGCGTCCTGGAAGACTGGATCGCACATTGTGAATCCAAGACTAACAACATGAACTTCGTGGTGAGGTCGGCACTAGGTAATTTTGAAGGTACTTTAATATAGACAGCACTATTTTATTTAAGGTCAGCGATATGATTACCATTTTTTCTTCTTTCTGAGTTCTCAGCTTGCCAAAATGGTGAGGGTAAGGTGGAAAATTAGAGCCTTCTTTTAATCGACTGCAGGGATCGCACTCACGGATAGGTTTCGCTAACCTCGAACTCGTAACGTCTCTATTAAAAATTTAATCGAACAGAAAGAGCAATATTTATTATCATACAATTTTGTCTACACAAAAGACAACTAAAATGTGTGAGGCTATAGATATTAGGGAAAGAATATATTGTTCTTTAGTATGATTCTTGAATGGTTTCATGGACAATTATTTCACGGTTTGTTCAAACTTGCAGCGTAATTGCTATAACAAAATTTGCAATCAGTGTCAAGTTTGAGGGAATGTTTTCTCTTACAATATGGTTAACATTTCTCTGAGGAAGGAATAAAATGAGTAATGAATGATACAGCAAACAGAGGTACAGTAAGCAGGTCTCATAGATACTAACGGTGTAATGAAGTCCACAAGGCTTCTTATACAAATGTCTTTATGGTAGTTTTTATTGTATAAAACTAAATTTTGGCTCCCATATATTTTTTAACCGTTATGAGGTTCTTAGTTTTCTGTTTATTATATCCTGTCATTGCAGTTATGCCCCGTGTCAGTGTTATTTAGTAATTATTCACAACATAATAGTGTTTCTAAAATTTGCATTGTTGATACAGTGAGAAACATATGAGTGCACAGGCCCACAGAGCTGAAGAAACAATTATATACATGACACTACAATTCGTACTATCGGCGATGTCCTGTCTCCCCCACATATATTGTCCCCCCACCCTTATTTTCCCTCTGCCAACCCTTCCCACGTTTGAAAGTTCTAGTCACCACTGTGTGTTTCACATTTCCTCTTTATTGATTAAAATTATCCTTTGGGGTAAAATTTGATGCCGCAGGAGCATTTATGTCTACAGAAAATCAACTGGACCACACTTCACAAACAAAAGTGCAATTAGTTTCAAAAATCTTTCCATTTTGTCTATCTGTGAATCTTGATATCGTGTAGAAACTAAATATATTTTATTTCTCAATAGCAGAAACTGCAGCATTGTTAAATTGTGTTTATAACTGTTTATAAGTGCATATATTGTTATTTCTAATTCTATACCTTTACACAATCTTCCTCCATGTTTATATTTATCTCATTTCCTCATCTCTCCCTATCTCTTTTCACTACCCTATCCATATACTCAAACTTTATTCTTTCACCGATCATACTCCCTCTCTTTACCTCTCCCTCTGCCACTTACGCGTGATGTTTTAAAAACTGGCAGTAAAACTGCTAGTAATAAAAATTAAGGAACCAATTGGTGAAAACATTACAACAGACGATAATAAATAAGCTTTTCTGCTGTCATTCATTGTGATTTTTGGGAACACGTTGATATAGCTACCTTTGCCAAATATGAAAAACTGAGCCCCTAACATGAAAGTCAAATATATGATCTCTTAGAATTATGAGCTGCAGCTCCTTTATAAATGTTTTGGTTCTTCCAATACTGAATACTACATACAATACAGTTTATAAATTACATAAAATATACCATTAAACATTTAAGGCAGTCTCCCCAAAATGTGATAGCTGTAATCTACTATGTAATGTTTATTCAAAGATTTCGCAAGAGTTAAGTGCATACGATTTTGAAAACAAGAGCCATATATGAAACAAAAGTAAGTTATAGAAGGGCATGTTTCCTTTTATTTGTAACATTTTTTCATTTATTTATGATTACAAATGTTAAATAACATTACTAAAATATGAAAATTCCATTACTAAAATCAATTTTGCTAATTTGATGAAATTTTGTTTAAAAATCATAATTCAGGGAATATTTCACTTCGGACAACAAAATAGGTAGACTGTAGCTGTGTGCAAATCAAATAAAGATGCTTCTAAGCAGAAACTGTTTAAAAATCAGAAGTTGCCTTGTAACATAAGTAAAACCGTTAACACTACATAAAATAATTGTCCATCCTTATATCTAATTTCTGTGACATCTATCCATACTTTCTCTGGTGTTAGTCAGTTTATGTAAGGAATAGTATTCAAAATCTTTCTATTACTTTTCAAATATTCGTCCTGTTATAGTTTTGAAAGGAATTAAATTTGTCAGAAACATAATGCTGATACTTTTATAGAACATTTCTGAAAACTGAATCAAAATACAGATATTGCAGCTTGAGCTTTATTTACAGTGTTATGCATCAACATTTGTTATGCTTAAAAATATTAAAATAAAATAAAGTGTGTTCCACGTGTTATCTAAGATAGATCCGGATCTTCAGAAAATCAGAATATGCTGTGTGAAAAGTTTACAATAAAATAATACACACCAAAATATTTTTAAAATTAAATGTATGGCTTAATAGTTGCTTGTTACAAAGGTAGCATCAATCATTCATAAAAGTATAAAATTAGAAGTAAAAGTATTTGATGTTTTAGTTAATTAATGGGAATTAATAATTAGTAAAAGTATTTGATGTTTTAGTTAATTAATGAAAATGAATAATTTCTTTACACTAGTCGTATATAGGCTAAGGTTTTTGATAGAGTCAACATGAAAAATTCAATATCACAGCCGGGATTTGAACCACGGATCTCCTGGTTCCCATCTATTCGCTCTAATACATTGAGCTACCATAACCAACTTGCCGTCGCGACATTTAATTCTCCATTTGACTCGTATATGTCCCCGGTAAACCACTAGAGGCTCTCGCATTCCAGATACACCGTTTGTGGCGACTTACTGTCGTGAGTACTTGAGCCCCAGGCTTCATCATTTAACTCTTATTATTTTAGTTATTTAATGGAAATTAATCGTTTCTTCACACAAGCCGTATATAGGTTAGATTTTTGATAGATTTTTTATCGTTTTTGATGTGTTACATTCGCTTTTTCTACCCACTATTTTGTACTTTATAGTTTATCTACAATTCATTCCTGAAAAGCATATTTCCCTTCTATTTTATGTTAATTAAGATAAACGTTTCCAAAAAACTTGCATTACTCACCATATTATAGGTACAGCGGGTATAAAAGAAAATAGAGCGATAGTGAAATGTTTAAAAGTAGGTGACTCTTTGCTGGCACTGAAACTTTGTTATTTCTATGGCTGGCGAGAGACAAGCAAATAATTATGGTACTTTAAGGAAGACGAGAGTAATGAAACATTAAGGAATAACAACTGCTTGTGCCACAAAGTAATCCTAAATAAATTGTGTGTATTAAAGGGGTACTAAGTTTATGACTAATACTTAAATAGTAACACATATAAAAAAAGTCAATAAAATTCGTTCCGGATGAAGTACAATGCTCAGGATACTTCTAGAAAATTCAGGATGCAACTTTATTTAAGCTGCTTAAATAGTAATACCTCAACGAAAATCGTATAAGCCATTTTGTGGGGAACATAAAAAGTCAGAAAATATTTTTTACGTGAAGGATAATTTATGCAAGAGTGAACTTCATTCGTTTTTTTTATTAACGTCCTCCAACGTAAGTCATATCGGAAGATGAATGAAATGGGTGAAATTATACTCAATTGAGTCCAAGGTCCATAGAGTTTAGAGTTAACAGACATTCATTTTTCAGGATAAGGAGGACTCCGGAATAAATTTTATCGAGATAAATCATCCTGACCGAGATTCAAATTTGGAAACCCTTAAACGTAAGGCAGACGCGCTACCACCTACGCTACAGAGGCGGGCTTGAACTTCTTCGTGTTGCAGCGTTGGAAGTTATTGGAATTAAGCACACCAATCTTAGCAGATATGCAAACATTTTGCTTTTTAGTTATTCTGCGACAAACGCATATGCACAGAGCATTCTTCTAGAAAGCTTGGTGTAGATTTAGGGAAATTTCAAAATAGTTATTTCTGATGAAATGTTTAAACTGAAAAATGTAGTAGAAAAAGTAAAAACTGGTTACGTGTTATATTTATAAATATGAATTAGGAATTCAATACATATATACGTAATAAAGTGCAAACGAAATGTTAAAGGACATAATTGCAGTTAACCCATTTTATGCAAAAATTGCTTGACCCTAATTCCGCTCACACAAGTGCAAGCAACCGCTGCAGACTTTGTAATATTAAAGTGCAATGGGAAGACGTGGAGATGTCTGAGGCAGTAAAAAAAACCGCCTTCGTTGCATGCACGCCATGGAAACAAGAAACAAGAGACGTTCCTTGTTTATCTGCCTGTGAAACCATTGGAAAAGTGATAAACCAGAATTCCTATATAGCACGTCATACTGGCTGCTTGATTGCGCTTTTGCGAAGTTTTTTCCTCTTTCCTCGGCAGCGCCACATCATTCTCGCACATCCTAGTGTTAATGTTTCGACTGGGTGCAGCGGCGAGGGGTTGGGGTGGCTTGGGGTGGGAGAGAAGGTGGATTGAGAAACGCAACCAACGCAACGCCGCCACGCAACCCAACTCCGTGCACCCGGAACGCCTTTTCGCTTGGTCGTTCTTCTATTGGATTTCTATTTGCCGAGCTAGTGTGAAAAACGCATGGGAAGGTAATATGTGCATTCCAGTGGAACATAATACCCTAAATGAGATCGCATAAATCTTCAAAAATAGCCCGAAAATATTGTGTGGTGGTAGTATTCAACGGCAGCAAAAAGGGTTAAGGAGGAAAAGCGAGGAACACTGGTGGGGCGGGGGTTGACGGGGGCGGAGGAGTGAGGGGAGGAGGGAGGAATTAATCTGACAAAATAAAGAAGAACATCTCTAGCACAGACTTTGGCACAAGCCCATGGCGGTGCCGCCGGCCATGGGGAGATAAAGGGAAGGGGAACAGAACGACGGCAATCGTGCAAGATGAGCCACACCCCGCCGTACTTAGGAGCGCCACTTAATGACGCTCTTACGTACACTAACTCCAGCTGTCAATACGTCAAATTAGTTGTGAAATCTTACAGCTCACAAACACTATTCTACTGATATCTAATTCTTCTAACACCAATTCTGCGACATCCATTTGATCCATACATGTCAAAAACGCCTGAAAAGAATCTTCATGTACTTGAAAACTGAACAGCTGCCTCTGATAGTTAATGAAAAGTAGAAAGGTCTGTCTACTGTCCAAATCACAGTTACTATGTATTCTCAAGAAGATTGAGGTTTCCAAAGTTTACTGTACTAGCAACTGAGATACTGGAATCCAACAGCGAATGTGACCCGAACTTCTGTTGAACTGTCCCCCTGTTTTCTTTACACACATGGAATATCCAAAACGGAGAAAGCTCTAATACCAAGCAACTGGATATACTGCAGTAGTTTAGTTGTATTTAAACAGACAATAATTACTTTCAATTCCAATCACAATTTTATAATTCTATTCTAAGTGCATATTTGCCAGCTGCTTATTCTATTATCAGTGGTAACTACTCCCCTGGTCGTTTACCCTTATTCTAGCCCTTATGTGTCGTTGACCTAATATTCCGTTGTGTCCTCCATTACTCTGCCTCTAACTTACTTACCGGTCTCATACATTTTTCTTTTATTTTGTCTGCATACTTCCCCACCTCCCTTATTGCTCTCCTTTCAACGTAGGCATTTGTATAGTTACTACGTAAGTCCCTTTATTATTCCAATTCTTATCACATTAATTTCCTCAAATTTTATATTTCTTCACATTTCACTATGCTCTATGCACTATGCTCTATGCTTATTTTATTTCCACAAAAAATGCACTTTTTTTACGTCCTCCAACATTTAGTCATATCGGACGATGAATGAAATGGGTGAAATGATGCTCAATACGTCCGGGGTCCATGGAGCTTAGAGTTACCCGACATTCGTCTTTCAGGATAAGGGAAAACCCTGGACAAAACCTTATCCAGGTAACTGACGTAAAATTAAAAAAAAAAAAGGACAGGAGCCATATTGGGGACTCTTTTGGTGAACCCCCAATATGGCTCCTGACCTTTTTTTTTTTTATTTTACGTTCTCCAACGTTATGTCATATTTGACGGTGAATGAAATGGGTGAAATTATTCTCAAATGTGTCCAGGGTCCCTGGAGCTTAGAGCTAACCGACATTCGTCTGTAAGGATAAGGGAAAACTCCGGATAAAGCCTTATCGAGATAACTCACCCTGACCGAGATTCCAACTCGGGACCTCTTGAACGTGAGGCAGACATGCTACCATCTACGCCACCGAGGCGGGCTCCTGTTCTTAACCAAACTAAACTCTCCCTCTCGTATCTATCACATAGTTTAATATATGTTTCCCTTCCTCATTCCCTCTTCATTTTCAGGTATATATTTAGTGATTTTCTACTTATCAAGTATCCCCATGTCACTTGTCTGTCAATGTCTTCTATCCTGTTCCGACCACCGTACATGCCAATCCTTACATGTTGAGTTACTGCAGTATACACCATTATTAATCATAATCATTTTGTGGAAGGTCTAACTCAGTGCTAAAATTGCTGATTTGGATCAATTTGGCACAATTCAACAGAGTTATAGCAGAAAATTAAATTTCCTAGTCTCACATAGCTAACGTTACAAGAAAATACTGTTCAACAAATGAAAATCAAATCTCACATGAAATGCCCAAGTATTGAAGAACTGAAATGTTTAATGTTCCCTGAAAGTCAAGCCATTTGCATAAATTAAATTTACTGGAAATGGATAACAACGTACACATGTAGTTCTTCTAATTCTCGAACACACAATAACAAATTATAATATTTAAACTCTTAAACAAAAACTATACCTACTGGAAACCAAGAACAGCATCTCCAGATCCCTTGATCCGCCTTCAAGGACATTTTAACGAACATTTAAAATTATTGAACAAAATCGTATTTTGAGAGTATTTTAAAGGGGCAAAATGTTATAAAGAAACATTTTAAAAGGCCGTAATCTATCTGTACCTGCATTTAAATGTCGCTTTGAGGGACTTAAACGTCCAGAAAGGTATTGCTGCACCAGGATTCTTATTAAACAATTCAGTATCAAGTACGCCTATGACTTTTCTCACTCTCTCTGTCACGGTCTCTCCCTTGGGAATAAATATAACTAGGTTTCGCTGACTGTAATTCAGATATTTCTGGAGTGAATTGGAGATTGTGTTTATTACGATTAACCTACCGACAAAATTGAGCTCATACATAAAAACATGTAGCAAATTCAACTACAAAGTGTGAAATGTGGCATGCATAACAGGGAGGAAGTTACTTTGAACACCTTATTTGAGTTTACCGTATATCGTAAGTGAAGCTCCTGCATCGTACACTATTAACCTACCATTTTACTGCTAAGTACCAAAGGAATGCTCTATAAGTCAGAGTTAATAACAATAGGGCCTTAAGTAAACGGAGCACAGCCCCACATGTAGGCTACAGTCGATTAATTATAATAATAACCCTTAGAGGATGGTATAAATGGGAGACCCGAAGGGCGAGGAGATCCGGACGACGATGTGCGCGATCAGGACGGAGGACCTAACGGTCTAACATGACACCAATCCTGATAGCGGCTAGCCCTGTGTTAGTGACCACCTAGAGTTCCCGGGAGTAGAAGAGACACTTCCAGATAAGAAGCGGCCTTAGGAGTCCCATCAAGCGTTAGGCAGAAGTGCTAACATAACTCAAATTTAGGTGAGCCACATTTTCGATAACTTAGTGACTAATTTGCCTAATGTACAGGTTCACAGAGCCAAAATTTATTGCTTGTCTCACTTGGGCATCACAAAGAAGCTGTCCCTTAACATAAAAAGATCTATTGTAAGAACAAAAATGTGTAAACATTACTAATTAAAGCACACGGTTTTCGCGTTGCACGCCAAAATGGTTGTCTCCTTAGGGGCGATTCAGGTTATATTTCCGGTGGTTACATTTTAGCTTTGTAAACTTACAGGTCTCGCACGGAGTGCATTCAGCTTCATGAGGCAGTTGCTAACAGAGCAAACAGCTACTTAAATGAGGACAGTTTATTTGAGTTGAGGTTTCCAACTGGGGCAAAAATTAATCAGCTGTGAAGACATTTTGCTTAACAATACGTCACGGTTGGTAAATATATATTTTCCCCCTTCCTGTCGACTTCATCGGGCTATCCAACATGAGATTCAAAACGGGCTGTGGGATCCAACATGACCCTTTGTCTACTTGATGGTCGGAAAGGAATTATACATGTTAGCCTATTTGCTCTCACTAGTAACAGAACTATAGATCTCTTTGTAAACAGAAAGTCCATTGTTTTGTAGAGGATTAGCCATCAAATTAGTTACTGGTTTATGATGATTTCAGGCACCCAGGACATCTCTGTGGCAGTGCTGATAGAGACTGTTGTCCTAGGATTTAAAGCGGATCGTACGTTACCGAACTTCTTGATTACTTCTATTCCTCACAGAATAATGCTCGATGATCTCTACTCCAGTTATTTACAGGTGTTTATTCAATGAAGAGCTCAACAGTGGGAGTTTGGTCCATAATTGGAATTCGTTAGTTCTCAACACCTGCCAGATTGTTCTTGAATCAGAAAGATGATTGCTGCAGATATGATTTAATGATCTATTTATACTCCAAGGTCCTGAACATAGTCAAGTTTTCTGTTTCAGTGGCGTTGACGTGGCTGTTGTTTGATATAGTTTCTTGCAATTGGTGATGTTTTGCAGTTTTGGTTGCGTAATTTCGAACCGTGTAAATCATGTGATCGGAGATATCTATTCACAGTTGCAAAATCTCTTTTGTTTCGCTCTTCAACTTTTTATCAGTGGTGATTAGAAATGTTCTTGATAGTTTTCCAAAGTGCTCTAAAAGTGAGACAGAACACTACCTTCCTCCTCAAGTAACCTGTTGGGAATCTTATTCTGACATTATGATTCCCCTCGAAAACATGGACAGCAACCCTTGCCTGGTTCCAAAATTACACAAATGTTACTCTTTTCTTTAAACTCTTCTTTACGACAAATAAAGAGTAAAACAAATCGTGTACAGGCGAAATGGCACCGTAACACCTCACCAGACAACCATTTTCGTGCACCATATTGGTATTTTGACATCTCTAGTTTCAACCTTATAGATCTATTTTCTCGGGTTTCGTTTTTCTTATTTTGTATTAAAAAGCCTTCAACTTCAACAAATATTAAGTTAAATTTCTGACATTTTATGCCCGTTTTATAACTATAAGGAGAGTTGTCTACAAAAGAAAACACTGAAGTTATAAAGCAGTTTAAAACGTAATTTAGAAAATTGAAAGAAAATAGTTCAGTATCTATATTCAATGAATTAAACTTTCAATTTCAGCGACTAATTTACAACGTATAAAATGAATAATGTCACAAAGAATGTCTCTACTGTAAAACTTAATCGATATGCTGAAATATTTTAAAGTCGATTAATATAATAACGTTAAATGGGTACAAAACGGTAAGAACAAATATTATAAATGCAATGAAATAAAATAATTTAATAATCTTTCACAGCTGCACAGCATTACATTTCTACTATTAGTAATTAACATTACTAAAATCATGAAGAATTCGAACTGTTTGATCTTATTTTTGACTTTCATTTGCCTTGGTGTACCAGAATCATGAATGCAAAACAGTTTACCACTACAACTTCTCATTAAGCAACCATTACAGCTAAATATATTAGTATTTTGAAGCTCTTTTCCAAATTTAGAGTTCTTTTACTCGTAATTCTTAAAACTACAGCGATTATTTCCGACTATGAAATCACTCAGCTAATTTAACAAATTATAACTATGAAACAAACATTAAAAATATATTAATAAAATTTTCAAAAATTAAATTTCTCTATATATAACAAGTTTTTATAACCAAACCTTTGGTAACGATGTAAAATTAAATGTAAAGAATTAAGTAAATATCTTTAAAATTAAAGGAGATGATATATTTTAAATTAAGAGTAATTGAACAATGAAAAAAATTAGCTGTTAAACCGGAGTTAATACAAATATGTAACATCACTGATTTAATGTAATTTAATTATATATTTCCGGCTTTAGAAGTTCAAAGATGGTGAATTTGTATATACCCCCTAGCTAAGATTATTGTTTCCACGTTTGTTAAAATAAAATTAAAATTATGCATTTTTAAAATGTTATAGGACCATAAATACGAGGACTACACGCTTCGATCATTTTCTCCCTTTTCGTGGTGTGACAGCTATTGGAATTCATCGCCAGTTGAGTGAGGCATATGGTGATGGTACCATGAATGTGTCTAATGTGCGTTCCTGGGTACGAGAGTTCAATGTAGGCAGAACATCGTGTGACAACAAACCAAGACAGTTGTCGACATTGCCTCCAAAATTGGCATTTCCCTTGGATCTGTGCCCACAATCCTGCAAGAAGATCTGAAAATTCTCAATCAGCGATCCTCCAAAATAACTTCCTCTACTCGCTGGATCATGTCGTCAGACTGGCTCTTGCGATGTTGTGACTGTCTTGGTTTGTTGTCAAATATGTTCTGCCTGTATTTGAACTGTCGCAGCCAGGAACGCACATTAGACACATCCGTGATACCATCACCACATGCCTCACTCAACTGGCGATGAATTTCAACAGGTATCATCACGAAAATGGAGAAAACGAATTATTACACGCTGTTCTTGCAATGAAAACGTCGCCATTTTAAGTATGACAAACAATCCTAACTCTCGTCACTGCCACTGGAGTTCTATGCACTGTACAGTGCTGCCATCTCTGACACGCATTCACAAAAATTCCATGTGTATTAAAAAAACAGAAGCAATAGGCTATTTGCGATAATATTAAAGAAAGGGTTGAAATTAGACAATGTATGTTTTGTGGTAGATAACGGGAGTGGATTGTGATTTCCTAGAAGGAAATTGGCCAGCCTTCTGAAGTCGCGTTACATAAATAAAGCCTCCGACAGTTCAAGCTGCATAAAATCCTCTATTATTCAGAATACCGTGGTGTCGAAAGGTTTAAAACCTTAATGAGCCCCGGTGAAGCTCTCTTTCAGAAAAGGGGTAGTAAGGTTATGAGAATGTGGCTACAATCACCGTATTAAACTAGCTCCTACAGGTACACAGAGTGCAAGCTTTGATTTAACACGTGATAAGTTGCTTAAGATAAGCTGGATGATTTGTCAATCGCTACGGTACTTAATGCATAACAGGACAGAAATAATGCTGTCAGTGGCATGTACAACAGGCAAAACATAGTAGAAAAGCATTGTGTTACTCTACTCTAAATATTCATATAAAACCTGGATTTTATACTGCATAGCCTTTGATTGAACCGATGAGGGGGGGGGGGGAAGCTCAGGCAGAAAGTTTCAAGTGCATTGTTCAAAATATTGAAAAAATCAAAACAAGAGAAAGTGTCTTCTAAACGACCGAGTGGGATGGCTCTGGCGGTTTCGTCTGTGGCCCACATTCTGGAGGCCCGGGTTCGATTCCCGTGGCCAACCTACTTGACCCATGGATTTTTTTCGGGGGGTTTCCCAGGTGAATGCGAATCCCCGATTTTCCTGTCCCTCTATTTCATCTCCATTATCATTTTATATCTCTCATCTGGTGGTCTCTTTCAGGGTGGAAGTGTCGGCGAGAGTCTCGGCGGTGCACGGCAGGATGATATGCTCTGAAGTAAACTACTTCCTCCTCCGGAAGGTGGGTTGCAGCTCCTCTGCTGGGACCATCTCGGGACCGCCAGCCAGGGACCTTTGGGGCTCGGATCGCCTGCCTAGGACCATTAGGACTCGGCTGCTGGGCTCGTTGCCGTCCCGCTGTAGGGGAGCATGTTACGAGTAGGGTCTACACATGCAGTCGTCGCTGACCTCCCTCTTGTACCACGGAGTTACCGAGCTGTTCCCGGAGGACGCCCGGCACCTCCGTGGGGCTTTCCAGTAGGGCAAGACCTAAAGATTAACAAGCCCCCCCCCCCCCAAGTGGATACGCCACTTACGCGCACCAAACCCAAAAGGGGAAGGCTACCGAACAACCTCGGTGGGGCCACCTGGTGATCTAGCACACCTTCTACTAGCTATGCAGGCTAGTACGCGGGAATATATGGCTTCCCGTAACCCCTTCCGAAGACGTACCCGATCTCCCACGGGTATCGGGAACCACTGCTCCCTCAACCAACCCAATCCGAACAACTCCCATTCAGGCAGTGGCTCGAATTTTCGGCCTGAGGTTATTCTAGTAACATCAGAGGTACCACGAGTGCTAGGGGTCCGCAGCGCCCGCACCACAACAGCTGAAGTGAACGGATCCCCTCCTACGGGGAGGGGAGCGAGTTCGTTGTCCTGGCCTGTAGGGAGAAGTGTCTATCCAAGTAAACTGTAGGGACCCTGCCTTCTGTACTGTCGTGGCTTCTTGGTTCGGCCGCCCTCTGTCTCCTTCACCTCATCCTTCCTCCCGGGGATTCCCCCACTTGGAGGCATAGGAACAATGGACCTAGCACGGTGGCCTACATACCAAATCCTCTCCGTAATGAAATGCCAATCCCAATCCCAATCTTCTAAACGACTGAAGGTAGGACAAATATACTTAACTCAAATGGAATATTCAAACTTTCTATATTAAAATCCTGAATCATTTACAGCTTCCCAGGTTAATTAAGGATGGAAACACTACAAACTACCCAAAGAAATCTCAAAATTATATTTTATTCAACTCAAATATGTCACATGTATGATAATTTAATCAAAATCAGACAAAGGTTTTTGATAAAATAAATGGAACATGAAGTTTTATATCCACATTTTTCGTTCTCAGTTATTGCTGCCCCCCTCCCCTCCCTCACTTTATCGGTCCTGGTGTCTCACATGCATAGGCACACTAATGGCACATTAATCCCAAGGTTGGGGCTTTAAATCCGACCCGCACCAATGATTTTGAAATGTGATTAAACCCAATGTCAGTACGTTTATTGACATGGATTAGAATTCCAGGACATCATCGACGCTGGTAGATCCTTGCAATTAACTCGTTCACACATTCATTTAGAAACTCGCAAGCACCTGCACTGATTATTTCTTCTTCTAGAACTACCTGTGTGTCTCGAAGTATTGACGGGCCCAAATGACCTCGCTGTCGATGGGCTCTAAGACACCACACACTCACACTCACTCGAAGCATTTAAGCAGAAAAGAAATTAAAATTCTAAGGCCATTACAGCACCCTACAAGACACAAATATTTATTTTATCATTTTAAAAATATTTCTGGCAGCACCATGTCTGAGTGTTTAGACCGCTTGGCGCTCACCTAGGCCCGGGTTCGATCGTAGGCGACCGCAAAGTGGGATTTGTTGTGGACAACATGGCGCTGGGGTGGGTTTTTTCTGGTTCATCATTTCATCAATTGCTCCACCATTCATTCATCTTAGTCTATGCTTCGGCTCCCTCGCTCTGAGGGAACCCAAGCAACTCCTAAAACGAACCTTGGGTAGAAAAGGAGGGGAAAAAAAATATAGGGCGTGTGTCAGCTGGTTTCTAATGTTTTCAGTCAAAAATTTTATAATTCGTTCTTACCACTTAATAATATTACTTGCACGCTTTTCCAAAGTAATTTGAGGTTAAATTATTAAAATGCTTCTTCGTAGAGCGTTTTGCCTCATTGGAAAAAGAAGACAGTAACAATAAGTAAATTTAGAAGTTAATCCCTCAAACATTTTGGCACGCCGGGCATGCCAACTAATGAAAAAATAATGGAACAAAATAGTTTTGAATAAAAAAGGAAACAAAAATAAACGATAATTTAAAAATGGAAAGTATATTGCAGTATTAAGCTTAGAAATATTTCAGAAGCCATACAATTGCTTATATTAGTAATGAAAGTACGGAGTATAGAAACTTAAAAAGCGAAAGTAAAAAATTAATTTTTGCGTTTTTCCATATTTTTATCTAGTTCCACAGTTAAATTGACAAGATCAGATCGTCTTCATCAGAGCAGAAGTAGGTCACAATGTACAATGATTATATTTTCTACAAAGAATAGCTTAAAAACTTATCAAACTCGACAAACTATTAGTCAAATCATATTAAACTGTCCCCTGTGCCATACCTATATGCACACATGAGTACAAATCCCCAAACAACAATCCTGCAGTACTCAAGGTACAATGACAAAATTAATAGGGTTTTTGAAATATTAAACTGTAAACTACAGTACTACAATTCTGAAGAACCAGTTTTAGGTACTGTTACTGCTACAATTGAGATTCAAGTTAGAAATTTGTTCCAAAACGACCCTCAAAGCACACTGTTTTGTAAGTAGGCGCTGGATGGCTGTGGTGATTATTCGAAAGAGCCACCAATTGATTGAAACACAGGGCAAGATGATGCAGCTACTCAGTGACGATGGAGCATTTGGATATGTAAACTTAAGTACGAATGATCACAGATCGAGGGCAAAACTTGTTTTCAATTAACGGGTAATATTCCTAGGAATTGGTAATGATTTTCTTTTGTAGAAGAACTAAGCAGATCTCTATTTTCGCAGATTTCGCTACTATTCATGGGTTGGCACTTTCACATGCGTATGCACAGTTGTAACAAAGTGCAGTACTTTGTTGATACTTGACGATTTATTGAGGAAAGTGTCTTTAAAAGGACGGCAGGTGAATTATAGGCTTTCCAATTGATCAAATCTACTTTAAAATTTGTAATATATCTACGAGGGCTGTTCAATAAAGAATGATCATAATTTTTTTTACAGTAATAATTTTTCGCACTAAAATTCAATCTTATTATATTCTGTTAGCTTAATTTTAAACAAACACGCCGTAGTACTTGATTATGCTGTTATGAATAGGATAACCCAGCGAAATGGTGTCACGGTAACGTGGGTGATTTGCATTCAGGAATCCTGGGTTTGATCTCCGGCTACCATCACCTATGGCGAATTTTCTGTCCCTCGTGTTTTGATCCCATCATTTCCTTTGTCGTCTGTTTCACGGTTGTAAAACAAGGGGATTATGTTTGGCGTGTTGTGCCTGGGCATAGGATACGCGTTCTGTACAGTTTTCTTAGCTGGGACTGTCTAGTTAGGACCCGCATCTGCGTAGGCTCCAACAAAGGGGAATCGTCGGGGGTTAGGGTCTTGAGGGAGGGCTCAGGCAGCGTCAGATGCGTTTGAACTGAAAACGTTAGGAACTTCTTTCACGTTTGCAACAGTCATCAAACGGATCTGGCCGCCCTTTGGGTCTCTCGTGTCATTCCTCCCTCCCAGTGGACACGGTGGAAGTATGTTGACCTACGTGCGGTGCTCTGCTCCTCCAAAGAATAAACCATTTCCTTTTACGTTATGAGTACTATAGTCACTATAACGCAAACCATTCGCGGTGTACACCTTCCTGATATCTACTACGAGGTTGGCTAAACATTATGCTTGAACTTTCCGAAAAACTCTCTTCTCTATCCAAAATTGGATATTTCTGGATGGCATTGAACTTCTTTAATCCCTACTGTTCTTATATCCCCGAGCAAAATAGCGTTATTCTTTTATGGGTTGATGACTTGCTCAATTGTTTTTCGGATGGTTTGAGATTAAGTATAATACATTAACTAGCAGCTATGTTCTGTATATTCAAAGCGCACATGAAATAATCCATTATACAACTTAATTATTTTTATATATGTTTTAGGAGATTCACATTAGGATCGATTTTTCTACTATCAGTTGATGAATATTGCTCAGAAATGGCTACAGTAGAAATTGTATTCGAAGTGCAACAGTACTGTTATATAGGGTGGAGTATTTAAAAAAAGCCGGATATCTCTATGACAATAATTATTAAACAGCACGCTTTAATAAGATCTACCCGTTTCTACTCTTTATAGTTTTCTGGTTATAAAAATTACACAGTATTCACAACATAAAGGAGAATTCACAGTATAATTACAGAAAATTAAAGATACAAATGTTATTTCTTATATTAGTGTGTCAAGCATGTGGTATTTTAATAAAATGTCAGAGTTGTTTCAAGAGTGGAAAAAATAAACAGCTTTTCATGCAGAGGGACATTTTTGTTGTTGTAATTTACGTCCCCCAACGTAAAGTCATATCGGACGATGAATGGAATGGGTGAAATGATGCTCAAATGGGTCCATGGTCCATGGAGCTTAGAGCTACCCGACATTCGTCTTTAAGGATAAGGGAAAACCTCGTAAAAACCTTATCCAGGTAACTCACTCTGACCGAGATTCGAACACGGGACCTCTTGAACGTGAGGCAGACACGCTACCATCTACGCTACCGAAGCGGGCGTGCAGAGGGACAGACGTCAGGAAACGCATAGGAATCCAGACTTTCATGACATATGTAGGAGTGCAGGACCAAGAACAGAACCTTGAGGTACACTATACTTTAGCAAATTTAACTCAGAAATGCTACCAGAATGTAAATGCTTAAACTGCATTCTCTCAGATCAATAAAAAAATAACTATTTTGTACTGTTGCCAATAAAATGAGCAATTCGTCCACAAGTATAGAATGAGAAACGGTATCGATCCTCCACTGGGTCGAACAAAATATTTGGTCTACATTTACTAGAAGCGTTCCACATTCCTTGCATGCGATTGAACCACATACAAAGTTAATTTTACGCAGTAAGTGTGTGTAGAGAGTGTTAATGTGTTTTTATGTTGTATGTACGTACTGGAGGACGAAAAAAAAATACACTGAGCCGGAAGGAAGGTCACGACGGTGGAGATGGACTCGAAATAGCTGCTGTTCTGTCTATATCTGTTAGGTAGCGAGCTCTCATACAGCTGCTCTTGTCAGCAGAAATTCGATTTGGAGCGAAGGTACACTTTGATCACTTTAACTTTTACTTTGCTTTAATTATAGTCGCCGAACTACAAGACCTCTTTGGCAATTGGTTTTACATACACCTTCAGATTACAAACGTGCAAGAAATAAATTCAGAGAAAAATTCAAAGGAATCAAAATACGAGGGCTGTTTATAAAGAATGATCACAATTTTTTTAACAACGTACCTTTACTCATCCTCATAATTTTGATGGTCCTTTTCAAAATAGTCTTCCCTGAATGCGATGCACTTGTCCCAGGGTTTCTGCCAGTCTTCAAAGACATGATGGAAACCATTTTTGAGAGATCCTTCAAAATCGCCTACGCAGCCTTCACCACTGCTTCTGATGATGGATAATGCCTCCCACGAAGGCGTTTCTTCAAGTTAGGAAATAAAAAAAGTCCCATAGGGCTAAATCCGGACTATAGGGAGAGTGAGGGATGCAGTTCACGTTGATTTTTGCAAGATATTCAGCAACAACATTGGCAATACGCAACTGCGCATTATCTTGGTACAGCATCCAGCCTGCTTCACGGAAATGTGGTCTTTTGTCCCTGATACAGACTTTCAATGTTTTCAGGACATCCCTATAGTATTGTCCAGTTACTGATGTGTGTGCAAGTACAACATGCTGATAAATCATTCCATGAATATCAAAGAATGAGATGACCATAACTTTCTGAGCAGCACCAACCACTTTTGCTTTTTGGGGGTTGGTGATGAAGGAGATTTCCACACTGAGCATTGCTGTTTGCCTTCAGGTTCAAAATGATGTAGCCAAGTTTCATCAGCAGTGATTACGTTTGAAATAAACTGCGGATCTTCCTCTAACATCAACTTTAACTGCATGTTACCTCCATCGCAGCGTTAGGCGATACCGAATATGTCTGAACTTGCCTGGTTCTCACATGCGGGAACCAGCAGTACCAACAATGAAACTACTACGGCGTGTTTGTTTCACATTAAGCTAATAGAATATAATAAGATTGAATTTTAGTGCGAAAAATTATGGCCGTAAAAATTATGATCATTCTTTATTGAACAGCCCTCGTATATTAATAAGGCAGCTCATGATTTTGAACTTCTTAGACCGATTTGCTCCCGAAATTATCTTTAGTTTCAAAACCACTAATTTACATTATTTAGAGCAAGAGATTACTATAAGTTGTGCTAATGGTTTGAGTCTAGATTCTCGGGGACCTAAAGAATAGTAGATACAATAACCAGTCAGCAATTGGGGGCGTTTAATGGCGGACAGATGAGTATCTTAAACCAGGCGGTACAAAAAGCTGGAGAAGGGGGAAGAGGGAACAGAAGATGGAAATGGAAGCTGCAGAAAGACAAAAGAAACATACTAATAGGCTCCACCAACATCGTCTAGTAGCCGAGCGAAAGCTTGCTAGTCTCATGCAAAAACCAACCCCTTCCTAAAGCATGCACAATCTCTTACAACGTTTAATTATTATTTGAGTCTGCCAACAAGACGGCAAACGTTTCCGCTTTGTCTTAAGGAAGTCGTCCGGAAGAAACGAGCTCAAGATGATGCAAAGCCAGCCAACACATTTAAAGAATATGACACATACATACATGCATGCATGTGCACGTGTCCGCTTGTGTAATACATCATGAACTCCTCTGCCCCATTTAAGAGCTAACTTGAACATCTACCAGATTTAACAAAGGAAATTTAATAGTTTTCACAGTTATGCTTCTTACATAATGTTTCAGAATAGCTGTTCCTTGAATGCTTTCTAGGCTACAATTGATTCACTGCAATAAGTGTTTGCTTGTACAGAATATGCTTCTTATTTGGCGATATGGTTAACGAGTATTGACACCAATGTACGTCTTCTTAAAATTACTTTTTAATCTATTGTCTCCAAGATAGGGTCATTTGGCAATAAATAAATTTGGGATTCAGTATTTGTATATGCAAATGCATGCACAGTGACGTCTAGCATAAAATTATTGTGTGATTAAGTTCTCGTGTTAAGCAGATATACAGGGTGTTTCGAAACGACACCGAACCAATATATAGAAGTAGTTGCTCAGCTTCTATGTCACACATATACAGTATACCACAGCAAAGAAAGTCTCTGTGGCCTGAGACGCAGCGGGGTTAGAGAAGGTTCCCTCGCCCTCCCTGGATAGGTTTATGACACTCCATGCCAGTTCAGTTACAGACAATTCCAAAACATTCTGACGTCTTCTACCTTTGTGAATAATTCTCCGTTTTAGTGTACAGAGTGAACAGGTAGCATGCTTTTTTAACGGTTTTATTCTGTAGCATACGTTTTCTGTCACACATATTCGCTGTCCTTCTCCCACTGTGTAAGGGTAGCACTGGGTGGCACATTCCTTTCAGGTACTTACTTTGTGTTGGTGGACAGTAGATAGTTTTCACGGTCAAAAGAGCCGCATAAAACGCTCCAGAATGAGTGTGGATTAGGCAGTCACAGGAATAACGCCACGAGCCTATCAATATGAAGTTCGCAGGTAGGTGACACACCGTGACGCGTGCTGCAGCAGTTTGTAAACATAACGACATACTCCACGGTAGCTTGCTACTATTAAGATTTTCTTTGGCTTATGAAACCGCAATAAACAAGCTATTCTTTAGTTGTTTCTGGGTGTTTCACGTGTTCCAACATTCCGTTATAGGGAAAATAAGCTGGTGGACATATGCAACTTACACCTCTTAGAGGGAAGTTAATGTTAGTGAGATTGAGGATGGAAGCATTAAATGAAAAAAGAACAGAGAACAATTTCAAAGAATTGCAGATAAAGTTAACCAAAACTAAATGTCTTATGAAATGAGACAAGCATTTTATTTCACTGTGTTTAATAATACTAAATAAAGCATTTGTAACCGAAAAGGAAGTTGATTTTACAGTAACTGGTTGAAGGTGCTGTACAATTAAGATATTAGCAAAATGAGCAGCTTTGGAACTGTCAGTCATTAGTCGACTTTTTCACAAGTAACTGCCCTTTGCCCCGATGCCTGAAAGCGAGGCTAGGGTCACTGATAAAGAGCAAGGAGCAATGCTTTTGTTTTCGTGGCCGCTGCGTCCCAATAAAAACTTTTGAGGTTCGCACACCGGTTCCTGCGCTGCCTAGTTACAAAAGTGTAATAATTAATGTTGCATAAAATTATACCTAAGAGAACTTCGAAGCTACGACACCGAAATTCAGACTAGTTATAAACTACGGAACGGTATTTAAAACCACCTATATAGAAATATCATCAACATATTTATTAAAAATCCTTATATTTTGCGAATACACATGTCTTGTGTCTAACTTTAACACTCGTTGCATATTGGTAGGTTAGATAAAAACACAAGCTGTAAAAAAGAACTGCAGTAATTTTTAGCTTTAATGACCACGCTAACTTTATGTTGTATTGGCAATATTATGATTTTATTGCAATTAAACACTTTATCAGCACAATTTGAAATTGTCTCCTTTTGTGAAGTATATTTCTATGTTAATTATGTATGGTTTCGATATGTTCTATCTTAAAGACCTATCTATCAACGAACCTACAGACCGTAATATGGCCTAAAACGAAATATAATTTAAAATGGACGACGTATTGCTATAGTCAATATAAAATTATACTGGTTTCTTAGCCGAAAAACTACATACAAATATAGTTATCACTATAAGATATACAATTAAAAGTGCCGTATTAGTGTATAGCAATGTCACATAAACAGGAGGCGAGATTTCCTTAAGGATGAAAATAAGTAAATTAGAACGGAAAAGACGCACAGATGGCCAGATAATGTCAAAATTAATAATAATGATATTTAATATTTTAAGACAACGTAAACTTGATGAAAGTAAACTATTTCTCATTGAAGTACCTGATATTTCCGAACACCATACTTCATGTTTAAATAAGTCCGTAAAAGTACAAAAACTCGCTACTCAGACATACTAATTTTCATGTGTTAAAGAAATCGTTCAAACTTATTTTTCTGAAAATTAAATGTTTCACATTTTATGGATATGAAAGTGTTTCTTCACTGCATTTCTAAACACTGATACAATTGTGTGCACAAACACAATTGGGAGATTACATTGCACTATTTACATCTCAGAGAAAATGTTGGAAGTGTCCTCCAGCAGCATCTATACATGTTTGCACTCGTCTCACCATATTCTCTGACGTTTTACGGAGACGATATCGAATTGAGAGAAGGTTATTTCCAGCAAGATGGAGCGACGTTTCATCATTTAACGACCCTATGGAACTTGTAGCCAGTTTCTTTGATAATCAAATAATCTCAAAAAGTCTGTGGCCTCCCAAATCCCCGGACCTAACCTCACCAGATTTTTTTCTTGTGGGGGTATCTAAAACATAGAATGTACAAGAAAGGGCCACGGACAATTGATGTTCTCAAGGAATCCATTCAAACCGAAATAAGTAACATTGGCGAGGATACTCTCCGTAAAACTTAAGAGAATATGGTGAGACGAGTGCAAACATGTATAGATGCTGGTGGAGGACACTTCCAGCTTTTTCTCTGAGATGTAAATAGTGTAATGTGATCTCCCAATTGTGTATTATGTTCTCCCAAATTTGCATGTGTGTTCTATTATTGGTTCAAAATTTATGGTCTATTGAAATGGTTCAGGTTGTGTGTGTGTGTGTGTGTGTGTGTGTGTGTGTGTGTGTGTGTGTGTGTGTGTGTGTGTGTGTGTGTGTGTGTAGTGTTTAACGCCCGCTTTTACTACATATGGCACCGCAGGCGATAACACTGATGATACATGAGATGAAGATAGAGCACCGGTTGAATGAGATGGCGGGGGAAACCGGAGATCCAGGAGAAAACCCGCCCCAGCACCATGTTGTCCACCACAAATCTCACTTTGCGGTCGCCTGGGATCGAACCCGGGCCGCCTTGGTGAGAATGGTTCAGGATTATATGGATCGAACTATAATATAGATTTTTGAGATTATTGGTTTTATTTACTACATCAGACGGTTCATATAATAATTTAATTTCTTCTGAGAATATTAATGTCATTCTCCAAAATGTACTATGTCTAATAAATCAGAACTCAAGAATGCGACATAAAAAATTTTCCACATTTCTACTAAAAACAAAACAAACAGCAGAATTTTCACCAGAAAACAAATTAATTAATTACAATTAAAGTTCATAATCAGTTAACATAGTTTAACTGACAATTCGTTTTCCTACAATATCTAGCTTGTTGATGAATAACGTCAAGAATACATTTTCTCGCGTCTAGAAAGATTTTATCCCACACAAAGTTCCCTAGCTTGACTTGTTCTGAGCATAAAATTGCCGGTTTGAACGCACAGGTCCTCACCAAAGAATAACACTGCAAGGAAAAAAGAATGAAACAGATGGAAGAGAGAGCCACGCCTGTCAAACTGCTTTACTTACAGTTTCTTCCCGCCTCTTTCAATGATCTATTACACGGCAAATTGGTATTAATTTTGGAACTCGTGCCTATCATTAACATACATGAATTAATTACTCTCTCTGATAATAGTAGGAATTACTGATGTTGACACCTTTTTTACATCAATGCAAGTAATCAATGACGATATTTCTGTACGCCCCAATAAGAGGGGATCCCGAATCGAAAACCCCCTATAGCAGAATTTCTCTTTTTCCCCTCTAATTACACTGGGCGACAAAAATAATTTTTGAATGTTTCGACCACTTCATGAGGCAATTCGTACTAATTTTGGGTTGAGAAAAACAAATACGCAATGAAAAACAATTAGCTCTAGTATCTATGATATACACAAGGTGGAAGTATTACATATTAACGGATTGAGAGAAAAGGATACATTTTAATTACATACATGCTAACAACAATGAAAGTGCATTTGATCATTTTAACTGGTAATTACATGTTGAGAGTTCTAAATTGCTGGAAAAATACTTCGCAGATAGTCGTGTCTGAAGAGAATTATGTGGTGGCCTATTCACTTCGTCGTCTTTTAGCTTGCCTCTTGTGATGGAGTTCCGCAGAATCCCTATACAAAGACCAATAGTAATCCGCAAGCATTACTTCATTCCAACGGCACTGATATCTTTGTTCCATAACAGAAATGTCCTGATGGAATCTCTCCCCATGCTCATCACTAACAGCTCCACAACTAGCGGCCGCGCCGTGGCTCAGTGGTTAGACCGCTTGGCTCTCACCAAGGTGGCCCGGGTTCGATCCCAGGCAACCGCAAAGTGAGATTCGTGGTGAAGAACACGGCGCTGGGGCAGGTTTTCTCCGGCACCTCCGGTTTCCCCCGCCATCTCATTCCACCTGTGCTCCATCTTCATCTCATGTATCATCAGTGTCACCACCTGCGGTGCCATATGTAGTAAAAGCGAGCGTTAAACACTACACATTTCATTTCATTTTCATTTCCACAACTAGGAGGGGAAAAGTCTAGGTGGGAGTGGAGAAAATGGATCTTAAGGGACATGTTGAACCAAGGTTACGGTATTTTTGCAGGAGCACTGTCACCAAATGCTTGTAGTTTTCATCTCTTTTGTTGCCTAAAAATCCATGAACGACGCCCTTGAAGGCTTCCCAAGCTTCCTTTTCTTTCCCCTCCAAAGCATGGTCAAATGTGGAATCCTTTACAAGTTCTCTTACTTGTGGTCTGACAAAAATGCCTCCCATAACTTTTGCATCACTTAATTTCCAAAATTTCTCTCTGATGTTATTTGACGGGTATGCCAACTCCCAAAATAATTCCTCCAAGCTTAAAATCTTCACTCTAAAAAAATGAAATGTCAGTTTATCTACAAAACAAGAGCTAATCTATCATTTTTATGGTAATATTTTAATTAAGCAGATGGAAATATATGTAAATTCACTATTTTTAGGCCCCAAAACATTTTCATTGTTGCCCAGTGTTATTTGCACCTAAGGGTTAACTTTGGGTGATTTTGTTTCAAAACCTATTGCTGCAGAGAACATTGTCTAATAAGGTTTTAATAGCCTAAATTTCAGATAAATGTGGGATAAAACATATCACGACCCCACGTTACCCCTTCACGAACCCAAGGTTCCCCTTCATAATAAGAAGCCCTTCAAACAATCTATTAAGGCCCTATACTTCCGATGCTGCTATATGGCGTGCAAGTATGGGAAGAAACGATCCTAAAAAGAAAGAACATGCTCAGATATCAACGGGTACAAAGACTAATGAACATAAAAATTGCTAACGCAAATAGAACTGTGTCATATGAAGCGTGCTGTGTTTTGGCAGCAATCAAGCCAATAAACATATAGATTCAGGAAGTACTAGAGATGCATAAATTTAGAAATGAGAAATCGACATTAACCGAAGAAGTCTCGAAACTAAGGGAGTGGCCACATCTGTCAGAGAGAATGCGAGTTCAAGAAGCACAGGAAGACATACAGTACAACATAGAGATTTATACGGACGCAGCAGCAGTCATTTTCCAAAATGGGTAAGAGGTTAAAAAGCTCAAGTACAAACTCGGTGAGTACTGCTCCAATAACCAAGCAGAACAGATAGCAATGCTAGAGGGACTTCGAGCAATAGCCGACAACAGTTTAGAGCTTACAGTAGTGAACATGGACAGATTACAGTAGACCTATTTAAGAACAGTCAAATCCGAAGCAAAACTATAGAAGAAATAAAGGCCAAGAGCTGGACCATCCCCATAAAAAGGGTAAAGGCAACCCATGGGTAAAGGCACACGCGGGACTACGCGGGAACTAACTGCAGACTAGTCGGCAAAGGAGGCTGCACAGGAAGACAACGGGGAGATTATCTACAGCGAGATACCCAGGACACACATAATCAAGGAGGCAGAAGAGAAAGGACTGCGTAGGTGGCAAGACCAATGGAGAACACAACAAAAGGAAGAATCAGCAAAATGTTCTTCCCTTCTGAGCAAGAATGACTAAAACTGAGTATCCCACTCAACGGACAGACTACCGCCATCCTAACTGGACATGGGAAAACAAGGGACTACTGCAACAGATTCAAAATAGCGGAAAGTGCAATGTGCAAATGTGAACTACAAAACCAAACAGTGAATCATTTAATATACGAATGTCCTCTTCTGAACAGTGAAAGACTAGAACTACAACAAACCATTAGACTGACAGGTGGACAATGGCCGGCTACAAACAGTGATCTAATAAAGCACTACCAAAAATACTTTTAAAACTTGTAAACTTGTAACACTTGTAATTACTACAACTAGTTATAATAAGTTTATGGAATCATGTAGTGTTACCATGTACCGGAGCAAGCTGTGTTAATAAATAAAAAAATAAAAAGAACTTCATAATGTTTCACCTAAACAACCAACCATTTCCTTGTGGCGCTTCAGAAAAAGCACACACGCTCATTTGCGAGTCTGTAGCAGGTAGGCACAGAGGAAATCAGAAATACCTACCTATCCACAAACGACCTCGAACTGTTAAGAGCCACTCCTTGCACTGACTATGGTAAGGTGATGTTGAAGGCACTTTGATTTGTGTTACAGCACACTAGCTGCCGAGATAAACAAACTGGAGGAAAAAAGAGGAGCAATAAACGAGGAAAGAAGGCGAACTATAGTCGAGTTATAACTGAGAACGGACACATCGTCTCTGGGAGGCCATCGCCTTTATTTATGTCTGGAAACGTGCTTTCCTTCCTTTGCCTCAAACCTAATCGCAATCACGCCTGACCCGTTTGGTTTATAGAAGCTACAGATCTGACATATTTACGGAAGCAGTAGCAATTATCTCCATGTAACTGAGTAGCCTGTTGTGCAAATTACTTGCTTTCTTAGCCCCATATAAATATTTCTTATTCATGTTCTGCATTAGAAATTACTTTGCTGTTCGCAACATTGCAAAATGTTACAATTTCTTCCAATTACTGAAAGGTAAGCTACCTATAGGCAAGATAACTATTTTAACAAGAGAGAGGCGAGAAAAGTTCCTCCCACCTCTCTGTGTTATTTTTTATAACCCCTCTCGCAGCAGTCACCCTGAAAAACTTTTTATAATGAAGTGTGGTTCATGGTGCGACCGAAAAATATTAGCAAAATATTGGCACATACTATTACAAGAACACAACGTTTGATACATTTAAATTCTTCAGGAATCGAAAATAAATTAATGATCGATTCATGGAAAGAGCTTAGCTTACAAAAGAAAGTAAAATAGCGAGTTGTGCAGGATTGATTTATAGTGGAAATAGATAAAGATAAAATATGTCCCGTCGAAAATTCTGATTACACTAATATGCAAAATTTGACTTTTTGTCTGGGTTTCTTATTATAATATGTCATTATCCCTATTTGAGTAAGCTGAATCAGTATATGAACTTAGTTTTTCTCCATCACGTACCAAACCTTCATAATATAAGAATTAGTAAAATGTGAATTTTTATACTCAGCTCTATCAAATTTATGTTATTAAATAAATGTTAATAAATCCCCACATACCTGCCACTTAAGCTCTGCACATTTGACTTTTTGTACAAGTAATTCTGGTTATGATGCGTTTCCTTGAGGTGAACTGATGGGCTACAGGAACTGATGCATATTTATACATACTAATTTTAGTATTTCTGTCTGTTACATTGGTGTCATTGTTGTAAAACATTAATTCGAACAAAGAAATTAATTATTAGTAATTCTTAGTTTCATACAATATTTATGCGCAGAACTACATCAAAACAGTTTATTTATAACTACTAATTGTAAAAAAAATGGTACGTGATAGAAAAAAAACAGATTTCAGTTTTGGAATCAGCACATCAGATTTAGTAAAGCAGACATATTTTGGTGGAAACCCCAGAATCATGCATATCAGTGTTATTGTACTTGAATCAATTCACGTGCTCAAGTTCCCGCCTTTCTTCAGTGCCAGGGAGACAAATGCATACACATATGCAGAGCCTCTAGGTCCGACCCTGCTATGCACAGTTATCTACCCTTTGAGATTGCAAATGTTTTATATCTTTGCTTTTCTTTGGTAAATGAATTTCTTGTTTTGCTTTTCTTGCCAAGTAATTACGTCTAGAAGACCTGCCGATAATAAAGACTCAGACGCTGATATAACTCAAGTACCCATTGTTTACATTTTAGTGCACTATTCATGTATTTAGCCTATATTTAGATAGGTTACTCTCTAGCTATAGCTTGTTAATTGCCACTTAATCCATCGTTAAATGGAAACTTAATAATAATAGTTGAAAAAGAAACAGATTCTTTTTTATTTTTATTTTACGTCCTCCAACATTGTCATATCGGACGATGACAGAAATGGGTGAAATGATACTTAAATATGCTCAGAGTTGATAGAGCTTAAAGTTACCAAACATATATCTTTCAGGATAAGGGAAACCCTGAAAAAAACCTGATCCAGATAAGACAACCTGAAATTGGAATTCTTGGACGTGAGGCAGACACGCTACCACCTACGCTACAGAGGCGGGCAGAGACTGTATGTGCAGGTGTGTGTAAAACTAATATTATATGAGAAACTTGTATCATATATTTATCTGAATGACATAAATAAAATAAACAAATACCCTTTTACCCTAGCATCTAGATTCTAAACCAGGGCAAAATATCCAATCATTTACAATTTTTATTTAAGTTTTACATGTTACAATTTCCAAATTACAATTTTGCAATTTACAAATAATTTTTCATGAACTATACGAATGTGCAGATATGTCTAACTTATAACTCTTAACTAATAACCTAATAGTCACTGTACCCCAGTGACTTTACATATCCAATAATAATAATAATAATAATAATAATAATAATAATAATAATAATAATAATAATAATAATAATAATAATAATAATAATAATAATAATAATAATAATAATAATAATAATAATAATAATAATAATAATAATAATAATAATAATAATAATAATAATAATAATAATAATAATAATAATAATAATAATAATAATAATAATAATAATAATAATAATAATAATAATAATAATAATAATAATAATAATAATAATAATAATAATAATAATAATAATAATAATAATCATAATCATAATCATAATCATAATCATAATCATAATCATAATCATAATCATAATCATAATCATAATATTAATATTAATAATAATAATAATAATAATATTAATATTAATAATAATAATAATAATATTAATATTAATAATAATAATAATAATAATAATAATAATAATAATAATAATAATAATAATAATAATAATAATAATAATAATAATAATAATAATAATAATAATAATAATAATAATAATAATAATAATAATAATAATAATAATAATAATAATAATAATAATAATAATAATAATAATAATAATAATAATAATAATAATAATAATAATAATAATAATAATAATAATAATAATAATAATAATAATAATAATAATAATAATAATAATAATAATAATAATAATAATAATAATAATAATAATAATAATAATAATAATAATAATAATAATAATAATAATAATAATAATAATAATAATAATAATAATAATAATAATAATAATAATAATAATAATAATAATAATAATAATAATAATAATAATAATAATAATCCTATCAGCGGTCCTACTCCTATTACAACAAATTAATAGTTATTACAACAAAATAGTTCATGATAAATTATTTGAATAAGAACCAAATTTTACCGCTGTCACTATATAAATTGAAAACCATAATTGGTACTCAAACTTATCCCTAACTAAAAATATTAATGTTTCTGGTAAGAGAGAACACGTACTCCGTCTTCTTGTTATTTATCTTCTATAATTAGTCGTCCATTTCCTAGCCTGAATGACATAGGGAGTTAACATAAAAATGCACATAGTACTTAACATTTAATTTTAGTTCTGTTGGAAGTACCGTTAGGTGTGATATTTGATCCGCCAATAAAAATCAAGATTTATTCTATGTTGACTTATCCAATGACACCCAAATAATTTTTTGGAAGCAAATGAATAACTGTGGAAGAAATTAATTGTCAATTACAACCTGCAATCGCCAAAACAATGCCATACTCTTCAGCTGTTGTTTTCTCTCTCGAACCATGTAGTTCAGACAGAATTTTCTCATAGACTTGTATCATCCTTCAACTGAAGTGCTAATACTCCAGAAATATAGTTAGCGCCATTTTACAAGATTCGCAGACATGAATGCAATGTTTATCCCAGTTGCTTCTCTAATAATTGGTGCATTATCGCATCAAATTAAAACAACGAGGGAATATAAAACACATCTTATTAGTTCTGTAAAATCCGTTTACTCTCCAGCAACGCAAAGAAGGTCCCTGTAAGGAATGTGCTCTCTTACACAGTGAGACAAGGACAGCGAATGTGTGTGACAGAGAATGCCTGCTACACAAGGAGCAGAACCATTAAAAACATGGGCCCTATTAACACTGTACTCTAAAACCGAGAAGATTCGTTCACAAAAGTAGAAGCCGTCAGAATGTTTTTGAATGGTCTGTAACTGTACTGACATGGGGTGTCATAAACCTGTCCAGGGAGGGTGTGGGAACCTTCGGCCAACCCCCTGCGTCTCAGGCCTCGGAGGCTTACTATCCTGTGGAGGACAGTACAGTCGAGGGAATGTAATCATGTTGATGGATAAGGAAGTACTAAATGGCCTCTCTTTCTACTCATATCCTGGTTCTAGCTCATCTTTCTCCCTCCCTTTTCCTTCCTTCCTGTGCCAGAAACTGTCCTGTTTTCATACACTAATGTTTCACTGTCAAACATTTTACTTCAAAACTATACAAATTGCACTTATCCATGGGGTAGTGTTGACCGTCGTTGCGAATCTTGCCTTCCACCAGCGCTCCTCCCCTTTCGCCGTTCACCTAGGTCTGAACTTAACGCTAATGTGTCTGTATCGGTCTTGAATTCAAACTAATAAGAGATTAGCTCATTCAGAGTTGGTGTAACTTAGACAAGGAGTTTTCTGTGAGTATTAAATAAACTCATACGAAACCAGAAACATCGGCACAATTTTATGGACTGGACTCTATCTTCTGTCTATGTATGATGCTGCAAAAAAAAAAAAAAAAAAAAAAAAAAATGAAAATTAAAAACCCTATAAATAAAACTACAAAGTAACAAAGTGATGCATTTTCCTACTGCTTTTGTTTGTATTCTAAAGTATGTTTGCAATCGTTATAGGAACAAGAACTTTTACGTTTTACAGCGTGTAGAATTACACACACGTGACAAAAATTCTATACTTTGAAGATATTTTGATTAAGTTATGTTTTTTATGGAAATATTTATATTTTTCTTCATATTATGTAAGATTTGCGATTTTTCAATTTTGAAACAGTTTTCATTAGGAATGAATCCGACTTTCTGGATATTGTATTCGACTGGTGTTCTATGAAAAACGTTTAGAGATCCTAAGCCATTCATTCCGGAAATTGCGGCTGGAAAAACCCGCATCACACTTTCCAACAAGTTAGGTATGTGGTATTTCCTCTATGGTTGTCACACATGAAATTAAATGTCCTCTATTCTTGAAGAGCTAAGTTTTTAAACTAATGAGTTAGTGCAATGTTGGAGTCGGTTTTATGCAAGAATAAAGTAATCAGTAACTTCTTATCTAAGTTGAGGAACTGCACAATTACTAAAACCTATAAGCTCCATGTGATTAGTTTTATTTTACTGTATATTTTTTTATTAAATATGGGGAAAATGTAAGACTTTTTAATCCAATAGAATAAGAATCCTTCAAGCCTTTTAAGTATAGAATGATTTAGCTTTAAAACACATTTCTAAATATTTGGGATTTTTACTCTTAATACATATTGGAAACCAAATGCTTGCTTTAACAAACCTTTCTCCATCATTTACTGTCTCCAGATATGAGACACGAAAATTCAGATAAAGGTTAGTAATGTTTCTCCAAGTTTATGACATTTATGATGCATTCTTCAGTAATTCTGTCTATGTATCCTGGAGCTACTGTCGACTGCTACAGTAGCGAATCGTGGCATCTTTCTTCGGGGTAAGCGTGGGTGGTGGTGAATGGTGATAACCGATACACATTATTTTGAGTGATAAATGTAATAAGTGAGCTATTTGAAGCGAGTTGCTGTAAGTTTCAGGATGTTCCCTGATCTTAGCACAAGAAACTGTAACTACTGTGTAAAATAACTGCTTCCGTAATTAGTGCATTAAGAAGCATAAGTTGCCGCAAGTCACTGAAATATTAAGCGGAAGGTCCCCTTGCAATAACTGCCACGTACAATTACGTAAAATCCAGGCATGGTTTTACTTCAACGTCCTCCAACGTAGATCACATCGAACAATAAATGAAATGGGGGAAATAATGCTCAAATAAGCCCAGATCCATAGATTCAGTTAACTGACTTTCATGTTTCAAGAAAGGGAAACACCAAAGAAAACCATAACAAGATAGCTCACCCTGGACAAGATTAGAAAACAGGACCTTTCGAATGTGAGGCAGACACCACCCCCACCAGAACGGTGTGTCTGTGCTAAGTACTTCCGATAATGGATTACAGTAAAACAGTGTCTAAGACATGAATTTTTAAAGTACATGGTCATTGCTGTGAATTGTGATATAAAAGTTAGAATGGTATGTTAACCTCCAATGTAGTACTGAGCGTTTTCTACTTAGATTACACATGGGATTGGGGATTGGGATTTCATTACGGAGGGGATTCGGTAGGTAGGCTACTATGCTGGGCCCATTGTTCTTATGTCCCCAAGTGGGGGCACCCCCGGGAGGAACCATAAGGCGAAGGAGACAGCCACCTAGGTGAGAGGCTAGCGATCTAACCACTCATCCACGGCGCGGCCGTATATTAAGGGATTCATATGGATAAATAGCTTTGATGAGAAAGAGAAACTTTCCAACAGTTTTTGGGTTAATTTTTAGATGTCCCGAGGTATGATACTGTGAGTAGCAGAACCAGGGGAAGTAGTCCATGCATGATTTATAAAGACATTAATTATTGCTTAAATATAACTGCGATCTGGACGTCTCTCTCCCATACACAGCGCGCGCATATATCATAATCTGAAATAAGGCACACGTTTTTTCCCCACAACAATAAATGTAGATACGACAAAATATGCTAAATAAAGGTGGGAAGGAAAACCGTTCACTCATATTTAATTTGGTCAGTTCACTAATTTGTCTACCGAGGTTTTTAAAAGGAATATGCATATCTTAATTTTGTGCTCCATTTACATACCTGAAATTGGGATGCAGGAGAATTATTGCTTAATTTACCATAGTCGATTGGGTCATCAAGTGCTAATAAGCAATTTAATCCACATAAAACAGGTCTTTTTTTACAGTGCTACTAAGCACATCAATTTTGGTAATTAGTTTTGTACTTCGACCGAGAAAATAAAATATCACCTAGTGCAACTGCATGGTTTTTTTAACACACAAAAGTAACTTAATCGCAATAATAATAATAATAATAATAATAATAATAATAATAATAATAATAATAATAATAATAATAATAATAATAATGATGATGATGATGATGATGATGATGATGATGATGATGATGATGATGATGATGATGATGATGATGATGATGATGATGATGATGATGATGATGATGATGATGATGATGATGATGATGATAATAATAATAATAATAATAATAATAATAATAATAATAATAACAATTCTATAATTATAATTAATTTTACATATACCAAAAGTTTTGTTCTCTTAGAATAACTAATTAAGACTGAAGAATTGCCACAAACAATTTATGTATTTTGTGCTCTCACTGAATCAAATTTTGTGTTTAACGTTATAGTAGACCAATAGCGAAGCCAAAAGGACTTCCTATGTGGTCGAATAATTAAAAGAAAGCGTTTGAACTTCTCAATCCAGCTTCGACACCCGGCAGCAACGGTGGAACTTTTATTTCAAAGAACTACTTCCTACCCACTGCACAGTGTGCAAATGCATGACTTTCCAAATGAATAAAAGTTAAATATCTACATTCAAAGTTTTAGTAATATTATAGATTTTCTGAAAGTCAAAACGTTCTATATAACCACAGAAGTTAAAGAGGACTACATAAATGAAATTTTAAAAGAGGTTTGTGGAAGAAACCTAGGGAAAGAACTGGAGAAAAAGGCTGATATGGAGAAAAGGGCTGATATGGAGAAAAAGGCTGATGTTGTTAATGATTGCTGATGATGTTAAACTATATAAAAGTATAAATAATGTTAAAGACTGCATGGTACTTCAACAGGACCTTGATTCGTTATATATATGGGGCAATACAAACAAACTCCCATTTAATATTAGTAAGTGTGTAAAAATGCCCTTTACTAGAAGAAAAAATCCCGTTAAATATGTTTACAATATCAACAGAACAACGCTCGTTGAAGTGTTGAAAATAAAGATCTAGGAATACATTTTACAACAAATCTCAGCTACAACAGACACATCGACCTAATGGTATCAAAATCGCTCAAATATCTTGGCTTCATTATTCGAAATTCCTATTTATTTAAGGGAGAAATCCTTAATTAAATTTTTTAACTCCTCTGTGAGACAAAATCTCGAATATGCATCTATTATTTGGAGTCCTAAAACAATAAAGCATATCAACATAATATAAAAAGTACAGTCAAAATTTCTAAAATATATGCTATTTAAAAGGACTGGATATTACCCTACTTATACAAATTATGAAGCTCTTTTAGAACTATTTAAATTTAAAAGTTAACATTTTAGAAGATACTTTGCGGGTTTAATATTTCTGTATAAAATATTGCATTCGATTATTGATTATATTAATATTACAACAAATATATTATTTTATGTATCCAATAAAATAAGCAGATTCAAGAGGCTTTTCTTCACATCCAGAGTAAATACAGAAATCCATAATGCCCACCTCGGTAGCATGGTGGTAGTGTGTCTGCTTCACGTTCAAGTAGTCCCAAGTTCGAATCTCGGTCAGGGTGAGTTACCTGGATAAGGTTTTTACGGGGTTTTCCCTTATCCTGATTGACGAATGTCATTTAACTCTAAGCTCCATGGACCCCGGACTCATATGAGCATCATTTCGCGCATTTCATTCATCTTCCGATATGGCTTAACATTGGAGGACGTAAATTGAAAAAAAGAAAGAAAGAAATCCATAAAAATTCAGCATTACACAGAATTATGTACTTATATAATAAACTTCATTACTTCGATGTAGATACTTTCAACATGTCTCTGACTCAGTTTAAAAATGCCATAATTACTATTTATTCGCAGATCAGTAAATTACAAAGATGATAACAGTATAATTACTCTAATTAGTAATAGTAGTAAAATCACTTACCATGCCACCTTCACTTTTTTCCTTTTTTTGTAATGGTTTCTATTCCTTATTTCCCCCTCTCTATATTTCTTTGTGTTCATTTATGTTTTTCTTGTGTTTTATTTGTATTTTTGTATTACTATGTGTAAATAATATATATAAATTATGAACATTGTAATTGGGCTTATAAGCCTGTTATGTTCATAATAAATAAATAAAGATAGGTGACATATGCTACTCTTTATATATATATATATATATATATATATATATATATATATACTCTAAACAATAGCAATTGTTTGGAAAGATTAGCTTGAGTGTCTCTTTCAAACCATGCCTCTAATTTTGGCTTTAAAGGTACTTCATATGTTTAACAAACATAAGGATGGTGTATAAGACTTTCTTATGGTTTGTGCAATTTTATACCCAGCACTCGTATATTTAAGTAGAAAACTAAAATAGCGTCCCAATGTCTCCGGAAGTATATAAAAAGACAGCAAATAGTAAATCACTGAGTGAGAACTCTGTAAATTATCGGAGTCAATTTCTCCGGACATAAACGTTTCAAAATGTCTAATCTTACACATCATTTCTGACATTTATAGGTTTGCAGCGTTTACATAGTTTCGAGGCACGAGAGGAAACGAATGTGCCGCCACAGCCTCTTTATGAAGGATGCTGCTAAGTTTAAGAATAGAAACATTCTCCATTTGCTCTTTGGGCTTCTTCGTAGCTGTGATTAAAAATAGTACTCGCTAAAAAGGCAGGGACATCTATTGCACAATGACAAATTAAATTTTACATACAGAATTCCCTGTCAGGCAAGCCTCAAAGGAATTACGATCTCGTAAAGCTATGCCGGAGTAGATCGCCTCTGTCAGAAGGTGTCAGACTTCTCAGGAAGAAATGTTTCTCCATTAATTTGACTTAGGTAGCAAGTTGTACAATTCATTACTTTTATGCTTGTCGAAAGTGCTTGCCTCAGAGAGTTTGGATTTCCTTATAGGAAGTTTAATTCGAACATGGAGAATTATGAGAATGGTTCAGTTTTATTCCTAATGTATATAAACCTTCTCAAAAGTTAAGTCATAACTGACGATGAATGAAATGGTTAAAAATTAGTGCTGCGTGATTTAATCGATTAATTCTTTATTTTATATCAAAGATTAAAACATTTTAATCGATTAATCTAGTCGATTAAAATTAATCGATTACAATAAATATTAATCGAAACTCTTTTAGTCAAATTTGGCCCTCTTTGTTTTGATGTATTGCTTCCAACCTAAACAGCCTTTTCAACGCATCAAGCTTTCACTAGACACGTAATGTCCTTTGAACTTTGAGATAATATAACTCCTGATAGCTAAAAGAAATCACTTTGAACTCCGAGAGAGACTAAATAACACTTCTATTGTGAAATATTCTAAGAGGTGCATAACTGCATACAGATGCTGACCGAGAGGTTTCTTTCCTTACAGCTTGTGTGTCACAAGATATCGTATACAACTGATTATCGCTTACTAGCATAAACTGAACTGTACAACCTTGAACCGAACACTTCGCTTACGCAGCTATGGAAACCCCGGAAAAACTTTATCCAGATAACTGACCCAGAACGAGAGTCGAACTCCGGACTTCTTGAACCGTGAGGCCGACACCCTACTGCCTACGTTATAGAGGCGGGCATACTCAGTGATGTACAGATACCAAATATATGTTTAACTTCCGATATTTATGTATTTAAAGTAACATTTACCAAACTAATGTTGGTAGTGCCTCAAAATACAGTTAATGCAGGACTAGTATACAAGAAGTTCAATGTAAAACGGAAGGTAATGTGAAGAGCACCGAAATATTGGTGCCAGATAAGCCAATTACCAGAAGAAAACATTTCAAAATGTTGCCTTAAATACCATAAAAGCACCCGAATAATTGGCTGAGGAAGATTAATGTCCAGTTGGATGGTCAAAATATTTCGGTTGAGATGAATGAAAAAATATCCTTAGTCTCATATAACATGACTACGACAGAATTAAACAATATATTGATAGATGCAATAAAAAGGAGAGGAAAGTTAGTGCATGGTTTTGTCTACAGGTCTGGAAACAAAAGGGGAAATGGAGAAATGTAATGTAAGGCATTTGTCCAAACTGTGGGGATAACAATCAATGGAAAAAAATGATCAATGAGAAATGCCTTAGGTTTAACAGAATAAGTTGTAGTAATTAAGAAAACGTTCACACATTATTTTCATTTAGACAATAAGGATAATTTCTTTGGAATGATAGGATAAAATGGAAATGGTATGTCGACAAACGTTGGTCAACGCTGACAAACGTGGTCAGAGCAGAAGCTGTAATGTAATAAATGTAGTATTAAATTAACATAACTTTTTAAGGTTGAATAGTAACGGTGATTGAAGACCTCCTAAATACTAAATTGTTCTTTTTCTTCCTCTCTTCCTTCCCGCCAGCATGTTCTAAAAGCTAAATCATATCTATTTATTAGCCACGTTTGTTCCTGACTGGATCTAACAAATTAAATATCCCTTTAATACATACACTTATTATATCCACCAGTTCGTTATAATTCTTGAGATTTACAGCTCCATATATCCTGATGCCAATTAAGCCGATATTGCGGTATAGCACCTCAGAAAGTCATTTGAAGGCATGTGGACCTTTAGCAAAGCGTGCACTCCCATTGGTAAATATAAATGAGACAGTAATATAGTAAGGTCTCCAATCGCAGAAAACGTTCAGCTTAGGAGTGAACGCCACGTGGTCGCTGGTGGTAGAAAATATGAGAGATGTCCTACAGTCATTTAAACTTCATATTTTCCACCAGTTGCATAATTTATAACCTGGTAGAAAAGCCCATTCTCTCATTATAGCCCCCTTGAGCTGAATGCATTTGCACCACGTGTGTGGCAGTGTCTCCAAAGCGTTTTCAGAATGCGTCCTATTCATCACCGGACAACTCCTTCCAGATGTTCAAACTCGGCGAAATGAAGCCCTTGATGTTTATTGAAACATTCTAACAGCAGAAACTCAGATGGGGCCAAGTTTGGAACGTACAAAGGTTGGCACTACATAAACCTCCATCAGTAATGTCATCGTCAATCTCCTCCGGGAATTGGTCTCCACCTGTGCTAATATGAGGATTTGTTTCCAGCTTTTCACCCAGTTGGGTGGGTTTTGTCATGTTAACCAAACACTACAGTCTATGAGTTCTTGTAAAGTTCACATCATTTTCTTGGCTGCCATTGACTACGCTCTGAATAGCGTTTGGAGTATTGTGTTCAGACCGAACACTTATCCTACAGTTTCACCATGGGTTATACCATCGACCGCCATTGACAATCATAGGTAACATTTAGGATGGCGAGAAAAACTAAAATGTGTTTGAAGACAGTTTTCCTGTCGTAGTACGGGGATGCAGCACCGAAAACCCCAAATGCAGCAGCTTTCAACCAATCCTGCTGAAATTTTTACCACTTAGTTCTGATGCATAGGGGACACAAAATTAAAATTTGGTTTTTATATCTTCAATATTTTTTGAGTAATTAATTTGTGAAATTAAAAATTTGGACAAAATTCAAAACACTCCACGTGATAAAAATTTTCAAAATTTTAATTTTTCTATTTATAAAAATATTCAGATGGTTATGAAAAAAATATCTATCATATGAATTTCTCACACTGCTTTTAGCTTCAGAGGGAAAAAAATTAGGTATGGAGCAAACAAAAAAGCCAAAAAATGATTAAACCTCTTAATTTTTATATCAGTAACTTTAAAAATATAATGAATATTAAAAATTTATATGATAGAAACCTTTGTTTGCTTTCTAAGAACAGGTGTTGAAAATGTTAGACGGACTGAATCAAAACTACATCGTGTGGAACATTTTGAATGATAAAAAAATGTTGAAAAAACTATAACTGAGTAAATCAAATTTTAAAATCCAAAACATTTTCCTTCTCAGCTACATGCCTTGAAGCAGACTAAAACCCTCCAGATAGGTAAGGTGGACGCTCCTGCCTCTTCCTTCTCTCTTCTGCAGCAGTTTTCTTCAATTTTAGTTTCCTTCTGGATGTTCTAGAAGTTACTTTCGCAGAAACTGCTCAATGAAGTAAGCTTAATTGGTCCTTCCCTTGGCTAATTTTTAGAGATGCTGGTGAAATCTGGGTCCATTATGTCTGACTGCAGCTTGAGTGAGGCAGAACAACCAAAATTGAACTCACTGATGGTTGATGTCACAGAAACCTGAAGTCTCTTCTTTGAAACAAATATTTTTAGGCAATTATGCCATATCATGTTATGTAAACCTTCATTTGCATTTTGTGTCTTACCCAATGTACATCTGCTTAGGATTTCATCTGATGCCAGCCTTTGGTACACAGCCATTAATTTTCTTATCACATCAGGCCTCAATTATGTTCCCATTGTTGTGTTGTTATGTTTAGGTGTTTCTTCCCATAATTCGCTTGGGCTATTCATGATCCTAACTATGTACACAGTCAACAAAAGGTCAGTTGTTTCAAAGAATGTTTTTCCTATTACCTATATAACAGTTATATGCAAGTTTTGATATATAAAATACCTTTATAAATGTCAAATGGCAGACATTTTCATCAAGTATATATAAACAGCATGTAGTTTAACGAGAAACACAAGAAAATATCGACCAAGTTAGAAACTCACACAAAAGCAAATTAATAAACATTACGATTTGCTTTCAATGTTTGTAGCCAGTGTTTTGTTTCCATGGTGCCACATATTGTAAGAAATAACCTTCATACCAACATACAAAATTCCACCAGAAACTTTGCCCGCTAATTTCAAATGTATTAATTTAGTACATTGAATCGAACTCAAATGAATCCGGTATGCACATGCCCATGGGCATTTAAATTGTCATGTGAGGGTATTTAAATGCTTCAAACTCAAATTTAGTTGGATTATGATACTATAAGGTTCAAAGTATTTTATTAGCTCAAAACAATTATTTTTTCCCATATTTTTATCCAATTTCGGTGCCACATTCCCTTAAGCAGCGAAAATGTTGGGGTGCGTTATAGTTACAAACACATTTAGATTCATGTAGTCTCTCTGAAAAGAGAAACTAAACATGTATGCAGCTTGAACTATTAGAAGCAATAACAAAGCCCCAACTGTAACTGAAAAATATGTGGCATGTTGTGCAGATGACGAAAGCGTGCACCAGCAACAAACAGGAAGGAAAACAAGATAAGCAACGTTACCGTGGCAAGCAAATAGGTTGCTCCAGGCGTGGGTGGTTCTAAAGGGAGAAACAAGAAACTGTTAATATTTTGGCTAAAGTGAAAGCTGGCCACGACTAAACACTATATATTTTATGGGACGAAATACCATACTCATGAAGTAGAGCAGAAGGGCAACGTAGCTATAGTTCAAGCATCTCTAAATGATATTCAAAAGCTACCTCTGTATACTGAAAGCACTTCTATATGCATCTATGAAATACTGTATTTACGGAACAATAATATTTGTAGCAGTGTTTTCAAAATCTTCCCCATGTATTAGCCGAGTTATCGAATGGTACATTATTAACTCCTATACATTTTATTGAGGTTTAGTGATATGTTTAAATGTTATAGTTTTATATTTTTGTATAAGCACATTCAGTAACTAATTATGAAAGATCGCTGCTACTTCAGATTTCATATCATAGGTCACACTTCCAATTTGCTACTATTAAACCAGAGGTTGATTAGTTTGAGTCTTGCAAAGACAAGATAGTTACAAATGTACTTCAGAATTATGTAATAAAATAATAAAGAGTCATTTACGAGGCATATGTTTCTCATTAGCTGATTTACTGTTTTAACAGAACGCAGGATTTTGAGAAGCATGCACATTATACATTTAAGGGATCGCATAGTTGACAGTTAATTCTAAAAAAAACAAAGGAATATACGACCAGAATAGGTGCCTCAAATATACCAAAGGCCCACCTCGGTAGTGTGTCTGCCTCCCGTTCAAGAGGTCCCGAGTTTGAATCTCGGTCAGGGTGAGTTACCTGGATACGGTTTTTTCGGGGTTTTCCCTTATCCTAAAAGACGAATGTCGGGTAACTCTAAGCTCTATGGACCCTGGGCTCATTTGAGCATCATTTCATCCATTCCATTCATCATCATATGACTTAACGTTGGAGGACGTAAATTAAAAAAAAAAGTACACCCAAGTATACACTATTTGACACACTTACTGGATAATGATTATTATATGATTTGTAAGAAGATGGAGCCAACTGTATGTACACTCCAATTAACTTGAGGTGGCAGCTGAGGAAAGATGCGCACTAAAAGAATTAGTCTGTTACCAATACTGAAAGGAGACAGAGGATGATTTTATACATATGGAGCTATTGATGGTAGATGCTGCCACCTCAAGTTAATAGAGGGTTTGGAGTTTATTAAGTAAGAAGTGGAAGAAGGAATTGAATAACAAGAGAAAAGAAAGTCACATTCTTTATCATAAATAAAAACATATACACATTTCTCAATTTTAGAAACTCCTATAACATATGGCAATAACAGAAATAACACTTTTGTTTAATTTTGGAAATTTTCACAGCATTTTCGCGGTCCAAATAAAAAAGTTGAGTTATCACTATTGCACTTCAAAAATCAAATATCCGATTTAAAGTTCTTGAACAGTGCTATTTCATAATATCGTGACTCTACGGGTTGGTAGAATTAAAAGCCTTGTTTGATGAAATTTAAATTCCTCTTTATTTCAATTCTGTACACCCCTTACAGGCTCTAAAAATGACGTGACATATAAACAGTAGTCTCTCGTTGCTTCACCACACGCAAACAAACGAACGAAATCACTTGCGGTGCGCACTTCAAAGGTACACTACAAAGCTGCACACCAAAATTCACAGTTCTCGACTCGCAACTGCCACCGCCGTTACAGCCGCGGGGCTTTTATATCCCATTCATTGTTCTAGAAAATAGTGGAACGCTTGCTAACAATAAAGACGGCATCAGAAAAGAAGAAACTTCCAGACATCTATCTGTCTCTTTCTTTCTCTCTTTCGGCAACCGTCCAACACTCGCCTACGCACCAGCTATGGCACCATCTGTCTCTTTGCTACGCGCCGGCCGCGGCCCGCCGCATAACAATGCTTCGCGACATTGTTATCTTAAATCTTCACAACATGCATGAGATGGCTCGTCATAACATCCAGATGACGAGCGACCGCATGAAGACCCGGTACGACAGGCAAGCCAATAGCCAACGATTCCAGCAAGGTGACCTGGTCTGGTTGTACCGCCCTACCCGGACCAAGGGACGCTGCCCGAAACTTCAACAACCGTGGCAAGGACCGTACCGGGTGGTAAAGAGAATTTACGACAAGATGGTGCTGTTCGGGACGACCAGCCTTGAGGAGGGAGCAGTGTCGCGCCATCTTGATTGTTACCGAGCGTTTCACTAATTTCTAAAACAATGAGTGGGATATAAAGGCGCCGCGGCTGTAAAAGCGATGGCAGTTGCGAGTCGAGAACTCATACTCGTGTGTGTGCAGCCGTGTAGTGATTTGAAAGTGAGTTCTTTTGTTTGTTTACGTGTGGTGAAGCAAGGAAAGACTGTGTTGGTGTATGTTACGTCATCCTGCTGCTGTCAGGGCTGTACAAAGTATGCTTCTACTGGAAATAAGGAGGATTTTGTATTTCTGCAAACTAGACTATTAATTCTACGAACCACAAAGTAATATTTCACACATGTTTCTCAGTGATTTTATTTATGTTGTTTATTTTTGTACAAGGGCTGTTCAATAAAGAACGATCATAACTTTTTACGCTCATGATTTTTCGCACTAAAATTCAATCTTATTATATTATGTTAGCTTAATGTGAAACAAACACGCCGTAGTAGTTTCATTGTTGGTAATCCTGATTCCCACCTGTGAGAACCAGGAAAGTCCAGACATGTTCAGTATTGCCCACCGCTGCAATGGAGTTAACACGCGAGGAACAATATGTGGCTTTGAATTCTGCTTTCATCTCAACAAATCTTCAGTTGAGGCCTATACAATGTTACAGCAGGACTATGGAGAGTCTGTTCTTCCCTACAGCACAGCTCGAAGGTGGTTTAAAATGTATAAAGAGGGGAGACAATCAAATTCAAAGGAAGGTTTGTTCCGGTGCTCCAGTTACTGATCTTACGGAAGCAAACATCAACACTGCTGCTGCCATTGTGACAGAGGATCGACGAATTACCTTAAGATCACTTTCACAAATACTGAACATTTCATTGGGTGCCACCGACACGTTGATGAGAGAAACATTACACATGAGACTTGTTTGTGCGCGATGGGTTCCAACACTGTTGATTCTCCAACAAAAGGACATTCGCATGCAGGTCTTCGTGCAGTTAAAGTTGATGTTAGAGGAAGATCCGGAGTTTCTTTCAAACGTAATCACTGCTGATGAAACTTGGCTACATCATTTTGATCCTGAGAGCAAACAGCAAAGCTCAGTGTGGAAATCTCCTTCATCACAAACCCCCAAAAAAGCAAAAGTGGTTGCTTCTTCTGGTGAAGTTGTGGTCATTTCATTCTTTGATATTCATGGAATGCTGTATTAGCATGTTGTACCTGCACACACATCAGTAACTGGACAATACTACAGGGATGTCCTGAAAACATTACAAGTCCATTTTCCGTGAAGCAGCCTGGATGCTGCACAACGATAATGCGCGGCCGCATTTTGCCAATGTTGTTGCTGAATATCTTGCAAAAATCAACGTTAAATGCATCCCTCACCCTCCCTATAGTCCGGATTTGACCCCATGTGACTTTTTTCTGTTTCCTAACTTGAAGAAAGGCCTCCGTGGAAGGCATTATCCATCATCAGAAGCAGTGGTGAAGGCTGCGGAGGCGATTTTGAAGGATCTCTCAAAAATGGTTTACAGCATGTCTTTGAAAACTGGCAGAAACGGTGGGATAAGTGCATCCTATTCAGGGGAGACAATTTTGAGAAGGACCATCAAAATTATGAGGATGAGTAGAGGTACGTTGTCGAAAAAAATTGTGATCATTCTTTCTTGAACAGCCCTCGTACTTTATAATATTCTGAAGTTTCAATTAAATCTTTATTTAAATGTATTAAGTAACAGTTTTCAAATATCTCCAAAGAAACACAAGGCAAGCCTAGAGGTTGTAGGGATAAATAGCCAATTGGCAACGCCGTTAGTTGGAAATAAATAGGACCTATTTCATATCTTTATGAAAGTCCCATGTAAGTACAATAGTGTGCTATTGGTAAACAGAAAATGAGATGACGATTCAACATTTCATTAGCCAAAAACAGAATCTAAATCTGCATAGTCACATAAAGCTCTCTCTGCCTCAGTTTTCAAAGCTGCGACAAATGTCTCGACAGAAAACTCTTTCGCAATCGATTCTCCAAGGACCATTTAAAATTATCCTCACAGCTACTTCTTGTTGTACGTTGGCACTTGCCAAGAGGTTTCATCACAAAATATATATGGATATCTTGTCCCGCCCACATTGCAATTGAACATTGTCGTTAAGATTTTCTCAACAGAGCCACCCTTATAACTTCCAAACAGTTTCTACACAACTATAAGCATAGTATCTAATAATTTAGACATGTTTCATAAACACGTCTACAGCTCCAGTTTCGTAATTTATAGTCTACAATATAGCCCTGTTTGAATCTAAAAGTGCGAATGCAGTGTGGGCTGAAAGAAAAACAAAAGCAAAAAAATATTGGCTTAATAGAGCAGTACGACCGCAATTTTAGCTCCATATCTAGAAGAGTCACAGCATAGCAGTAAAAGGCTAGATGATTTTGTATTGCAATGCAGTTGAGTGGGCTCATAATCTTAAGTGTGACAACTAAAGAGGGTAGAGGTGTATCGGGTCACTGAGCAAATTTGGAAAGTTTGAGTTTAACGATAGAAAAAAATGCCTGCGAACGACGAGTCACTAAATATGCCACTCGCACTATACCACTCAGCAGAATGCGATAAACAATTGCGAATTGCGGCGCCTTTATGTCGTAAATGACTCACAACATATATTTTCGCTTCCTTTACGCTAGAAAAAAAACACTAAAAGTAAAGTTCTTTACACGCAGAGCTGTTCTTCGAAGGATAATGCAAACTGAAACTTAACAGGACAATAAGTTTTTTGTGTGTATTTAATGTAGAATTAAATATTTATTAGTTTACATACTAATTTTAATGGGCCAATTTTATTTATTCACTTCCGTACTACTGTGTGTTTCAAATGGGAAGAGTTCTCGTCTGTAGCGAATCAGATGCGCTAGAGCCTTCACCGTTGCCACCTCGTTATCCTCAATCTTTTTATATCCCCCCTCTCTCTCTCTCTCTCTCTCTCTCTCTCTCTCTCTCTCTCTCTCTCTCTCTCTCTCTCTCTCTCTCTCGCACACTTGCGGGTGTTCGTGGCGCTAGACGTAAGGGAACGCAAACTGAATTTTTAAAGTTTTATAATAATGCAGTTGTTGTAATTACAATTGCAACATGAATATTCGTATATTACGCAAATTATTTAAATATTTATTTTAAAGTTAATTATAGTTTATGAATTACTTATTTTTCTAATCCAACGAAAATACCAGCGGTGCATCCGTATAGCTGTGAGTGTTACGTTAAGAGATATTTCGTCATTGTCATTGTCATCAGCAAATTTATGATGATAGGTTCCAAAATCTCGTTACGTACAATTTCTTTCCAAAAGTCGTCTTCTTGTAGTTTATCTGATGTCTCACGCAATTTTCCCAGTCTTGTTGTGTTCCTTGTCAATTTCTTCGTGAATAAGTCGTTCAACGTCAGTCAGTTTAAAAATATCATTTCTGTTTGCAACATAATTTGAGCCCATTGTTCTCTTAGTAGTAAGGGGGAAGGTGGATCGTGTCTCACTGATCCATCTGATACAGTTTTTCATGGAAGAGTAACTGAATATTACTGCTTTGAACTCTAGAGCAAATAGAGATTACGAACCATTCATAAACAAAGACATAATGTGCCCAGACATGTTCTGCCAGACTAGCAAGAAGTGTATTGTTTCCTCTCATCGAATTTAACAAACACCTTGGCTTATTCAAAGTACATATTTCTTTTATCACGTCATGGTAAATGTTTAGGTTTCAGTTCTGAATAATTTCAAACATACGTTCGCGCATACATACCAACCAATAATGGTACTCATTACAGTGCTTACGTCACACTGCATTGCTATAATATAATGGTATCTATTTATTTGTATTAGGAAAACTATTTGAGCTAAAAATATGGGTTATGGGTTATGTTAAATACATTACTCTCTCCTTCCTCATGGATAATTTTTAGCAAAATCTGAATTTTTGTCTTAGCGCGAATAGTATTTATTAGAGATTGATTAGTTTGGCGCTCGTCACACACCACTTAGAGGGAATGCAGTAGGACAACACAGCAGGACTCCGATTGGTTGCTCACTTAGCAGCGCTCAAGGAAAAATACCTCCCCATTTGAAACACCTGATAAGTCCAAGTAGCAGGCTATAGAAAAAATTGGTAACACAATACCGTTACTTTCCCGAAGATGACGTTTAGAAATAAACATTGCCCTCTTATTTAACACCATATATTTAAATATAGACAGAATACTGCTCAAGTTCAAATTCGAATCCCTTGTGGCGCCCTGTGTGGCGTTTTTGGAATAACCTCTGGAGCAGCATTCAAACAGATCACAACAATTAAAAGAAACGATTTTCCTCTAAATGCCTAAAGTAGGTTCTGTAAGAGTACAGCTGAACATAGTAACAATACTGTGACATTCAGAACGTCAAAGTTACCAACAGTTTGTTAGGTTAATGTGACTTCCTGTTATCCTTAGTGTGTAAAACAGAAACAAATTCATCATCATCATCATCATCATCATCATCATCATCATCATCATCATCATCATCATCATCATCATCATCATCATCATCATCATCATCATCATCATCATCATCATCATCATCATCATCATCAACAACAACAACAACAACAACAACAACAACTTTTCACGGTTTAAACCATCAAGACTCGATCCGGTGTCATAAATTTTAAATTAAAACTGTTGTTAGAGAGAGTCAACATGAAAAATGCAATGCCATGGCCGGGATTTGAACTACCATGGCCAACTTGCAGTCATGACATTAAATTCTCCATTCGACTCGTATATTTCCCCGGTAGATCACTAGGGGCTCTCACATTCGAGATACACCATTTGTGGCGACTTACTGTCGTAAGTACTTGAATCCCAGGCTTCATCATTTAACTCTTATTATTTTAGTTAATTGATGGAAATTAATCATTTCTTCTCACTAGCCGTATATAGGCTAAGGTTTTTGATAGGTAGAGCCAACATGAAAAGTTCAATCCCATGGCCACTGGACGGAAGCCAGGAGATCTGTGGTTCAAATCCCGGCCATGGCTTTGAACTTTTCATGTTGACTCTATCAAAAACAGTCAAAGATGGTTAGTTACATTCGACCTTGGTACCTGAAGTCCACTAACAGTTCGAGCTAATTTATGAGGGGGGGGGCAGTAAATGGTATACTGCAAAATTTATAGGAACTTGTTCATTCTTGTTCTCAAGAAGGCTTTGTAAGGCCAAGACCAACATTGTGAAATCAGGCAAAGGTATTGTTGTTCGTTTCAAATGAATATTTTTTTTCACAATACTCAAACTGCGCATCTGTGATATTTAAAATATATTAACAGGGATAATATATACAGTAAAATGATGTGTTGGCTTTGGCATCCTAGTCTTTGGAAGCAATATTTTCCTATATATTTAGGAATACAGAAACATATTTGAATATTTTCAGGACCTTTTCTCAGATATTGTTTAATTTTTCTCATTAGAACTCGTTGGTTCGATACAATGACAAGTAGGGCACAAGGATTAATCTTGTGGAAAATATGGTGACATTAGAGGAAACAAAAAATGCTTGTTTTTAGAATGTGCATATTATCTATTAAAATCAGTAACGGTATCGGCAATATTTTATACTGTAAATGAGTGCTTATTGAAGACTGAATACCCACGACGTTTGTTTTGGATTCACCTGTACATTGTAGAATGAACAGTACCACGCAACTGTTATGCATTAATCTTAACAGCAATAATTCAAAAGTCATATCATTTTATTCTAAATTAAGGCACTAAGAGCTTACAAATACTTTGCAATTAAGATCAGAAATCGCACCTTAAATATTCATCCTGCTACGGAAGACATTAGTAACTCCGCCTACGTGGGTGTATAAATACTTAACAAATATTGTCGTCGCAGTAAAGTTTTTGTATCTGTGAGAAGTACGAAGGTAGGTATATGCCGTTAGTGATAAGGTCGTTTGTTCAAGGTCCGCGTATGGTTTCCCTGCATCCTCAGGTTTAGAATGGACAGAGTTCAGCATCCGGCAGTGCCGGTTGCCGTTTGCTATATAAGACTAATCCTTCAGTCCTAACAGTGCGGTATATGTAACTCTGAATGATAGCACAACACGCGTACTCGTTGCCTTAAATTTTAATTATTTTGCTTGATAGCGTTTCTCCTGATAAAAACTCTAGGTTGTATGTGTATGGAAGGTAAATATTTGAAGCGTTTCGTCTTTTTTCTTTCTTTCAAATTACATCCTCCAACGTTGTCATATCGGAAGATGAATGAAATGGTTGAAGTGATGCTCAAATGATCCTGGGGTCTATGGAGCTTAGAGTTACCCGACATTCGTCTATCAGGATAAGGGAAAACCCTATAAAAAACTTTTCCAGGTTACTCACCCTAACCGAAATTCGAACTCGGGATCTCTTGAACGTGAGGCAGACATGTTACCATCTACGCTACCGAGGCGGGCGTTTTGGTCTTGGGACACTCTATACCTTAAATTTATAATCTGAGAAATATGTCTTAATCTTTTTCATAGAGAATCAACTCTTGACAAGCAATGAGGAAGAATGAAAGAAACTAATTCTTGTCATTATTAACATGTATTATGGACTTCCATACAGAGATTTCTTCATTCTATAAAAGAAGTACGTTTTGAGATAGATGTAATATAAGAATAATGGCCTCCGTTCCTCTCACAAATCTACGCACATAATATAATTAAAAAAATAATAATAATAATAATAATAATAATAATAATAATAATAATAATAATAATAATAATAATAATAATAATAATAATAATAATAATAATAATAATAATAATAATAATAATAATAATAATAATAATAATAATAATAATAATAATAATAATAATAATAATAATAATAATAATAATAATAATAATAATAATAATAATAATAATAATAATAATAATAATAATAATAATAATAATAATAATAATAATAATAATAATAATAATAATAATAATAATAATAATAATAATAATAATAATAATAATAATAATAATAATAATAATAATAATAATAATAATAATAATAATAATAATAATAATAATAATAATAATAATAATAATAATAATAATAATAATAATAATAATAATAATAATAATAATAATAATAATAATAATAATAATAATAATAATAATAATAATAATAATAATAATAATAATAATAATAATAATAATAATAATAATAATAATAATAATAATAATAATAATAATAATAATAATAATAATAATAATAATAATAATAATAATAATAATAATAATAATAATAATAATAATAGTAATCCTGAGTAAAAATAGTGAAAACTGTACTTTCGACGTAGAATATTAAGCTTAAGGGCTCATAACTTGAAAACATAACTACCGTTACGCTTTGCATTTAGATATGCTTCAGAATATTGAATGCATGAAGAGTACAAAGATTTTGTAATAACACTTCTTAGTGACAGTGAATAAGTGAATGTAATACATGGAGTCAGAAAGTATTACAAATACAGTATTACAAATATTGCTTTTTTGTTTTCGGGAGAAAAAAGTGTTAAAAGGGTCAGAGGGTGCAATGAGTGAGAGAACGCGTGTCCTAATTATTCATTAATTGAATTTTAGTATAGCAAGATTATCCATTTAGTGTTGGTAGAAACAAACATTCAGATTTCACATAACAAGAGGTTAATCCTTATCAATAACTATTTCTTGGCCCTACTAGAATTTCAGTCCAGATTCCCAAAATATGAATCAGCAAAGAGGAATCAATCGCTAATTTGGTAACATATATAATTCTTTTTCCTTTGTTTTAATATCAATTCTTTAGTAATCTATTTAATTTCACTTCTGTGGAATGATGAACCACTTTTGAAATACACTTCAATAGTTATTTTATCAATATTCCAACCTTCATAAACACAGGAAGTTAAAACGATTTAAAATATTTACCGATGTTCCTTGGTAAGAGAAAAGATCAGTTTTGCCAAGAGGTCAGAAGCTAGAATACAGTCGAGAGGACAGAAGCACCCATAAAAGCCGAAAAACTGCTGTGTGTTCCCCAAGTCAGAGTTTGGACCAGAGGAGGTACTCGATGTCGCCCCCATAGAAACGAAAGAACTGTGGGTGCGGCCGTCCTGCATCAGGGTCGCGTGGAGCACGAGTGTGGCATGGAACAGGTTTGTTCTGCAGCTTTAGCCCAGTAACCGAGTAGCTACCGGCGAACATTCTGTCAGTTTCCTCACCGTCTGGATTCTTATCGTACTCTGCTGAATATTTCTTTATGAGTAATGTACACCAATCTTGACATAATTACATTTCACGAGGAAAAAATATCCTATGCCACATGAGATTTGTAGCAGCAATGAGTGCTGTGTTTGCTGGGGCAGTGTCGTTCATATACGAAACAGTGCTCCTAAGGAATGATTTTCTATTTTCCTTTCGAGTTTGATTGTACCATCATTGCTGTTATTATATTTACATTAAATTTATATTATCACCTGGATGAAACAATACTCGGATTACAAGTAACGAGAGGCATGTGGGAAACCGTCAGCCCGTGCAAGATTTATAAATTTTTAAATTTAACAACCATTAAGATGCTCTGTCCGTCAAGTGCCTTAATCCAAGCAGAAACCAAACTTATAACATGCTTTGGGAGCCTCTTTAATTAAAACGTCAGTGCTGGAAAATTTTAAGCAATATTTTCTGTATTAAAGATAACTAAAATATATTTGGTAAAAATGACAAAAGCATTCACTGCCGTAATTGTTTTTGAAAACTGCATACAACTAAGGGTCCATTTTCTCTAAATAGTTGCGATTTTGGTATAGTAGTGCATTTTTTTAACTTGGACATAATTCTCTACAAATTTTATTAATACAGCACATCTTGTAGGCCTAAAGTGCTGTTTTATTCTCTAAGACATGGTATATGCACGATTCTGTAGGCTACCAGGGGCCAAAGTTTAGTAAAGATATTCATGGCCACTTAATGTACTAACCTAATTGGCTAATAAACTACTTTATCATTAATTCATAGATTACACACGGGCAAAACCTGTAAAGAATATAAATATACGCCTCTTGCGTTAAATTATAGCTCAATTTTCTATCAAAAAAGTCCTAAAATTGTTGAAGTGAAGCAAAGATTTGCCTAAATGAAAATAAGCGATGCTGAAGTTCCATCAATATTTCTCGAAACTTGATGTTCGATATTGATACTGATGTTACAGTAACAATTCTCTAAGTCATGTGCTCATACTTAGTTCATAATAACAGGCATAAGCTCCTTCACTACATTATTAGGAAATACTTTTCAGCTATTTCCGCATAAACATTTCCCAATAAACAGTTTTCAGGACAATTGAGAAGTCGCTTATATTGCAGATACGCAATTATTCTCCCCTTGCCTCCAATTTTTGTTAAGTTTTCATTTCGTATTAGATATATTTTCATTTCAATGAATATCAAGGGTAATATAATCTCATCGTTAACAGAAACCGAACGATTTCTACAACCCCGATACTGTCTTTGCTGTTCGTTCACTGACGTTATGGCTAGTGGGATGGGGTGCCCATCCAAGGAAGTAGTGATGGGAGGGAATGTCTACTTAGTCTGAACTAAGTGAGAGGTAAAGCCGTGCGCGGTAATATTTGTGAGTTCACTGTCGAAAGTTTCAGGACTGTTATCATCTGACTCCGAGTGAAGTCTTACAAAACTGTTGACTGCTTTCTACTGCATGCAGCACAAGCGACACAGGTCCAGCATGCTGTATGCCCCTCACACCATGAAACAGGAGCTTTAATTATGTAATATGTTTAATAATTATACATAAATTTGAGAACTGTAACTAGCTATGTTTGTGAAAGTAAAATTGTATACTCTGATGTAAAATATTGTAACGTACCTGGGTAGATATACGTGAGAAACACTGCACTCCCGGACGACAGTCTATGAAGGGCAGATGTCAGATAATAGAATGGAATGCTAGCTATTTTGCTGTACCGTTACAGAGGTCAATATTCTTAGTTTTTCCTTGTGACGCCGTGCTGTGTGTATAAGTGGGTAGCAACCCCCGTTCAGCCTTCAGTTGCTCATTTTTCGCTCATTGCTCATTGCAGTCAAGTGTATTGTACACATCTGTCTGGTGTGTCCGACGACGTGCCGCGTCCAGTAAAATGTATTATAAAATGTCCGCCGAAATTGCAGTTATTTAAGGGTGCCCGGGTCCCACAAGTGTAAGGACAAATTAAAGCAGTTCAGAGATTATCGTATGTTTGTGTTGTCTCAACCTTAACACCCTGAGAACCCAAAAGGAGTTCATGCAGGAGTCAACAGCCAGAGCCAAGTGTGAAGCAAGCAGCCGACGACGACATGGAGATCGAGGAAGGAGTCCCGACGTCGAACCCAGGTACGTAGAGCCGTGAGGCGGAGAGAAAGTACTGTCGCAAATTAGTTACCCCAGCCCACTAGCTCAAATAACAGTAAACGGACAGTAACTACTATAAGATGCAAGCAGATCATTTATCTAAAACGTGATGCTCCAAATATCCATTCTAACTCTATGGCGACGATAATGGGTCAATTTTCTTACAATTTTCATCCGAATTTCAATCACTTGTTTTGGCTACTTCACACAATTACCGATAGATACATTGATCCTCTACCATATTGAAAGTGTATGACCTGTTTCTTGTGGTTTCAAGAAAACACAGAAACTGAGATTACTTTCTTTCTCTAATCAAAGGTGGCAGTATGCATATTAAGCCAGTACCTCCCAACTGTTTATCATAAGTTAAACAATAGAGCACTCTAAAAGCTACAGAGTGAAATGGGCATGGTTCTTCTTCATATCCTTCAAAGCGACAGCCATGATTTACTGTGGGGTATCTACAGCTTGTCGTGAAAGCGTTATTCATGTGTATCACAATAACACTTGCGTGGGCCATGAAACATGTCTCTGCTCAGAAATTAAAACTAAAGGACAGCCGCATGCCATTTTAAATGTGCGCATGCTAATACATTTGGATAACAAATGCGACAGAGAAAATATCAACCCCTCTAAGTTACAGACTGCATGCGGCCAGCATTCACGGCATAACACAAGAACCATCTAAGTAAGCACATATATAAATTTGAAGCTTGATATTTAAAGTAAATACCACTTTCTTAAACACTAACAAGTGGGCCCGGAAGTTGTTGATCTAAAAATGAGTTATAAATGCCCTTAAAATATAAAAAAATGCGCATAAAATGTAAAAAATGCCCTGTCAAAAATTAACAATTTCTTTCGTAATAATAAATTAATAACTGTCACAGACAAATAATGAATATATGGTTGGAATAACAACATTTTAAAATTAACTTTCTTAGTAAATAATGCAATTATTGCTACTAAATAATAAATAAGTTCAAAATTCATCAGGCCTTGTTCAGTTTGATAAAATATGAAAAAAAAAAAAAAATAAGTTACTGTACCCATTAGCCAAAACATGCCTTAGTTAGCGTTGTAGTACACCACCATGGTCATCTTCAAGTTATCAAAAGTAAAGGAACGGCGTGGTTGTCAGTTAAAACTGTTTTATACTTTGAGAAACTTCTCTCCACTTCCACAGATGTTATAGGCGCATATTTGAAAAACACTATATCACTGCCTGTTAAATCCTGTTCAAAAATACCAGTTCCGAAGTTTTCTCCTGACAAGATATCGGCAATCTGACAAACTGTGTGGTATACTTTATTTTTGTACAACACAAATTTTAGTTTCTCTCTAATTTTGTCCCCAATCTCACCTTTTACATTTTACATCCTCTCTTCCGCAATCCTAAGTCAATCGACTTATCCATTGTCATGGCACTTTCTTCAAGGCGGGTTATGGTATCCGACAAAAATGCAAAATTTTATTTAATGAAAGATAATTTACCTTGGATTTGAGTATCAGAAAACAGATCCTGTGCGCTCTCAATTGCCTTACAATCTACCCTATCAAAGCTATTCACCACTTCTCGCACTATTTGAAAATTGTCACAGTGCTATATACATGCACTGGGCTACAGATGAAAATGCCCAATAAATTCCTCAAAAAGAAAGGAGATGACCGGAAAATGCATCTAAATGTTAAAAAATGACTTTATTATAACAATGTGGAAACATGCATTTTGATTACCTATAAAAACTATATATATATCTAACGTATTTGTTCAATAATGCACTTAATTTCCAATAAGCATCGTCTATGACTACTCAGGAAAAAGATGACTTTTCATCAAAATCCGGGCCCTATTAATGAGGATTCTAATCCGGGCCCTACAATGTTTTTATCGTATTATCTTAAACTTATCTTAAACTCCAGGACATATAATTAGGGACAGAATTTCAAAATTTGTAGAGAACAAAATGTGGATTAACATCTCATACTCGATTATGCCATTTGAATTCACCTATTAGGTAATGTATTAAGTGCACATTAAGCTCAGTCGATAAAGCAACTGATTCTAAAGTACGCGATTCAAAATATTTGGTATCTTCTACAGCGAAGAACATGCACATGGACTTGCGGAAGAAGTTCGGTTAGAGGAATATGCACTGTACTTTGTACCTACGTGGTTGTAAACTACAAACACCATCTGCATCTGTCGCCTTTAAAACTCCGAAACGGTGGTATTTTACACGAACGTGATACGTCACAGGTAAGTGATATCGCTTCGCTATTTCTGATATAAACCAAAGTTCCAGGTCCGGCAGCTCTTCAAGCATATCTTGGATGTGCGTGTTCATTAGTATTAAAACTTAGAGATTCTAGAGCCATCACAAAGAACCAATACTAGTTTTAAAAATTCAATAAATCCAGTTCAATAGAGCTACACTACCCTAACCTTACGTAACATGTTGGATTGTACGAGTACTTACTAGACACATGCAAACAGCGTCAATAACGTGTTGACTGCGATGTTTACATATCCGTGGGTGAACATAATAAGAGCATAAATGAGCAGCATGTGTACTGGCACAAATATATAACGACGGACTTTTTTATTTATTTTATTTATTATCATTGTTATAGCCAAATGATCCACCCACCCCAAAATCTCCAAAACAGAAAACCTGCTTCCTTTACGAAACATGGAACAGTTGCTTTTTGGTGGCGAATATGTACCTGCTACATAAAATGGTGCAAAATGAGAAGCAAAATATTCACGTGTGAATAAAACTTGAAGAACATTATTTTCAAAATTACAGCAAGGTAACAGTGTATACCTATAGTTTTCTGCGATAAGAAGCTAGACTGAAACATTTATGGTAGTTCGTGTAATTTTTTCGGCACGATTCACGTATGGAAAAATAGAATCAGACTGAAAAATTCAATGCCATAACCGGAATTTGAACCACGGATCTTCTGGTTGTCGTCCATGCCGACATGACATTAAATTCTCCAACTGACTCGTGCTTTTCCCGGTAAACCACTTATGAGTTCTCATAAACACATGAGACAACTACCTTAATGGCAACTTACATCATGTAAGTACTTTAAGGCCCGGGCTTTACAGTTAACCACTATTAGGTTAATTAATGGAAATTAAATGTTCTTTCACACTGGCCGTGTGCAGAATAAAGTAAGCAAAGACAGAGTCAGACGGAAAAATTCAATGCCAAGGGTTAGAGCGGCTGGACAGCAACCAAAGATCCGTGGTTAAAATCCCGGCTATGGCATTGAATTTTTCAATCTGACTCTATATTTCCATACTTTATCCTACACACGGCCAGTGTGAAAGAACAATTAACTTTCACGATTCACGTATGTCCTATAGTTTCTAAATAGATGCCTCAAACACTTTATTGTACAGTCAAACTATAAACGTCATTACCTCTTTCGGTTCCGAGTTTCTGATGTAGTTCTAAATGAGTGCATTTTATTTTGAAAGAAGATCATCAATACTAATGATATTATTGTCAAATATTACGAAGAATTACAGAAACAATTATACAAATAATTCTATTTGCCATGCAGTTCAGTATTGTCTGGTCAGTTTCCATGTTGACTTTGAATCCTGTACTAAAATAAGGCACAGAAGTGACATACAATGTCATGAGTCTCTTATAAACAAATTAAAGATGAAGGCCAAAAGTAATCTACGTCTTGCGAAATGCCTGAATTTTTCCAGGGCGTTTCCTCTTTGGTATTTTCTTTTCTAAATATATTTTAAAACGTTTCGCCTAATTTGCCAGTAATCGTTATTCTTCCAGGATATAAACTTTCTAATACTGCCAAGCTACAGAATATAAAAGGAGAACACGCAGAATGCTTCAACATAATTAGTCCCAAATAGAGAAACCTACTTTTATCGTGCTTTTTAAACGGATAAATATTAGTGTCACAAAAAGGGATAATGGAAACAGAGAGACACCAGTCTTTAACGGAATCGCATCTTTTGAAGGCCAACTAGGTTCTTTAGAAAAAATATGGTATTATTTTTGGGGGGAATACAAATATAAATAACCGAAGAATAACAGCGAAGTGTTTCGAGGTAACGGCACAGAAGTCAAGAGAATTCCAATGAGTAGAACACTCTGAAGCAAAATGGAATAATCGGATGCTGCGATAGTATAACATTTTAATAATAATAAATAATGATGATGATGATGATGATGATGATGATGATGATGATGATGATGATGATGATGATGATGATGATGATGATGATGATGACGATGACGATGACGATGACGATGACGATGACGATGACGATGACGATGACGATGACGATGACGATGACGATGACGATGACGATAACAATAACAATAATAATAATAATAATAATAATAATAATAATAATAATAATAATAATAATAATAATAATAATAATAATAATAATAATAATAATATGAACAAACATTGCTTTTTACGTTAATTATGTGCCCTAGTACCTAAATGCACTGGACCGTCAAAAGCACAACGTATTCTTAATTGTTCAACTGTCGAATTGAAGCGACAGGAATATTGTCACATGGAAACTGCCATTCCTGAAGGTGTCATAATCATCATCATCATCATCATCATCATCATCATCGTCGTCGTCGTCGTCGTTGTCGTCGTCATCAATTTTCTGCAACTCCTTATAAGGTGTATAGGCCATTACAAAGTTTAGCATCAGATCCTATTTCCTAAAACCTTCCTTACTTCACTCTAGGTTTTCCCTTCTTTAGCCATTTCTCCAATACTTATTCCCTTCAATGTGTGTCTTGGTCTTCTTCTTCCTCCTCGTAGGAGGATTCGAATCCAAATCCACTCCTTTACGCTACTGTATCTTAATTTCTTAGTGTAGTAATCCTATCCAATTCAATTTTTGGTTTATTTTTTCTGTTGTAATATTTTTTTTTTCATTTGGGGCGCTGGGATAGCGCAGTGGATTTGTTCGCAACTCTCGTGCTGAGGGGCCGAGTTTGATTCTCGGCTCTGGGGTTGTCGATTTTAGGTCAGCCCTATTCGCGCCTTGCCTAACTCATGTGAAGTGTCCTCTATGCCCAACGTGATTCAGAGTCTACGGTAAAAACTGTAGGTCCCCTCGCCTCACCGTCATCTTCGCTATCACCCTGACATTGGAAGTAATGGACACTATCCTCTGAGTGCCCCCACCTGAGAAATGGGTCCCGTCATAACGTGATGGGGCGAGGTTACCCCGAAGGCCGTCTTTGCCATATGGGAACTGTTAGTATACGTATATAATTACTTTTTCTTTTCCATATTTCTAAATTTGAAATCGTACCTGGTCATCATATTTATATAAGTTCTCTTAAAACTCCACTGATAAATGTTTATAGTTTGATTTAAACCAATTTATTTCTCATCAACGTTTCAGAACCATCTCGTACTAACAATGATATCACGTGCTCTACATAGTGAAGTGTTAAAATATTCACTTCAGAAACTCAGAATTTACAATAAGTATGTTTAAAAATATCTATTATAACAGACTTTGTATACTACTCCTAATTAACATACAAAAATGATTTCTCTCCATATTTTCTTCTTTTTCGAAAGTTATTAGTTTATATCTTAAAACTGGAGCTTTTCTTTAAAAACGTATAAATATCTTCTTTCCTTTATTGAACTATTGAGATGTAGTGTAAAAGTATTAAAACATTTGGAACAAAATTTTGGTAGAGCATTTTGAGTTTGCAAAAATGCTTAAGAGAACTGCGAGAAAACAAGCTTAAGGGTAGAGGATAGGTACTTCTACTTCTACTTGCAATTAAGTGGAAAAAACGATATGTTTACTTGAAGTATAAACTCATATTATGTTATTATTGAACATTTTCCTTATGTTAAGAAGCAAGCATCGGATTTTCGCTCCTCTGATGAAAGAGCAGTGTATTTCAACTTTAAATTGATACAAAATGAAATGATGAATATTTTCTTACCTGCAATTCCTCTTTGCACCGCCTTTCCTCTTCGAGTGACATACGTTTCTCGTGTTTCTTAAAGTACTTGCGTTTTGCGGCTTGCAAATTAAACCAAGTGTATGAGAACGACTTAACATAGGGCAGCAGTGCTTCAATGAAAGGATGGAATTCATCCTGTAACAAAGAAAAGAGATGAACATAAAAATGTGTATTTATTTAAAGGAATAAAAAAAGACAATAAGTATATCAGTTCATTATTACACCTTTGGGTTTAATAATAATACTTCTAGCATCCTCAAGGATTAAATGGAGTGACAATAAAGTCAATTTTATAATTAATCTGACACTGCAACTAAGGCATCCACAACAGTAAATCAAAACCAGCTTCTATCATGTACGTAATCGCCTTGGGGAATATATGAAGCGGTCAGAAGCAGAAGTTGCTACATCACAGTTTCAAAATTGTGCAGGAGAGCTGCTCAAAGTTTCCAAAAGTAATAAATACCAAAATAGTAATACAAATGAAAGAATTCTTTTTGTGATGGGTCCGTTTGGAGGTACAAGGTACTGTGTTGAAGTATTTCTTACAGTTTGACATATGTAGCATGTGTGACAGAATAGTTTACTATTAGAATTTAACCACTTTTAATTTAAAATGGATAAAAAGTTGTTAAGTCACTTGATGTTAGACTTTTTACATTATACAAAATTATAATATGTAGCCATGGATAAACTGTTACTTTATTTTCACCAACATATCTACTATGGACTAATCCAGTATGCACTTCATGAATTAGCATACAACAATGTCATCAAAACATGGCTCCATCTCCACAACATCATCTTCTACATCACTTCCATATGTAATTGTGTCATAAACGTGGTACCTTCTGGCAGAGTGATATGTTCCAATAGCGACCGAACATCGTAATATTTTGCCTTCTTAATCTTACGAAGCCTATCTGGTATGCTTTCGCACTATCACATGCCTTGTGTAAGGCTTGCAACATCATTACTCTCTTCAAAAGAGACTGGGGACGATAAAGTGAGGAAGATATTGTGTTACGAACTTCTGGTACACATCCTCTTTGGAAATACACATCCCGGAATACAAGAGCATGGTCGAAGGCATATTTGAAGTCAAAAACTTCAACAACCGGAGTGCCATCATGTTCCCCGTCATCGGTCAGTGTACGTTTGACATGGACAACATCAATGGGCTTCTTCTGTAGTAAATCTTTGGTCAGTTGCAACCATGTGGAAGCGACTAAGACTATCCCTTTATCGTTTTTTCTTCTCAATATTACCAAAAATTCTGTCAACAGGCAGGAGAGAGTGACATGGTTTTGGGACCACAGATAAACTTTCTGAAAGTGCACTTGAGGAATGCCTAAAAATGTCTAATGTCTAAATGCCCGATCTAAAATGTATCAACAGTGTATATCAAAGACCCTGGGTGGCACAGTGGTGTTGCACCACCAAGCGGCTAATGTGGCAACTACTTGACTTAGCAACATCTAAATCGAAAAGGCTGACTTAACAACTTTTATTTCTGAACTGATGACCATTCAACATGCCAGAGTCACAATATGTTCGACCTAACATCTTCTGATCTGCAAATCTTTTAGCACTATTACAGAACTGGAATTAAGAGTGCTTATCGTGTGTTTAACAGGATTCCTAAAAAATATTGACTTAACAGCTTCTGAATCTGAGTGCTTCAAATTCTGATTACTAATTTAAGTCAATCAGAGATAACAAAACTTCTTCGCCACGTACAGCATATCAGTGATAGAAGCTGGTTTTGCTTTAGTGCAGTGGACATTTTAGTGGTGATGTCAGTCGAATTATAAAAGTTAAACAAATTAAATATAACTTCAGTTATCACCAACAATACACACTAGTGATTTAAACCATTATCCTTAAGTACATGTGAAACAAAGAGAGAGAGTCTTTACTACATGTTGTCCAGCAAATGAGTCAGATGATTCTTGTTTGGGTATATCAACCCACATATAGCATCCGTTTAGTGGTCAATGTATACAGCCATTTGTCTCTATTGTCCGCTTGGCCCACGCACTGCCATGTTCACATATGCAATTGTACGAGCGATGTTCATATGGATGTTGCAGGCACCAAGGATCTCTGATATCTCAATCCCTCTAGCATGAATTAAACTGTCTGCTGGATAATGAATCTATGAAGGGATTTAATTTAAGCAGTCTGGTAAGGAGCCACATGAATGAATTGATATCTTCCATCTTCTTATTCTGATGTAAGTTCAGTCTATAGATGCATCCTCTTCCAAGTCAATAGTATCTTTCCATCGGTTTCTGTCCCGTACTACCAAAGGTGACGTCGTAGCAGTACTCTTTCTTTAGCAATTGTTACATTTTTGTTTGTTTTGTTACATATTTGTTATGTTTTGCTTTCCAGAAGGTTTAAATAGCTTACGGACAATATAGCAATCAATTTGAAGCAATTCTACCATCCAGTGTGGAGCTGTAAATAACCACCTCTTTGTTATTAAAAACGGATTACTGGAACTCACAAAATGTAAGATTTTGTATTCTTTCAGCTCCCTCTGCACATGTTTTGGTTCTAAAAGTGATCTTACAAGTATTATCTATGGTTTGGAACTATGCATTTAATTATGATTATCAGTTATTTCTTAGACCATTTCAGATGACCTGAAGTTTTCGGACAGCAACGTGATTGGCTACTAGTAAACCAAATTGGCTATCCCGAGCAAGTACATGAGCTGTGTTGCCTTTTCTACTGTGGCGACCCTATAAACTTACAATACTTTTAGTTGTCTTATTTCAGCATCCTAAATTAACTTGAGCATTACAACGTACAAAGTTTAGATCCACCCGTTTCTTCAGCTAGGAAATGATGACATGATATCACTATTTCTCGATGAAGATATAGATTTTTCAGTATTGATATTTAAAAGTCAGTTTAGGGAAACAATTTAGATTTAAAAACTCCTTCACGACCATATGATGGCCTAATTTTTAGTATAAAATTGATAGCTTAGTTTGTATTTAATTTTTTTACAATTGTGTGTATTATCGAATTGACAGCAAATACTAATTACATATTATGTAACCTTCATTTCTAGTCAAAGTTAAGAGTATCCAACGAAGAAATTATTATGTTTATAGCAACCATAATAATGAATTATTTGTTTTCCTTCCAATGCAAGTCTATATTGTGTTGAAAATTGTCATTTAAAGAGTTTTCTGTTTTATACCTATGTATATTCTAGTTTCATGATTTTTCAGCCTGGAAAGCATTATTTTATGCACCGGAAACATTAAAATCTTCTTCTGATGTACACATATAATTAAAATTAACTATACTAATATTGATACAAAAATTATTTTCAAACATTGTCCTAATATATTTAACAAACATCTGTTTAGATTTGAATGTATAGTGCGACTTAGTAGCACTACGGCAAGAAAATGTTCTGCACATTTTACCAATTGATCTGATGTTATTAGTTGTGTTCAGTTCAAAATAATTCTACACTACACTCCCTATTTATTTAATATCGATTCTGTAGGTATATAACTGAACATACTGTATGCGACAAAGTGGTTAAAGGATACCTACCTATGACTGAAACATTTGAAATTCTGAACTAATAACGCCAGCTGTTTAAGATTTATACCATAGATCTAACTTAGAGCAAATATGATACAGCCCAAATTTTATCAATTTTACCTTGATAGTTTGGAAAATATGGGCAAATTTATTTATTTTCGGTTACGTCACCTATAAAGTCCCTTGCGACAAAATGAATTATGGTCTAATATTTTAACAACAGGTTCCCAATACATTTCTAGATTCAAATCGATGAGGTTTTATAAGGTGAACATTCATTTCTTAAATTATGCATGCTATTTCTTTCGTTCCGATTTTTCAGCATCCTGAGAATGTACACTTTAAGCACTTGACTGCCATCTTGGGTAGTAGATGTCTTAATTTTCATACATAAATAATATTGACAGTAAACTGGCACATAATAATGCAAAGGTAAATTAAAGACTATACGGAGAATTACTATTGCTGCTTGAAACTCCTTTAGTTATTGAAGCATGGATATGCCGTAATTGCAAAAGCTGTGCCTAAACAAGTGTCCAAGTTGAGCGAAGGGAGCACGTTGAGGCAGGCACGATCACTTGGCCAAGTAAACAGAAAGTTAATTAGCTTGCCCAGAAGATCACGTGGTTTTAGGAGGAGGAAGTAAGGAAAGCAATAGTAGCGGGTTCTATGCCAAGACAACTCTGGCATGGTTTGTAGCCCTGACCCTCGCTGGCACTGACCCGCCTCCCGCGTAACCCCACGCTAGTTCACTTGGGCACCGAATTCAACACCCAACCTTTAATGTTACAAAGATGGACCATGGCAGTGTATCATCCTAGTTCTTGCCTTCTGATAAACGTTGGATATATATTAAAACCTAATATTCTATATTTTGCTGCTAAAAGTAACTCTAAACCTTTACTTTCAAAAACGGCTTTCACTATTAAAAGATACTTATCAATGGTGTCCTTGGTTTTTGACTAATATCCCTACATTGCAATACTTCAGTCTCTGTTTTACAAATTGTCAGCACCTTATGCAGTTTTAAATTCTATTGTTAGAAAGGTTTTGAAGTACTTAGCATGAAATTTGCTCTAATTTTTGAAAGATGGAATGACAAAAAAGTGAAGTATACATTTTTACCTAAGTTAAAAGGTCTTTCACAGTCATCTATTGAACATTTAGTGTACAGTATAATTCTTTTTTAATATAGCCTCTTATAATTTACTGCTCTGGAATAAAATCACATGGTTCAGAAAGCATATGCAAGTTTTTAAATGCTACATCAAAAAGAGCTGAACAGATTACTTTAGAATTATGTACATCATATACCCTAGGTTACAATTACAGAATGAGCCATTTGGCATCTAAATTGCTCCATAATGGGATTACAATGCTTACGAAGCTAAAACCTTAGTTTATTGTACAGTTTGAAAAATATTGCATAACATGAGTTTATAAAGCATATCCAAATATCTTTCTGTTAAGGTTGCACAAAGCACCTGTATCTGTAATCTATTCATTTATCTCTTGGTAAACCAATATAGTTGGGTTATGTCGGGTTGTAGCCATACTTCTTATCATCATGATGTAGAGTCAGAATGAAAGGATAATTGAGCTGTTATGGCCATTAAAACAACTGAAAGCTACAAGCATAACCTTTTTAAAGTTATAACACAACTTCTGCTTCCTAATTCATATAGTGAAGTTAATTTCTATAATTGATAATAGTAACTGTTATCTACTCAGATTTTTCCTTTCTTCTACTCACCTCCATTTCATTTAACCTTAGCTACGAATTCTTTTAAACTTTTTATATAAAATATTGTTTATTTTGTAGTCAGCATGGACTCCCATGTAATATCGTAAGCCAAAATATCAAAAGGTTCCTAGCATTCACAATCCTGTCGTAGAGAGACAAAGAGAGGAAGGAGAGGGAGGGAGGAGAAAGTGAGAAGTGGATAGGGCTCAGAGAGACTGAGAGACTGTGAGAGAGATAGACGGAGCGATATGCCTCTACGGTAAGTTGTGCTGCTCGCACTCGGGAGACTCCGGTTTCGAGTCCCACCATGTCCATTCATCTGCTTCAGGTTTAAATGTCCAGGTGGCCTTCTTGGGTAAATAACACATGCAAGAAATGTGCTCTATCGTTTAGTATTGCTGTAACATGGCACACGCAAACAAATTACATGAATGTTGTTTAATTATTAAAGTGCATTTGGAAATGTCTAACAAAATGTGTTTTTAGGTATCGAATCTATGTTCAAATCTGTCTAGTAGAGGGCACATTACAGCTATTTGTACCGCCTGCGGTGCCGTAAGTAGTAAAACACTACACATTTCATTTCATTTTACAGCTATTTGTCACTTCGGTAATGTCACTGATGTTGCTTTGGAGGGTTTTGATAGAGAGGAAGATATCTGAAATTATTTAAATTTATTTTTCATATCAACCAGTATAATTATACTACGCCAGGTTATTGTTTGCATTTGATATTGCCATTTTTGCTTGTACATTACTTCTCTTAATGTTCCACTTATTTAGATGTATCATATTTATTCTACAAATCACTGGCACATGCTGAAGTCACTAAAGAAAACACTTTCTTTTTATAAAAGTGAGAAAAGAAATTCCCGAGTTCCGTTCACGATACTTCTCTCTCCTTGTCTAATTCCCTCTGTTTCTTTCCCTCTAACACACTACCAATCCTCTTTCTCCAACTGTAGCTGTGCAAGATACTCCTTAAGATTACAGTTCCCGTTGCAGACACAGGTGTCGAGTCACCTTCTTTGACATCCCTCCAATCACGACTGCCTCTGGAGGGTAATCTAAAGAAACTAGCTACAGTTCCTGTGTAGCAGGAACTAAGAACGTTTGCCTTATTATCAGTAGAAACAGAATATAAGCATGGCACCAAGGGCACACTAGACCATTGAACTTTTATTTGTTTATGCAATGCCAGCAGAAGAAGGCATTTGTGATATAGAGATCAGCATGAGAAGAACAGGGATTGGTTATTACACGTAGATATAATTCGTATCCACTTTAAATGTAACAATATATTTCTAATCGTCTTAAACGTGGCTATAAATCATATGTGCCATGATTAGGTCAATATTTTAACATTACATAGCATGCGCCTAGGGATTCCAAGTATGTCTGTGCAAATCTTACGGTGTTTTCTCAGATTAAATCATAATAAAATGGATCACTAAAAGGAAGTAAAGTACTGCGTTTGTGTAAACGAAAACCGTGATATAGCATCGGCCTTCTAGTAAGAAACTAACAATAGTAAAGAGAAATGCAGCATATTAAAAAAAGAGCAATATAACAAGTAAATTATTTTGCTTTTATTGGATCTGTTTATTGTGACAGAAAGGTAAACTATATTCATCCTTCCAAAAGTATTTTAAGGTAAAATATAGCCTCATAAAAGCACAAAACAGTTGAATGGCAATAGTAGCACACTTTTAGCGGGGTTAACATAAGTTAAGTGCTCCGAAACATCAACTGCAATGTTATTCAACAAAAGAAGGCGCACTCGTAGAGACGGGATTTGATCCAGCTCCCTTACGAATGTCAGGTAAATCCATTAACGCTTCAGTTTCTTAAAAGTTTTTGATAATAGGTTTAGCGCACGCGCACACACTTAGAGAACATGTCGCCTGATGTTTCGAAAACACCTTTTGGAGGGTAACGATAACAATCTGTACATAAGTTAAATATTTTAATAGTATATAAACTTGTGTATATACATTGTGATTGTTATTCAAAAGTAACTAATTACCGTGGCATCTTATACACAGAATTTTAATAATTTCTATCAATTAAATATTCATTTTTGATATCTTATAAAAGAAGTTCTTGTAATAAACCTATAGTTCGACATTTTAAACAAAATTCTATTATTTGAGAGATTTCATATAAGCTTGGCTTAATAGAACGTAAAGTAGTGGAGAGTCGTGCAGTATCGGCTGGCATGCAGTACCGGCCACTACTGTGATTTCCTTTTTCGCCTCCATGTGGCAGAGGTTTCCAGTAAGTAGTAGCAAGCTTGTGCATCCACGTGCGCTATAGTCGGATATCTTCTTCCTCTCTTCAGTTTTTTGTCTGCTCTGAGTGCTTGATGGTGGTTAGTGTAGCTCTTAGCGCACGGAAGATATTCTGAGGCCTATAGCAGCGCTATATTTGCTATCTCTGTAAACCAGTGAGCTAAACATTTGTGAACTGAGCAGAAATAGTGACAATAAGTTCCCATGCTTTTGTATTCTACTATTGTTCTACATGTGGCAGGAAAATGTGTCACTGACAATCTATACTGTAAGAGAAAAGACTGGCCGATACTACAAGACTCTTTCTACAAGCCTTATAATTCCAGCTTTTTTTTTTTTTTTACTTTCGATGTAATAAAGTACTATAACTAAAAATAAAAATCATTACATTATACTACATGTCTTGAGGTAAGAGAATAATATAGTAAGATTCCGATTAACTACCACAGTTAAAGAGTAAAGTCAAAAACCTTAACCCGGCCTATACTGCACGACCTTTCCCTATGTCATACGTATAGGTACCAAGTTTTGCTGCAATCTATCCAGTCATGTAATACACACATATAAACATAAATATTAAAAGTTTAATTTTTGGCTTCAGGATGGCAAAGTTTATAGAAATTATTCATTCCAAATCGAAAATTACCAGAAAAGGTATAGTTAAAACATAATTAAATTACATATTTTCTCCGTTTAAAGGCACATTAATGTTTTTAAATTTGAGCTTTTTCTTAGTACTACTATAAAATTCAAGGCGATTCTATAAACTGGCTATGCAGACCTTTACGGCTACACGAGTTCAAAGGCCATATTCTGGATCAAGAAATGCTGTTATTCGTAACTAGTGCTTGAGAATGCCTGCGATGTGTAATATTTTTATCTTAATGACCACTAAGGAAGTTCCGTTGAGTGTATCTACAACTTTGTATCCCAGAGTTCCTCGATCTTTATGCCTGCTTCGTAACGACGGTGGTACTGACTGAAAAACATTGCAATGGAGGATCCTCCATTTGCTTTTATCCATCTTCTTTGTTATCATTTCATAAAAATCCCGACCTAACTCCGCAACGATACCATCTTCCCTTAAATGACTCTACTTCATATGGAGGGAAAAGAAGGGGAGATGGAATGGTCCAACTAACATCTCTGCAGACAACGGTTCTACCGCCCGCTGGTCCCTCTTATGGTAGTCATATAACATACACTACCCACCACCAATAAATTCACCAACGAAATTGCAACGGCAACATTTTTCTTTCTTTTATTTGGCTGGCGCGATTGGATTTCCTCTTTACTGTTTACTTTTTTTTAGTTATTGCATAACTATGGAGACAACTACCGTCAGTGAGGCAGATAACCGATAAAAGTTTTCTTACAACCGCGATCGGAGAATTCTGTGGCTATAAGACTCCAGCATGAATTCTCCCCGTAACGACATACAGATTGTGGTTGTGGCATGTGAGCAGATTTACGCAACGAATTAATTCCTCATTACTGTTTATTTGAGCGTGAAAAGGGGCGTTCTGCATGGTCACTATGGCTACAAATATTCGGGACTGCATTGGCTATTATCATTTCCATTGAATCTTTAAGTAGTTCTACCTTCATTGTTTCACGAGTAAGCAATTTGTAATTAATTAAGTAAATAATATCCAACAATAGGAATGAAATAATTAGAAATATATGAGGGTAAAATAGCCTAAAATGGAGAGATCATGTTCTGAGAATGGAGGAACACACACTACCTAAAGTTTGTCTGAAATGTAAGTCAAGAGGGAAGCGGAGAATCGAAAGACCAACAAGAGGATGGGTAGACCAAAATCGAAATTCGGAACGGACCCTGTAAGGATATTATCAAACAAGTTATGAAACGTCATAATTTCATACATCAGTCCCGTTTTAAAGGAATCAATTATCTAGATGTTTCCAAGATCCAATATGTAATTGAAGACCTTTCGATAACCCATGACTTAATGAAATTCTAATGTTTGGTGAATGTTATCCTACTCTCCACTTACTTAAATGAATAAAACATAAACTAAGAAGCAATATACAGAATGCAACATTAAAATAAATACTATAGCCTAACAACTGACAAGATGAAAGCACCAGACATACGGGTTACTTTGAAACAATGGAATCACTTACAAATTCACTTATATGCCTCAGATTAGGGCCAGTGACAGCAGTTTAATACTCGTGTACTGACCCATCAATGCAAGCTTCCCTTTCAAACAACAATGAACATAAACAGACAGGAAATAAGGGTTTAAGATTCCTCCATAAAGGCCCGATAGAGACGCGATGTGAAACGCAACACCTTAGGCACACGAGCAGCTGATTTAAGCTTACGTAACATATTTTAAAAATAGATTGATTCAATGAAAGACTATCCTATATTATATGATTAACCTATACCTGTGTCTTGATCCGTGGTGCACGGAATTCTGGTTCCCAGGCACGAAATGCGTCCGGGAGCATTCCCACCCTTGGAAATGAGGATTTCAAGTTGGACCGGTACCGACTGAGGAAAGTAAGGACCTGCAATAGGCAGCGATTCTGATCATGAAAGCCAACATTTCAGCTGGGAGGTATGTGCTGCTGACCCACAACAAACAACAGTTTAAACGAATGTTCAACTACCTTTCGGTAACCAACATTTCCGATACATGTCTGAAGATGTGAACTGGCCATCCACAGTTAAAGAAAATAATTTCCTTTTTGAGATAAATAAAACCCCAATTTTGTGACATTTTAAACGCACAGGCGGCTGGCCCCGTAGCTCAGTCGGTAGAGCACCTGCCTGCCGTGAGAGGAGTCCTGGATTGGATCCCCGGCTGGGGTGGGGATTTTTCTCCAACCAAGATGATTCCTCATCTTCCCCAGAGTCTGGAAGTATGAATGAGAGTGCGAATGTGTGCGTGATCTAATGATTAAAACTCAAGGAATACGAGTTAACACCTTCGATATGTTCCAAAGGATATATCCGCTGATATGACCATTGCAGTTGCAGGAGATATTTTATGTTGTTTTAAATTATTTTAAAATGAATGTATTAAAGATAGTTAAAGAGATTGTAATTTATGTTAAAGTATAAGCTTAAAGTAAAGCAGGCCGTTAGAATGATGCAACAAAATTTGAGGTTTGTAAAAGATTATGAGTATTGGTAATTTCTGCAATGAGATTACGTAACCTATGACGTTAACCAAAAAAAAAATAGAATTTGTGCAACCATAGCAACATAATAAGGAAGAAGCTGGAATCTTTGCAAGAACCAGGTCGCCTGAAAGCATTCGTCTTAGGAATCAGACGTGGTTTTATTATTATTTTTTTATTTTATTACTTTTTTATTTTTTTTTACTCGATGCACTGCAAGTCTGCACAAAATCTGCGTCTGTAACATATTTTCGCCATGCTACAGTGGTATAGACATATAGCTCAGTGTAAGCTTATTAAAGGCGAAGTTTTGGGCGAATACAGCAGTGAAATGCAGTAAAATGCATGCATTAAAGACGAGACACCAGTTGTTGTATCATTCGACAGTTTAGGAAATTAAACATCCTATAATATACAGCAAATATCCAGCAAATACGTATTCATCAAGAAGAAACAAAAATATTTTGGAACAAATTTCGGAATTATTCTTAAGCAAAACCCTTAATTCTTCAGTTTGCGTTTCGATACCTCGACCCTGGGTGGGTGCAGAGATCATCGAACGAGAGCAGCCGTGGAGAGCTTCAAGCATTCTGCTAGAACTTCACCAAAGGTGAGAAATCCATCATCACCACCTTCATCCACAATAAACCGCTACACAGTTAAAGACGGGGTATAAATGGGAAGAAATTAAACAAAATGCACAGCCATATTGATATTACTATTCTAACTTAGTTTCCTAGCATCTTCTTCAGCGTTTTGTCATATGATGAACGTGGTCCTGATTGTTATTTGAAAAGTGATAGAATAACTAAAAGGTCTTCCTTTTTGGTAAACTTCTCTTTGAAATTGTTTATTATTTTGTTTTATTTACTTAATTATTTTTACATCTCGCACAACAGATGAAGTATCATCAACAACTATGACGTTATAAGCAAGGCAGTTTATGCACTGTCTAAAATCCATTGGCTTATGTTCCACAAAGAATTAACTCATATAAACTAAGGAATGTCTCGAAGAACAACTTCTTGTTAACAACTTATACTAAGACCTGATATTGCTATGCTATTTTACTTTTTAATCCTGTAACGGTACAAGTGTTTAGTAATGATGTCATTGAATAAACGCATTTATAGATTAAGTAAGCAACTCAAATAACGCTAAAAGGGACAATATCAACCATAATAAATACAGATATGAAACTGAATTTACATAACATAATTTATATTATGCAAACTAATTCCAGGTTCTTTAGCAAAAAAGAGCTGCTATGTTGAATTTATGACCCGTTGTCGTTTGATTTCTAAACCCAATCCTACAAAGCTAACTTCCCTCTTTCTTCTGTTTGCTTCGTGATAACCGAAGAAAAACGTCGATCCTGATAAACATTAGAAGAAACTATTTCATTACACCTTTTTGTTATAGGTAATATGGAGGCTGAGGAGGGGAAAACTATTACTACACTTTTGAAAATTGCGTAAACACATGCTAAGTGAAATTCTACTCTTGATCCACATTTATATTTATGGTTTATAATTTAAATGAATTGGTAAAAAATTATATCGAATAACTGAATAAGTTGCTATAACTATAAGAACACAAATTCAATTTTTTTTTGTGTGTGATTTACGTCCTACAACGTTAAGTCATATCGGACGGTGAACTAATTGAGTGAAATGATGCCCAAATGAGTCCAGGGTCCATAGAGCTTACAGTTACCTGACATTCGTCTTGAAGGATAAGGGAAAACCCCGGGGAAAACCTTATCCAGGTAACTCACCCTGACAGAGATTCGAACTCGGGAATGAATTCATTGGAATGAATTTAAAATTTTTGAATTAAATTAATTTAAATGAATGGCTATGCAATACTGTTTCTAAACAACACTTTACAGAATATCCGCAAAAAATCCAAAATATGCATTTTATTAGTCAGGCAACTTTTTGAATGTATATAGGCAAAGTTATTAAGAGACTTTTCTTTTAGAAAATAAAAGGTAACAATGTTTTTTCACATAAAAAGGGAGATTTTCTTGAAAATCCTAATATTGCATTGCAGTTAGTCCCTTGCCTGTCACCAAAGTGCCTTGGTTTCGATATCAGAGGACAGTAAGTGGGATTAGTGATGGGCAAAGTGACGTCTGGGTGGGTTCTCCGGTTTTTGCCGCCATTCATTGCACCAAATGTCCTAATAACTTTTCCTTTCATCCAATTCATCATCATTTCATATTATTCCAATCCTCACTCTCACACAAGGCTTCGAGCTGATCACCCAGCTCAGGGGACTGCCCGCTTCGGTAGCGTAGATGGTAGCGTGTCTGCCTCAAGTTCAAGAGGTCCCGAGTTCGAATCTCGGTTAGGGTGAGTTATCTGGATAAGGTTTTTTCCGGGGTGTGCCCTTATCCTGATAGACGAATGTTAGGTAACTCTAAGCTCTATGGACCCCGGACTCATTTGAGCATCATTTCATCCATTCCATTCATCGTCCGATATGACTTAACGTTGGAGGGCGTAAATTGCAGAGAGAGAGAGAGAGAGAGAGAGAGAGAGAGAGAGAGAGAGAGAGAGAGAGAGAGAGAGAGAGAGAGAGAGAGAGAGAGAGAGAGAGAGAGAGAGAGAGAGAGAGAGAGAGAGAGAGAGAGAGAGAGAGAGAGAGAGAGAGAGAGAGATCAGGAGACTTCCCAACGAGTAGACATTTCCGATGAAATATTGCGATAAAATTTTTGTATGGAATACAAAACTGTCTCTATTTTATAGACAACGGTAGAGAAAGTAAAAGAAAAAATATACCTGTGTAAAACCCCTGTCAATTTTTCTGTGGAACATTATAGTGAATGGCCCTAGACCACCCTTAAAAATGATGATAAGCACTAAGCACATTGGTAATTTTGGACAAAAATGTGTTTTAATTAATGAAATTGAAAGTGTATATAAATCTTTCGAGTAAGGAATATTTGTATATAGGTAAATTGATAAATTGTTTAGGTAATGAAGTCCTGATAAGAATATTCTCAAAAACACTTCATGCCATAAATATGAATCTGCATGCAATAAGTTGGTCATTTTCAGCTTAAGATGGATGACACAGGAGAATGTCAGATTTGGTGTCGATACAGAGGGAATGTTGAGCAATAGCACATCACCTATGCAGAGTGGGTATTGGTAAGCAAGCGGTCACGGAGAGAGATGTCATGACTGAGGTGTTTCACACGGTGAAACACAGGCCACTTCGCCCGAATTTGTTTTCATCACACGTACTGTACCCTAGTAAGCTTTAGAATAGCAAACTGCACGAGTATCCGGCTTATGACCGCGACAATTCCTTTACATTCTAGGACATTTAACACCCACTGAAATTTACATTGTTGCGTGCAAATATGTGCAGAGTTCCTCGTATTGAGGCGAATAGACGCTAACAGTATGTATAAGGACGGGTACATTATTCTAGAGCTAAAACTCACAAAAGCTAGATATTTTCTTCCTTAAAATTCTTATTATATAGTCACTAGATTTCTTAAGCAGTTGGCATCAAGGTAATCTATACACAAACTATTATACCACAAAGAACTCTGTACACCCAAAAGGGTGTACAAACAGTGTCTTTCTAAAGAAATGAAGATCATTTAGAATTTCCTCAAACTTGACTTTTAAATTTTACTAACCCAAAAAGTCACTGTATCTTCAGCATAAATTACAAAGGATCATGCAATTCTCTAAGAAAACTAGCCACATTAATGACAACGAAAACTGAAAACAATCACATATGAAAAAAAAAAATCTTTAAAGCTTAGTACTACGATTTAAGATTATTCAACATTTATTTTATTTATGTGTTTATTTATTTTATTTATTTATGTGTTAATCGGATTTATAAGAAGCATAAAACACTCAGAAAATAACCTGACAAACAGAAATAACTGTTAGCAAAAAGTCCTCATGAACCACTGTTTATGGAAATCCACGAATTAATTTATACGGGCATCGTAATGTATCTCCAAAGATAGTAAAGATTCAAATTAAATTAAGGATAAATAGTAGACATTTATAAAATTGATTTTAGCATGTATATTAAAATAATGAAAATTTTGGAAAACGAAAATAAGTTCCTTTAAATAGTTTTTAAAATTCTTACAAGGATAGCCGATTGAGGAAAGTAAAACAATTCTGAAAAACACAGAAAAACATACCTCAGTTGGTGTAAGTACGAAACATATATACGGCCCAAAACATGTTTGAAATGCAAGTCAAGGAAACGCCTAGAATAAGTAAAGGGTAATAAATGTGTCTGAAATTTATTTCTCAAACAAGAGGATATAGAACTGCAAACATATATCACCACAAACAGCCATTTGTATTATTTTTAGTCTTTGCTCCACGCATACTTTTTAATATAAATTCACTTTTGTTTTGCATAAGATGATAAGATTTGCAAGTCTAAAATTGGAGGACGTAAGAAATCCCTCACCCCCGTCTTTTCCTTCGTAGTTTTCGTTCCGAGAAATAGTAAATACCATTAGAGTCTTGCTGAAGTAACTTATCCGGACGGAGAATCAACACATCCGCTAGATCCTAGTAGACATACCTTCCCTACTTTGTAGACTTTTTGCTACATAACTATCCGCCTTCATGGAGTATTGCTAGAAATGTGTAAAAGTAAACGGATGACAAAGTGACTGTGAAACATTTTGTTCGCCAAAGACTATATATATATATAGTATTGTCACCGACCACATTGTTGCGAGGAGGCGTGGCCGAAGCGCACAAAGAGACAATTAAGGCAACGCGGAGATAAAAGCTTGCCGAAACAGATAAAGAGACAGATAGCTGACTGGAAAGTTCGATTTCTTGTTTGTTACAGAACCTTCCAGAAATATCTAGAAATATGAGTAGAGATATATAAGGAAGCTGCGACTCACCAAGAAAGTGGTAATCGGAACTGATTCGTGTGCCTGCAGCTGTGTTTTGAAAGTGAACTCTTTGTTTTGTATCTGTGTATGTTACGTAATTTGGTACTCTAAGGATTGACTAAAGAGTGTTTCTAAGGAAATAAATAGTATTTTGAATTTCTGTAGCTTGGACTTTTAATTCTACGAAATTCTACGAATTTTGGGGTCACAGCTTCAAAGTTCTGTTAGGTATACTTTTATGCAGCATTAAATATTACTTGATTTTGTGATTAGGCAGGACAGGAACCACAAGCGTGCGAACCTCAAAAGTTGTTATTGGAACGCACCGGCCACGAACACAAAAGCATTACTCCTTGCTCCTTATTAGCGACTCTAGCCTACCTTTCAGGTAATGCTCCAAAGGGCAATTATTTGTGCAAAAGTCGACTAATAACTCGGACAGTTGCAGGGTTGCTCTTCAATGTAAAACTACACATTCCGTCCTAACAGGGAGGATTTTGCGAGTACTTAGATAGCAAATGCAAGCAATATGGGGCGCTATACGAACGCCGAAATGACGGATATGGTTTTGATGGATGTAAGAGCTGAAGAGAGTTCAACGAACGCACGATTAATTTAGTTTCATTAAAAATATGAATTGCAAAAATAGTTACATCAATGATAATATTTCTTTAGCTTCAGAGCATTTTATTATGATCTTAATTGTACAGTACTTCCAACCACTTACTGTAAATATCGTCAGCTTTCTTTTCAGTTACAAATGCTTTATTTAGTATTATCAAACACGTGAAATAAAATTCTCGTCTTATTGTAAAAGCCATTTAGTTTTGGTTAATTTATCTACAATTCTTTGTTGTTTTCTGTCCTGTTTAACATTTGATGCTTCCATCCTCAACCTCACTAACATTAACTTCCCTCTAACATGAATAAGTTGAATATGCCCACCAGCTTTTTTGCCATCATGGACTGCTATAACGGGATTTTGAAACACGTTAAACACCCAAAAGCAATTATTAAGCAATAGCTTCTTTATTGATGTTTCAAAACCCAAAGAAATTCTTAATAGTAGCAAGCTACCGCGGAGTAGCCTGTATGTTTACAGCACGCGACACGGCGTGTGAACTGTACCTGCGAACCCCGACAGCGTGAGGCACGCGTCTTTGTTCCTGTCACTGCCTAATCCACACTCATTCTGGATAATTTTTTATGTGACTCTAATAACGGTAAAAACTAACGTTATGTGCCACACAGAAGCTGAGAAACTACTTCTATATGTTCATTCGGTGTCGTTTTGAAACACCCTGTATAAATTGTTCAAATTAATTAAAATTCAACAATTTAATTTTCCTAAAACGCAGAAAGCGCGCTGTAACTTAATAATTAACTATACCAATTTGTTAAGGATGCCTAAGAGATTGTTCCTGTAAAAAATGTTTCAAAAGGTTCAAAAAGCTTAAAGTTTCCTTCCATACCAAATGCGCTGCATTTTTTGAAACTTCAATGCTACCCTAACTTTATTATTTATAAAAATAGAATTTTGCTAGCTCTATAGTGAAATCTTAAGGAGACCAAACCTGACCAGAGCATACTGCCTCCTACTGTTGCAGTGAACTAAGTGGGGAATATCTAATAATATTTGTAACCAAATATAACAAAGCCCAACCCGGCTAAACTTACAGCGTAAGCAACATCTTGTTTGGTCCTGCTTTGCCGCGCCTGTCGTTTTCCTACGTTAATTATTTATATGTAGTGAAACATTACTTTGTATGCATTGTGTAGCGTGTGGATTTTGCGGAATGTGATCTCGGTTCCCTTAGAAGGAAAGCCGAGCATTGAACTGTGCGTCAACATTTGACATGGTTCATGGGTTCCTCCGATCAGTTATTGGCTGTTGGCATTTATTCGAATGTGTCAATTGAGTTGACAATTCACCAACTCAACATTTTATTATATACAGCAATTAAACTGTGTTGTCAATGAATGAACTGAGTTTAATTTATTGACGTGACGCTCCCTAATTGATGTGGTTCTCAGTATTCCATTCTATATTGGGTGTGAATGACCCCTTAATTTCACTGAGGCATCTTTATCAGGCTTGAGGTACTTTACGTGCCAAAGATCTATGTTACAGGACCACCAACTTTACGTTCCTACTAAGAAAGCCATGCTAAGGAAAATTCCACCACCTTTCCCGAATTTCAATCCGAGATCTTCAGAATCAGAGGTCAGCATGTTACCCCACACTGCTAGACGACGGAGGACGAGTGTTTTGTCAAACATTCGGTTAGTTTAGGTATTTTGCTATACTCAGTTATTAGGGGGTGTTTACGTAAAATAAGGTCTCCAATTTTATTTAATATAGAAAATATGTTTATTGTCAATGAATATTACATTGATGGAAAGGCGGAACTTACAGTTATTTTTCAACATAATCATCATTGCGATCGATACACTTTTGCATGCGGTGGGGCAGTTTTTGTATACCCTTGTCATAGCATTCTCCCGCCAAGTTGCGCAGGTAGCGCTCAACTTCGTTTTCCAAATCGTCGTCGTTTTTTTTTTTATTTACGTCCTCCAACATTACGTCATATCGGATGGTGAATGAATTGGCTGAAATGATGCTCAAATGAGTCCAGGGAACATGGTGCATGGAGCGTAGAGTTACCCGACATTCGTCTTTCAGGATAAGGGAAAATCCCGGAAAAACTTTATCCAGATAACTCACCCTGACCGAGATTAGAACTCGGGACCTCTTGTACGTGAGGCAGACATGTTACAATCTACGCTACCGAGGCGGGCATCATCGGTCGGGAAATGTGTTCTACCCAGCTGTGATTTCAACTCAGGATACAGATGATAATCACTAGGTGCTAAGTCTGGACTGTAGGGGGGGATGGGAAAGGATGTCCTATCCGAACTGAGCCAGGAGATCAGCCGTTGCATGTGCCGTATGCGATAATGCAAATGTTCGGTCAAAATCTTGTCAATCGTAGTCTAACTGATTTCAGGCATAAGTTCGCACAGCACGCGAACTGTCACACGCCGATCTTTAAGCATTTCTTTAAGCATTTCTGATTTGTGTTCCTACCGATTTCTGTCTTATTATTACGGCCATTCCATGTTCAAATGATTTTTATTACCGTGCCGCACTCAATAGTGGTATTGGGATTGGGATTTCATTATGGGAGAGGATTTCCTTCCCATTTCATTGCGAGGGAATTTAGTACGTAAGCCTTCACGCTGGGCCCACTGTTCCTATGCCCCCAAGTGGAGGCATAGGATGAGGCGAAGGAGACAGAGGTCGGCCGACCCAAGGAGCCACGAAAGTACAGAGGGGAGGGTCCCTGCAGTTTACTTGGTTAGAGACTTCCTCCGACAGGCCAGGACAACGAACTCGCTCCTCCACAGCGGGACGACAACTAGCCCAGCAGCCGAGCCCTATAATGGTCCCAAGGTAGGCGATCCGAGCCCCAAAGGTCCCTGACTGGCGGTCCCGAAATGGTCCCAGCAGAGGAGCTGAGGCCGGCAACCGACCTACCGGAGGAGGAAGTAGTTTTCCTCAGGACATATCATCCTGCCATGCACCGCCGAGACACCCGCCGACACTTCTACCCTGAAAGAGATCACCAGATGAGAGATGATATGAAATGATAATGGAGATAAAATGGAGGGACAGGAAATCTGGGGGATTTCCTAGCCAACATTCACCTAGCGACCTGGGAAACCCCCAAAAACCTTTGGGTCAGGTAGGTCGGCCACGGGTATCGAACCAGGGCCTCCCGAATGCGGGCCAGATACGAAACTACCTGAGCCATCCCGCTCGGTGCACTCAATAGTAGTATATTTGTTAAATAAATGTTATATGCAACAGGGATATTCTTTCTACCGATAAAGTGTTCAAAGTTATACTGAGAACTCTTTAAGTTTAATGCGGTGTCGCTATAAAGTATATGCTTCCCTTAACACGAGTAGTCAGCACTTCACAGTATCTAAATGCTCGCTTAGAGTCGCCAACTTCAAAGCAGCGTTAACAGACAGTGCCATAATCAAAATAGAAATAAGAAGAAGTGTGGTGGAGGTGAAGGAGTACGCAAATGCAGTCTGTGTGCAGGACGTGACATAACAGCCGCTTGACGGAAAAAGATAATCCAAATGAACACCCCCACTCCAGGAAAAGCATGTCATGCTGACTTTATGGCATTTAAAGAGTGCCCATAAGTACTTCTTCCTTCTCTCCCCCATCGCATCCTGAAAAGCAAGTTAACTTAGCAGACTGCACATGCAACTCTGTGTTGAACCTTTAAGTAGTAGTTCCTTAGGGTAACTCCGGCTGGCGTCCTCAGCTACTTCTTTGCAATATAGGAAGACATTTTAGAGATGAATGTACCTAAGCAATTGAAGCACTTCTTCGAGGGTTTGTCTTTATAGTGGGAGTTGTTTATGATCAAAACAATCTATACTTGGACCATCTCTACCAGTCGTGTATGAGTGATGTTCAAGAGATACAGAGCTGAAAGACCTAAAGATTAGTTAAAACCATATTTAGCGATTTATTTAAGATACCTTTAAGGTTTTGTATTTTCGATATTTTGTATAGCATAGACAACTTAGGAAAACAGTTATTTCTACCAGCACAAGTAAATATTTTAAAAATGCTTTACAGCAAGGTTTTTGCATGATAATTCTCAGTGACTGAAGAGCACGTTTCTTAAATTTAGCACACTGATTTAAACCCACCTCCTTGTATTGACATATTCTTCAGCCATTAAATCAGACGAGGCAATAGCTACTGGATTAGCATTCACTGGAGCGTTAGTTTAAATAGTTGTATTTCTAACAATATTCAGCCTCCAAATTCGTGCACAGTTTCATTTTAGCCTAATCTTGGGCTTAGAATAGCTTTCATCTAGGTGTTTTTGGTATTCACTTGGGATGCTGGTTGACACTACCAGAACAAAAATACTATTAATAATATAAATTTATATTGAGGAATTAATCCTTAAAGAATTAATCCTTTTAAATACATTACTCCGGTATATGGGTGATTTTAATTAATTAGACCCTAAGTGGTCTACTGGGAAATATGATGAGTCAATTGGAGAATTTAATGTCAGGAAGGCACGTTGACCATGCTAGCTCAAGGAGTAGAGCAACTGGATGGAAACCAGTAGATCCGTGGTTCAAATCCCGGCCATGGCATTGAATTTTTCAGTTGGCTCTAATTAATTTAATACTATTAATAATGTAAAAGACATCAAAATAACGTTCTTATCTAATCCATATCAGTTATTACCAGCAAACCTATTAAATGGAAAGACAGTAAGTTTCTGGGATGTTAATTAAATCTCTACAAAAACTGTGGATTAACCCTCTCATCCACAGAGGTGAGATATTCACAAGCTTAAATAAAACAGGGCTAGTCAAAGTAAAATACCTTCTTCACAGATAACTAGTGCAAAAAATAATCTACGTATTGTTGTCATGCAAGATGAAATTTTAGCCACTTCCTTGAAAAGCTGGAAAATGATTGGCGAGGTCAAATATAAAAATTGATAAAATCCGTTGTAATGTGATGAACATCATCTGTAGCTTACAAATTTCTCTAGACAAAATTAAGTACAGCTAGCCATCTACTCCCAACTCCTTCTGTGTTACGTTATGTTACCACAAACTGTCAGTCTTTTTACCTTTACTGTCGCTGATATAAAGTTGCCTCACCAGCACTAACAACTTCATCAGCAATTAGCCAGTGCCTCGCTCGTAACCGTTTCTCGACTTGCAACACTGTGAATGAAGTGTAGGAAAGGAGTGTCAGATAATATATTACTTGAGAGCATAACGCAACCGAAGTAGCCTCTGGGTAGGACAATTTAAGCTAGTTTATGCTCGAATTAGCATAAGTATATACATAACTCTGATCGCTGTCTGGCCCTAATGGCAGGAAGTTGCTCCTGGATTTCATACCAGTAGGAGTAAACCATCTGGAAAAGTTTTTCTTGACCAGTGGTCCTCATTTGGGAATGGAGAATTTCAGTTTGTGCTTAGTCAAAACATAAGAGTGTTACTTTTGATAGCCGTACGCAATTTTCATTTGTTGTGACTAAGGCTATGCATTACTGAAGTACACATTTATGCACAGTTTGTACTCAGCAGCAGAAAAACCTGTAGCACACGATAAGTTACACAATCCTAAAACCTGATCTTTGGAACTGAGGCAACCTGGCGGAGGAGAAAACAGTTTCTTCTTAAATTAATTTTAGAGCGTATACCAAACCTAATTTATTTGACATTTTCTGTTTTACTTTGTAAATTTCATTCTTTAGCGCTAATAAGAACTGGGCTACCGTTACTGTTGCTGTTTGCGGAATACAAGACTCTATAACACGTGGTATTTTATCTCATGCTAGAAGGATTGAACAGGATGACAACTTAGTGAGGTTCTTGGGAACAGGAATTTGTTCTCTAGCTTGAAATTTCATACCAGAGTAGCTGAAGGACATCGCATGCTGACTACAATCCTATAAAATATAAATAATAATTTTATATTGTTTAATTAATGCAAATATTTGTTATTCTACAAAAGCAAAAGCTTTCTACTCCCTTCCACATTAACTTGACTACATGCACCATGCAGTACTACCACAAATACTATTATGTGTTTCAAATGGGATGTTTGTCCTTGAGCGCTACTAAATGAGCAACCAATAGGAGTTGTCGTATGACATTCCCCCTATGTGATGTCTGCCGAGCGCCAAACTAATCAATCTCTAATACATACTATTCGCGCCAAGACAAAGATTCAGATTTTGCAAAAACTGATCCATGAGGATGGAGAGATTAATGTATTTAACATAGCCGTAAAACCCCATATTTTTAGCTCAAATAGTTTTCCTAATACAAATAAAGTACTATTGTACTTTATAACAATGCATTGCAACGTAAGCACTGTAATGAATATCATTATTGGTTGGCATGTATGCGTGAACGCATATTTGAAATTACTCAGAATTGAAACGTAAACATTTCGCATGACGTTATAAAAGAAATACTTTGAATAAGGCTACGTGTTTGTTAAATTCGATGAGAGGAAACAATACACTTCCTGCTCGTCTGGCAGAACGTGTCTGTTCACATATCTTTGTTTATGAATGGTCCGGAATCTCTATTTACTCTAGAGACTTGAAAGCAGTATTATTCAATTACCCTTCCGTTTAAAAACTAGGAGAAAGTATATCAGCTGGATCAAAGAGACACGATCCACCTTCCCCCTTACTACTGCCAGAACAATTTAATTGAGTGAATGTGGGCTCAAATTATGTTGCAAACTGAAATACTATTTTTAAACTGACTGACGTTGAATGACTTATTCAAGAAGAAATTGAAAAGGAAATTAAAAAGACTGGGAAAACTGCGTGAGACATCAGATAAACTACAATAAGACAACTTTTGGAAAGAAATAGCACGTAATGAAATTTTGGAGCCTATCATAAATTTGCAGTACTCAGACGATAAATACAATGACTGACGAATGATCTCTTAGCGTAACATTCATAGCTATATGGATTGACCACTGGCATTTTCGTTGGATTAGAAAAATAAGTAATTATAAACTATAATTAATTTTAAAATAAATATTTACACCATGTGCGTAATATACGAATGTGCGTGTTGCAATTGTGATTTCAAAAACTGCATTATTGTAAAACTTTGGAAAATTCAGTTACGTTCCCTTAAGTCTAGCGCCAAGAAGACTCGCAAGCGTGCGAGTGAGAGAGAGGGGGAAATATAAAAAGAGTGGGGTAACGATGTGGCAACGCTGAAGGCACTAACGCATCTGATACAGACGAGAACTCTTCCCATTTGAAACACATAATAGTTTTAAAACAATTACAAAATAGTTATATACATTTATAGATACAGGAAACAGCTAGCAGGTGTCATCCAGAACACTGTCTATTGTCATCTTGTGAGGACTCAAAGAGAACTTGCAGCTGTTGCGTGCTCATTCTGAGGACACTTTGGTTACTGTGCCAGAATGCTTCTCAATTTAGTTTAAAGATCAGAATAAATTACTAAAGAATGTTTAATGTAAATCTGAGCTATCAAGTTCCTATAGGGGTCCAACTATTTCTACTTTCTAAAATTTACACGCTGATCAAAGGTTAGCAATGTAAGTGAGGAGGGAGTTTACCTTTACTTGCGCATCTCTTGCCTCGTTTACCTTCTTTGAAAATACTGTCAGTTCTATTGGAAGTTGATAAGTATCCCATTTGCTCTCTGTTAAAGCAGGGAAAGACAAGACAGGCCGTACATCACACGGCTAACAGGATTATTAGCAAGTGTAACGAGAGAATAAACACACCGTTATGTCCTCAGCTGGAGACGAATGTTAACACTGACTAGAAAGAAGGGGACAACGTAACAATAACATTACATACCTTTCTCTTTAACGTAAAAATGTATATGGATGTATTTAAATTAATCGCAAACTGATAAATGCACTGGCTCCGTATACTATTTTGGTGGATATTCTTACTAAAGTAGTAAATAGTGGGTTTTTAAATTTTTACAACAAGTACGACATCGTGGCAATGCAGACTGAAGTGCCGCACAAGGACGTAAACAAAATGTGTTGTGCATGCAGGATTGACACAATTTGGGCCAAATCCGCGTTATGCTGGTTTTTCAAACGCAATGGGCGGATGTGTTGAGAACTGTTTCCTGCGCCTCAGTGCCAGGAAGAGGAGGGAGTTCCTGCCTAAGTGGAGGCTTGCTTATTAAATCGTTGCGAGAAGCTGTAAATTTTCAGAGGCTCTCATTACTTGCTCGTCATGTCATTTGCGGCGGTTACTTCATCGTTGCGTCATCGCCGTCACTCGATCTGCGAAAGGTCTGAGCTGGGAGTCGAACTTCAGGCCTACCGACTGATAATACCGGGAACAACGTACACTATTTAAATATTTTTATTTGGGAGGGCCAAACTACTGAATAAAGTTCCTCGGATCGCATACTTTTAAGTATTTAAAATCTGGATTGTAGATAAAATAACCCCTAGGATTGAAATGGGAATGTGTTCCAATTCAGGAGCTGGGATCAATCCATGATAATCTTTCTATTTTTTTTTCCAAAAATTTAAAAGGCCCTTCCATGCTTTAAGTGAACTATATCTATGTTTAAGAGAATTAGTTTACTGACTAACCTTCCCCAAAACGGGAAATCGAAATTATCACTGAAAATACTGAAAACATAGCATGCTCAAGAATTTTATTGGCATTCTAAGGAGTTGAGTTAACTGGTATTTATATTTCCCATGTCTAAAGGAATATCCTTACTACAGAGTAAAATGCAGAATAGAAGATATAGAAATACAGGAAATATGGGGAAGTCTAGAAAATATGGTCATTACAATTTTAGAAGCAAATAAAAGGAAATTGGGGACGAGAAGCATATGTAGATTACTGCAATAGACAAGAGAGAGAAGGGCTAGCTTGGATGAGAACAGGAACAATATTTCTAAGAGGGATAAGAGGTATGGAAAAGGTAATTTGTGAATTGTGTGGGGGAGGGGGGAAAAAGCATAGAACACTATGTAACAGAATGCGAGGAGGTTGCAATTTGCAGAAAACGGGTTTGGGAGGAAAAGTGGGAGAAAGTAGAGAAGAGGGTAGTAGCTATGAAAATGTTAACGGGGAGGGAGGAAAAGAAGGTAAGAAGTATTTGTGAGTTCTTGCAGAAAGTAAAAGAAAAATGGGCCAGAAATGTAAAGAATATAACTAAGGAAGATGATGGGGGAAGAAGGGACTAATTAAGTAATTAAGGAGGCATGGAGATTAAGAGCTACCTGACAGAGCAGAAGACCAGGGTGTCATATAAGCCAAGGTAGCAACAAGGTAAAGACAAATAAATGCAGCCAAAAGTTGTAAATTGTAACATTTTAGAATATGCACAATAAATATGTCATACCATATCATATTTTACCATGGGATCAATTTAAAAAAAAATCCCTGCTCTTAGTTTGAATTTTTCAATATATTAAGCAGTACACCTTAGAAATGTTAACGTCGTTCATTTATTAGCAATTAGTTGATGTGTAGAGGATGTAGTATTAATATTTACATTTATCCACCGGCTTAAAAACAGAAATAAATGACGACGAAGGAAATTAGTGCTATTATTATATAAAAGATGTTTCCTTTGCTGATTTACTGTAAACGTTGAGGTTTAATCATTACCATGGGATTACTTCTATTTCAAGCAGTAGGCCAGAAGGCATTTTCATTTTTATTTTGGAAACTTTACGATTATAGAGAGGCGAGAGACATACAGGCAGACCTCAACACTCTAAAAGGATCACTGTGGGGAAGCTGCCGTTCTGCCAGTGTAATCTAATTGAAAACACTAATTTCTGAAGGCAGATGTGTCCTCGCATCTTGCGTTGATGCATCTGGAAATAAACCGCAAAAGCTTTAGAGAGACAAGACTAACGCAACGTGTTGTGTCACTTATGACGCATGCCTGTTCTTAAATTATTCTTGGGAACACAGCAGAAGGGGAAAAAAAGGAGTCTCATGTGGGACACATAAAGATTCTCTCTACCCAGTACCAACACATATGCATATCTTCTACATCGAGCGAGATGACTGCGTGGTAGCCTATGAGACTCACATTCGGAAGGTCCGTGGTTCAAACACGACAGTACCATCCTCCCTCATAGAGGCTTTTTCCATATTTCCCTCGGTTCTCGTTACTGGAAAATCCATGGAGGTACCCTAAGCGTATGCCTGAAAGATTTTTATCCCAAAAAGCCATAATTTCATTTCATTAATCACCTAGTCTCACCGCCTCTCCACAAAACACTCTCAGGGTTTTTAATTATTCATGTGCGTCTTGAGCTCATGTGTGGGAAAAAATCGGAAGCCTCGCATACTAAATCTTCATTCACCCCTTCAATGAAAATGTTAACAAAAAAGAATGAATATTTCGAAAATAATTAATGCATTAAATACGTTACTTGATTTAATTAGCACATATCCTACAGTGTGTCTTTTTGCCTAATACATTTCCCCTGATACAAATATTAAGTCAGCATGCAGAGGACGTCACAAGCTAGTCACAGTTGGTTTAGCTCCATCCTCTATCAGGCTGTTAATCAAAATTATTTAAACTATTTAAAAAATAAAGTAGCGACCCTTCTTTCATTTACATAAATATATATCTAAAACAATGATCAGATTTTTAAAGTGATTGCTTTGAAATCCCATACTGTTTGTTCGACTATTAACGACTTTGCATTTGAGAACAGCATAAACAGTTAGAAATTCAGAAATGATCTCACAAATGGTAAACTCAACAAAAGGTTTGTTTTATATATACTCTATGCTTTAACGGGTTCTACATATTTAAGGGGTGGGGGGACTTTACCAATCTCTTACGGTTTACGAATTATAAAAACTCAATTAGAAAGAAAAGAACTTCTCCCTCCTCTAGTTAACCTCTTCTATAGAGAAATTACACCCCCAAGACTTAGACGTCAATTCCCAGGGTTACATATCAGAGACTACACAATGGGGAATCAGATGCAGGGAATGAGAGGGAAGATGGCATGAAGCGAAAGGTGATGATGGAGCAAGGGATGAAATCAATTTTTTTCAAATTCTGAATGCAACTTCTAGTACAGCAGCTATTGCAGCTACTGGTAAGTTGATTTCAGCGTTTCCATTGATTCACGTACAGACGCCCTTAATAATATGTTTTATCTTTAGAACTAAACACAATGAGTCCGAAGAAGTTAATAGAAAGAGAATGATATATTTCGTGTAGTGTAATCAGAATTGTCTGATTATAATCATTAGCTCCACATCGATAATCTTGAACTTAAAAATCATTATAAAGAGAAGAACATAGAAATGTTAAAAGCAGTGAGAAAGAACGGAAAAACTGCTAAAAATATAAGTAGATCGGAAGAAGTAGTTTGAAGGAGCAGCATAACTTTCTGAAGGCCTTTCTGAGGTAAATACACTGTCATATTTTAATGTTTCTTTACTTTATCCCAACAATCTCGCATTTATATAAAGCACCTTGATACCCATTTTTTCGCGTATACTTTTAAACTTTTCAGGATATATCTACAAATATACACAGTCGGAAGGAAATGCAACAACCTTCAGGTCTGTGTTCGTTGAAACATAGGCATAGTATATCGATATTGAGGAATTATATAGCCCGCCTCGGTAGCGTAGATAGTAGCGTGTCTGCCTCACGTTCAAGTGGTCCCGAGTTCGAATCTCGGTCAGGGTGAGCTACCTGGATAAGGATTTTTCCGGGATTTTCCATTATTCTTAAAGACGAATATCGGGTAGCTCTAAGCTCCATGGACCCTGCACACATTTGAGCATCATTGCGCTCATTTCATTCACCGTCCGATATGACTTAACGTTTGAGGACGTAAAATTGCAAAAAAAGATTCAGGAATTATATATTTGTTGCATGAAGTTATTGTATTTATTAACCTATGATTCTATTACGGTGTATTACCTATAACTTAACTCTTCATTAAAGTTACGCAGTCCTTTATTATGTTGCAATTTCCCCACAGTGTACAATTCCTATGCAATAAAATTTGTAAGCTTTTATGAAATTATACGTTAACTGCTTTTAAGATGTTAAGGATATTTGAATTATTCCGGCGCTGAGTTTGCTACAACATTTCCTGATAAAAGGTCTGTAAACATTGTCATTGAAAAAAAAATCCTCACAGTGTGGAATAAGGATGAGGTTATCATCATCATCATCATCATCATCATCATCATCATCATCATCATCATCATCATCATCATCATCATCATCATCATCATCATCATCATCATCATCATCATCATCATCACCATCATCATCATCATCATCATCATCATCATCAAATACTATAAATATTATTACTAGGTATTCTGGAAATGTTTTAACTGTTTATTGATAGGAACTATATTCGTAAAATAAAACACAAAATATACCGTTTAAAATTTCTGTCACTTGAGGTATTTCACACGAGACTCTATTCTGACCTTTATATATAATATAATTTAAGTTCTTGGGACCTTAGAAACTAATTTTATCGCTATAATTACGTGAAGAAATATATAATCAAAAGTGCACCTAGTTTATTAAAAGGTAATTTAAGAAGCAATCTTAGAATTAACAACCTAAAAGATTAAGCAAACATTTTGGAGAAATGAACTGTCCAACAGACTTAAATTTCATTGATGCAAACACAATCATTACACAACAAAACTCCAGAACAACACTCCAATTTTCCTTCTTGCAAATATAATTTCAGAAAAATAAGGACTGAAATGCAAGATGAAGAGAAAAGAAAGCATCCATTATCAATTTAGTGCATTTTTGCAATCAATTTTAAATCTTATGTGATAGCGCATTATAATAACACAAGTCTTGGATAAAATCTTGAAAATTTCAATATTCGGTCTTCACAAATTGCTGATCTATTGCGTATCTACATGTCTCCATGGTTTAGTCTTGGCCCCTACTTTATATAGCACTTCATTAATATACATTATCCCAAAATATAGTTATAAAGAGTTGAGAAGAAACAAACGCAAGCAACAGCTAGAATATATTTCTTCCGCCTCACCCCCGTGCTTTCCCGTATTTTGCAGCGTTGGTCTCAGCTTTTCTTGGCTCGTCTGCTATTTTGAGACCTGAGCAACGGTAATATACTGCGACATCCTCTTCATGCAGACTCCGACTCTTATCTGACTGACTGCCGGTTAGGTACAGCATCTACACAACACGTGCTTCTATTTTTTTTTTTTTTTTTTCAATTTGTGTTTGCGCGTCATAGGCATGGGTCACTTTACAGCACCTGGTCACATCAATTTTGTCGGAAAAGACACGGAAACTCGCAAGCTTACACACGTCGCATTTATCAGCAAGCAGACTTATGAAACAAAGAGAGTGTTTGGAAAAAAGTTACAGGAGAAAACAGAACTACGTTGATGATTATATATGCTAAGCAGGTGTTGGGTATTATAAAGCCGGCTTTACAAACTCATATGCCTTTTCATCTTTCTTCTCGGTGGCAGTACAATTTACAATCAGAAGTATACAAAATAAAATTCTTTTTTCATATATTTTGATTTACACATTTCTACTTTTCCGCACCTTTTGCCTTGCACTCGCCTGATAAATTAATTGTAAACCATATGCCTCTTTTTCGGTTATAACAGCAATATATTTTTCCTATTTTCTAGTACTTCCATCACTTGTTCAATTACTGAAAGGAAAGTTGGTATTTAAAAAATGAGAAATATAACAGAATTTAATGAAGCAAACAAAGCTAAGGAACTATGGGATGATAGCTAAAATGACAAATAAATACTGTTGTGAAACTTGAATAATTGGAAATCTTGTGAAGTTAAAACTAGAGGCAGCACAGATGAGGCTTTTAAATCAATATTGATGTAACAAAAACAGATTCACTTAGAAATGTTGACATAATATAACGAATGAGACAACAGTATGTGATAAGAGAAAATACAGAAATATCAGTGACAGTGGAACGATCATGTGCTAAGAAGCGACTTACCAGATTTCCTAAGCAATCACAATTATGTAAACAAACGAAACGAGACAGAGCAGCCCAGAACATGTATAGACCATCTTTATTAGCCTCGTAACAGGTCCTAAGGGTCGTAAAGGAAATAGAAGAGCAAACGCCTGTGGTAGCAACCTGGCCGATCCTGTTAAAATCATGGATTTGTCGGCAGAAGGTCAGCAGTTGAAATCCTCCCGAAACTTACTCCCTGACAATTTTTTTCTCAATCTACAAATGCGCCAAGGTTAGACCTAAAACTTTTGCCTGCTCATTATCATTACATTTGCTGTCAGGGGTCAACGTCAGGGGTGCCGTATGTAGCAGGAACGGGTGATAATACACCACAAAATGCCTGTAGCTTTACTTTAACAATAATGAATACAAATCATAAAGTGAAGAACCAAAATAAATGTGAAAATGTAAATTATAAATAACCTGATACTAAACATATTAAGACATGGTAATCATATAAATTATATGTGTTTTACCATTCCACTCAATAAATAATTAATTAGTTACTGCAATGCTCAGTGATAACAATCATAAAACTCATTTATAACACAGGAAATAGGCTATATTAAGTAGTTATATCTGTGAAGTGGGAGGTTACAACATGGATCGAAGTAAAACCAGATATAGATCGTGTATTCCATTTTTAAGACATGCTTCGAACATTTTTCCAGCAAAATGTATCTAAACAGTTCTCCTTTACATAAACCTTCAATAGTCTGAGTTCTTTAGAACTAAAATCTGTTTTTGTTACTAGTGTTCGTGCACTTAAAATAGTTTGATACACCATAAGTGTGGTTCTTACATTGTCGTTTTCTGGCTACAGTGGGAAACATTCTGGGATGATATGAAACGTAAGGAACGGCTTACCCATGTTCTCGTTCCTTTTAATATCCAACTAAAATCAGCTTTGTTACAGAAACGTTTCTTCAAAAGCCTGTATGTTGAATTAAAAGAAGGGGAGGGAGCTTGGTTCAGCGAGCGGAAGAGCAGCGTGACACAGCACCGCCCGTCGATCATCCAGCCTTTTGTGCTTCTACCGTCATCTCTCAGAAGGAGGGATGAGGGGACAGATCCTAAGGACGACCAGATCCGAATGACGGCGGACGTAAGCTGGAAAGGGTTCCTAACGTTTACAGTTCGAGCGCAATCGACCCTGCCCTAAGCTGATGCCAACGCCAAGCCCCTAAAGGTGGAACCAACTGGGCAGTCCCAACCGAAGCCAGCAAAGAAAACTTTATACAGCGTCCAGCAACAACACGCCGAACATCTTCGTCTGGTCACACAACCACAAAACAAATGACGATGAAGGAAATACTGAATATAGGAAATAAGGGGCAGATAATTCGTGGTAGAAGAGGAACAGTTCCAGCACATCTGCCTACTATTGAAAACCCGTAAGTCGCATTGGACGTTCGCCGGGACTGAACACGAGACCCCCTGAAAGCGGTCGCACACGTACTATGGCGCCTCCTCGCTAGGCAAGAGGGAGAAAGTGGGTAAGTAGCATTGCGGAGCGAGCGAGAGAGAGGGGAGGATAGGGAGGGGGAAAGAACACGGTTATGTAGATAGCGCACTATTGAGATTCTGTAATCATAAATTCTTCCAAAGGGACAGAATAAATAGAATTCACTAACAAAATTTCTATTTAAACAGAAGTAACTTGACGTTTAAATACATTTACCCTATTTTCTATGTGTTCCTCGTTTCAAAAACGTTACAAACATTTCAAAAATTACCATTCTTACACTAAAATTGCACTTACCCACAAATATCTATACTGTGCAAACACGATATTTATTAATTTTCCAATAAAATTAACTTTATATCATGAACGAGTTTCTCATTGACAGTAATCGAAATTCCAAACGTCAAACAGAGAAACTCGCTTTGTTTATGTGGAGAATAGCATCCCAGTGTCGAAAGAATGTTTTGTATCAGACGTATTAAAATTAAAAATAAAAAGCACCCCCATGCTTTAATCCATTCAAATAGCCCACACTATCTGTTCATTTGCAGAGGTAAACATGATACACGTACTTATTCTGACATTCTCGTTTGTCACACATGGCATACTGGATGCAGAAGTTCAAGGGGTGCCAATGTAGATTGTATTTAAGATACCACATTTACTATTACTGCCATCTGGAAACGAACTGTTTATCATCATCATTAATTATTACTATTATTAATTTCACACATCAGCTAAGTTATATAAGAATGTAGTTCACTTTTAATTTTACCTTCTGGTATTGTAAGCATCAACTTTACTACTAGCCACATTACTCATACTTGACAACGTAATGTGAAACAAATGCTTGTAAGAATGACGAGCTAATTATATGAATTTAAATTAAATTTGTTTGAAATTTTGTTGTGTAAGTTAATTTTCACGGTAAATTATTAACCTAACTTTACACATTAGTTCAAAATTCACTTCAAGCTCACACATATTTCACAGTGTATAGTTTATTTTATATTTAAATTTACCTCATTGTATGTTCCGCAATTTTAATGTGGTCATTGTATCATTGTAAACTTCTCTAATTTATTTCTTATTATTCTCACACATAACCGTTTTGAGATAACCACTCGGAGTATCATTAAAGGGAGGTGGAGAAACAATTGCATATAGAGCAGACACCAATAAGGAAAATCGAGAACTACTAGACTAGACCAAATGGGAAGTGGTATTGGACTTTCATACAGCTGCATTCCTTCACAAAACAGTACGTGTGTTTATCAGTTGAGCTGTGGCAGTGGAACGGAAGGCTGTCGCTCAAAAAGATTACAATCCCCTTCGCTATCTCTCCTGCTATATCACTCTCTCCCTCTCATTGCAATCCTCCATGCCTTTTTATTTCGTTCACCGTTCCTCTTTCCTTCTTTCTCCAACGTGTGAGTCATAAAACTGTTAAATCGCTTTTGAAATGAATGTTTTTGACCATTCAGAGTATGTCTTCCTTAATAACCAGAGTAAATTCAAAATTATAATGTGCATTTACCAATGTTAAACACATGAGTGATGATAACAATACCAAACAAATAAGTTGATCTTTATGTACGTTCTGAACGTACGTGCTCTGAATAAAAACTTGTTAAGGATAGTTTAGCTATAATTATTTATTATGGAGCATTTTTCAAAGAACTAAACATGATATACAGTCAAATTTTTTTAAGTAAGTGTGAATTACAAGTAACCTCATTATGTATGAGGATACTCACAGGAGTAAACTTTTTAACGTTGTGACTTTGTGGGCTCGTATAATTAAAAGTCTTGTTTGCAGAAATTTAAAATGCTCTTTATTGCAGTAAACAACAACTTTGTACACCCCTTGCCGCAGTAAAATGACGTGACATACACAGTAACAGTCTTCAAAGTCGTCTTGTTCCACTGCCACACGTAAACTAACAAAAGAATTCACTGCGATACACTTCAAATTTCCACTACTCACAATTATTGCACAGCTGCACCACAACCTACAACTCACTAGCAACTGACCACACTCTAACACTTTGCGGGCTTTTACACCTCCAGTCATTGTTCTAGAATGCCGCCGACGTTTCAAGGCCTTTCGCGGCAGCAAGAGAACGATGGACCTATCCAGACATCACCCTGTCTCTATCTTTGTTTCTCTCTCTCTTGGCAAGCGTTCAGTGCTCGCCCACGCGCCGGCTGCGACTTGCGGCACAACAATGCCTCGGTGACACTATGGTGCGTATGTGAAATAATCTTTTTCAAAATATTTAGATGAAAATATTGTTAGCAGGGCAGTTAACAGTAAACTGCGAATACAGTCAATACAACAGGATCTTTTCGAATCGAAAATAACGAAATAAATAGTCAAATAACGTAATACTTTAAATGAAGAACCAAAATATTTTCGGAAATAGAATGAATGTTTTCAGAATCAAGTTCACCATATTCATCACCTCTTAATTGTATTTAAGTCGCATATTTCGTGTGAATTTCATTAACGTCGCCATGAGGGCTGTGCTTGCCTCACTCTGACACTAAATGCGGCAACTGTGGCCCAGTTCAAGGCCGCTGCAGTCGGTCTAATCTAATTCTAGATTTACTGTAGATGTCGGATATAATCAAATTCTGGGCCACAATTTACAACTGAGCTATAGCAATACTGTATTCACAGATAGGCTAATGGCTTACGCCAACGGCTGAATCTTACACTTAATCAATCAAGGGTGTCTATGGAGACTCGGGGTATTCTTTATGAGAGGCACTCGTGTTTGTGTTCGCTTTCTGCGACATTTTCAGTGCGAAGTTAGTTGGCTATGCGATGCTGGGAATAATGCAAATCGCACTAATATATCGCAGCCATGGCTTGTGGTACGGTAGGGGTTTTATTTTTTAATCGCGTCGGCAGAGTCAGAATGAAGAGGCGGGGTGCAAAGGAGGTAAGAGAGAAGGGGGGAAACTCAACCAGCGACAGCCCGTGCAGACGGACGAAGAGGACATGAACAAGATTTATGTATATTCGAGTACAACATAGACTGCTAAAGAACGAAGAGCGAACATTTTCGTTCTTTTTTATGCTTCCATTGCTGAGCACCCTTTTCTACCCACACACTTACCCATTCGTTCTCCATTGCTAACTCATCACCTATCCAGTTCCTCCCCATTCTAATTCGGTGGTCGCTTCTACGCCGGACACGGAGAGGGTCGGACAGGTGAACGCGTCAACAAACAAAACAATCAGACAAGCTAAAAAAAGAGTCTATTAATGCAGAAAGCATGTAGTGTTAAAAACTCAAGTACAGCGTGCCACATACAACTTCAGATTCTACCTCAAATAACACTCGGAGGAAAAAAGCGGCACAGCAATGGCAAAATCCACAATTTCCAACGCATACTTCTGCAGAATATGTTTACTTTTTTTTATAATTTTCATAACCCGTAATTTATAGCTGTCCCTTTTCCTCCTATTCTTTGCACTACTTCAGGTGACGTAATACGCAGTAAATCATTTTGCATTCCAGAAAAAAAGGAAGCAATATCAAGACCTTTAAGAGTTTTTAGATTAAGAGTGGCGCAAAAGGCGATGAATTCTAATTGCATAAGGGAGGAAAATAATCATCAAATCAATCGTAATTTTCTTCACAATGCCAGTTCTTTTGAACATAAGTACCTCTGTGCTTTCATATTTCCCCTTCTCCTAGCTTCCTCAATGGAACCATTTGTCCTGCAATATTCTACCCCGAAACGTTTTCCAAAAGGAGACCTGGAGGAACTCATTTCCCTTCTGGCCGGTTTGAACTTTCCTATTATCACAGTTTTACTATCTTCTGAAATAATATCCCAAGCCCCATTTTCGGTGGGTATGACCAGATTCCAGACGTTTTCCTCACTTCGTTGTAAATTCAACGTATTCGCCGCCAACAGTGTCACACACTGCACTAGTCACTATTTTTATTTTATATTTTATTTTTATTTTTCCAAGGACTTAGATAGGGTTCTTTTCTTATTACAAATCATTCTTTCACGTTGATATTCTCTGAAATGCTCTTATCATTCAAAATGACATCGACAAGAAGTCATCTGGCAGGACCCGTAGCTCAGTCGGGAGAGCACCTGCCGTGCTAGGGGTCCGGTTTTGATTCCCGGCAGTAGGGGTAGGGATTTTTCTCCAACCGAGATAATTGCTCATTTTTCCCATAGTCTGGAAGTATGAATGAGAGTGTGACGTGATCTAATGGTATAGCCCAACGATTACGAGTTAACACCTCCGATATGTTCCAAAGGAGAACGGCCGCCGATGTGACCATTGGAGTTAAAGGCGGGGTATAAATGGAACAAAAAAAAGGTCATCTGTTTCAGTAGAGAAAACTTTTTTTGTTTTTTTAATTTTACGTGCTCCAACGCTAAGTCATATCGGACGGTGAATAAAATGGGTGAAATGTTGATCAAATGTGTCCAAGGTCCATGGAACTTAGAGCTACCCGACATTCGTCTTTAAGGATAAGGGAAAACCCCACAAAAAACCTAACCCACGTGACTCACCCTGACCGATATTCGAACTCGGGATATCTTGAACGTGAGGCTATACACGGCTAGTGTGAAGGAATGATTAATTGCCAACAATTAACTTTGAATCAAGTGGAATCTCACACGTATCTGGTGACGCATCAAGGATGATGACAGTCTCTTGATAGGATTGTGATGTTTTTAGCATTAATGTTTATCTTTGAAGACAACATAGCTTGTTTTACATTATAGGTTATATAGAGATTATAGTAATAAATTCAATCGCTACGTATGGTAAAGGTGGCCACGACGAAATCAGATACATCACTTTATGTATTTTTCTTAGTAATAAGTAATCTCAAAAATTTTGCCTTCACCAAATTGGCAACCGTAACCTGTACCGGACATGTTGAGACTAATGATATTAAAGTATCGATTCAATACTGGAGACGCTGCTCAAGAGCAATCAAGAAACAAACCAAGGCAACTGCAGCAATTCGGTAGAGGAGGAGCGCTAAGGAAGTTGTGTAGCCGTGTCCATATTTTGTCGCGACGTCGAAGCTGCAGTAGGAGGCTCGGGCAATCAACGATAGAGGGAGAGAGAGAGAGCGAGTCGTCCATCGTGGCACACCACTCTCTTCCTCGTAAAATGAGGATTCTGCTCGGCGCCTCCCTTCCAATGTCCGTAGAGAGTAACAGGCCCAGCCTTTCTCCGGTCTCCTCATCACATCTCATCTCATCCCCCGGTCGCAGCTCTCGAAAATCCCTGTTTCCCCGATACCGACATCCTCGCGCTGGCTGCGCCGTGTCATGTCGGAAGGGGGATGGGAGTGCAATACAAGATACAGGAGGAGATGCTGGGCTACACGGGGAGGGGCACGGGCCGTTCTCTGTACATTCATCACGGGTGCCTGGAACATCACACCCTCTCACTCTCAAGTTTTTAAATAATGCCAACACGGAGAGCTCATTTCTCTCCCCAGTACCTCATGCAAAGCAGGTAGCCAGGGAGCTGTCCCATATCCTCACGCGTACTACATACATCATAAAGCAAGCTGACAAAACAAGAAATCTTTACTCCCTTCTCTACTTTCACCACCTACCCCATTTCAATTACTTAATTTCAGGTCTTGGCAGTTAGCAGCATGGGCAAGAGTGGTCCTGAATCTGTAGATTGTGTTCTGGGGGAGAAAACCGCGCTCGTTCTTACACTACAGTGGTGTCTTACCAATTTTGGCGAGGTTCGTTTAGATCCAACATCCAGTCAAGAACATTATGCCCTTATATCTGGTCTTACAAATACAATCCCAGATGCCTTTTCTCAATTTTATATCACCATATCGTGGCTCACAATACACTTGTTGTACATAAATGTTCATCTTCAGAACATTTTCTCTTCACAAACGAAAGCTGTACAGTGTAAATAGAAAACTGAATACCTTTCATACATGAACAGTCAGCAAGTCATTCCCCTATCTGAAGAGAATATATTTAGTCTGTCGGATATTTCTATATTTTAAATCTCAAGATTAATTTGTTCACTTTGCCAACTTATTAGTCACTTTAATTGAGCCATATACTACTGCTTCATAAAGAAAACGAGAAAGTAATCTGTACACTTCCTGATATTTATCTTTGCAGCACAGCAGGAGTGATTACAATGTTCACCAAATATGGTAACCTATACCAAACGGGATGGCTCAGGCGTTTTCGTCTGTGGCCCACATTCTAGAGGCCCGGGTTCGATCCCCGTGGCCGACCTACCTGACCCATGGACTTTTTCTGGATTTTCCCGGGTCGCTAGGCTAATCACATCCCCTGAATTTCCTGTCCCTCCATTTCACCTCCATTATTATTTCATATCATCTCACATATGGTGGTTTCTTTCAGGGTAGAAGTGTCGACGGGAGTCGCGGCGGTGCATGGCGGGATGATATGCCTTGAGTAAAACGCTTTCCCTTGCGGCGGGATGGACTTCGGCCTCCGAGCAGGCCTAGTGATCCGATTCAGAAGCATGGCAGGCGGGTTGCCGGTTGTGGAAGACTGCCTGGGGTACTCTGTTCTGGGGACGCGGCTTCCGGTCTCCAAACTAGCCTCATGACCTTCGGGGCCATGGCAGGTGGGATCACGATTGTTCTAAACCCACCGCCAGGGAGTTTCTATCTGGTAAAACGTAGGGACCACGCCCTCTGTACTGTGGTAACTCCTTGGAATCAGCCGTCCTGTCTCCTCTCGCCTCATCCTCCCTCCCGGGGATGCTCCACTTGGGGAACAGGTACAAAAGACCATATTGGGCAAGGTGCCGAATCCCCTCCGAATAATCCAATCCAATATGGTAACCTATGACACCACCATCAGCACGTAAGAAACAAATGGACAGTTGGCCAGAGAGGGTAAGTCACTGGGATCCCAAATGACTCGCGAGTGTACTACAGCATCGCTCATCTTACAATTGAACATTCGCATCATGAGTTATTCATAATTTAAAAAATCAAAATGAAAGCTTGGATGTTAAACTACAAGATCATTAATGGTAAAATATAACGATTATATTTATATCCTTAAATATTTCACACAGGATTACAAAACAATAAAACTTCCCGAGCATATATCTTGCTATATATTATTTTCTAAGTATTTATATCACCTTCATGGAAGTTTAACAAATAATTTACTCCTTTATGTCTCTACCATATGCCGATTTAAGAACATTTTGGAATAAAAAATGAATGGCATTTCGAACGCGTAAAAACTGTTACTGTTAAAAGTATGGGGAAGACGTACATTGCTGTGACTGATTAACAGGCAAAGGAGTTCTTTAAGTAGTTTACTTCAAATTACCTACACTAAAACTTTTGCATTGCAAAGAATGCAAAACAAGGGAGGCAAGAGTATGTGATAGGCAGGTAAATAATTGTCGGAAGGCTGCCTACAAACGCCAAAAGACTGTACAAGGGGTCGGGGATCGCTTATTATCTCAGACATCCAGTGACAGTTCTTTCCCTCCTGACTTTAGTACTTAGCAATTCCTATGCCTGCTGATTAGTATGAAACAAATTGAACATCAAAGCTTGGAAACCTGCCCCTGAAGGTCATCCAGTCAGTATGAAATAAATTACTCACGATGGTCTACACATACCTAGTCTGCGATGAAACGTTGCATATCTAGAATTTTTTTTGTGCATTTATTCTAAACCCTAAATGATCGTTCTTCGAAATATCACTTTCGTCGTGCAAATTTTTGTTTTTCTTTAGTTTACACCTTATAGGAGCAAAAAGCTGGGACAGTATTTAAAAAGGGCAAAGGAGAACTCCGTTTAAAAATGAAGAGTGAACAATAAGAGAATATCGTACGAAGCTGTTTCAAATGTGTTATCCCCCCCCCTTTTATGTAATTTATATCCTCCAACGTTAAGTCATATCGGACGATGAATGAAATGGGTGAAATGATGCTCAAATGAGCCAAGGGTCCATAGAGCTTAGAATTACCTGACATTCGTCTATCAGGATAAAGGAAAACCCCGGAAAAACCTTATCCCGTTAACTCACGCTAACCGAGATTCGAACTCGGGACCTCTGGAACGTGAGGCAGGCACGCTACCACCTACGCTACCGAGGCGGGCTGTGTTATCTCCATCTAAGTTTACCTATCCACAGCATCTTTTCATTTCTTAGGCAGTTAGGTTACATTTCCTGGAGTGTATTAACAGAGTTATATTGTTTCATATCGGCATTTTGGTTTAATTTCAGTTACAGAGGACGTTTACGGTAGCGGCCAGTAAAATACATTAAACTAACTCGCTCTCTTCTCTCTTGGGGTGTGTGTAAAATGACATTCTTGCTTTTTCAGAAGAATGAGAATTCAAAGTTTGCACGTACACATTCAAAGCTTGCGTACTAAGCTTGTATAACAAGTACTTTAGGATATACACGTTCCTTTGGCGGTGTTTTGTAGTAGATTATATATCGTAAGAATACCAAATATTTTTATGAAGCGTGAAATGGAATGTTGCCCTATGCTGGGATACCGCGTAGCGTATAAATCACCTGGACAGTCGTTACGTGCGCTGAGATTCTAAGCTCCATATGTCTTCACATCACGTTACGAGAGAATACACAGTACATTTCGATTCTAAACGACTGTAATGGAATACAACTAGAGTTTAATGTAAGCATAGGATTTCTAAAGTCTGCTTACGACAGAGAGAATGTATTATTTGTAGTATTTCTCCACGATCTTTTTTGAAGAATCTGGAAAAAGTTATCAAATTATGCAAAGCTCATTGGTAACTATGAAGACTGGACATCAGGATATACAAGAGTAACTGTCTACACACGTAATAACGCTAAAGAGAAGAAGGAAAACTAAACTGCCGCATCCGAAACTTAGGACAAGAATTCATAACTATAATTATACCAGCTCCCTTGACAATAACTAGCCATTATTCACAATCAATTCTTTTCTTTAAATAGAAATGTGGGTTTTCCCCAAGAATACAATTAAAGAATACACAAACAGATCGAAATAGTTCCACGGTAAAGCAAGAGACTCGGCCCCGGGTTCTATTTCCGGTGACCCCCCATTCTGACAATGGATTTTTTCCCTTCTTTTCCTTAGTCGACAAAGCGTAATGCTAGGGTAGTATCTTCTACTACGGAACTCCTCTCCACCTTCACATACAGCTCCATTCCGGAACTGTGTATCGTTCAGCGACGACAAACAGCACAGAGATCAGAGGTAATTCCATTGGCAATTCCGCCAACAGATGAGAAGATATTAACCAAACAAGTTATGTGTTGAGGCAACGCAATCAGTTTGAAGTTAGAGTAGCTAAGGGCGTTACGAAGAACCCGTCCGCATGGTCCTTGTTAGCTCAAGTTTCAGGTTATTAGAGAGTTGGACTAAAACTCAGATATGAGGAAAAGTTCTTAAAATTTGGCAAGTCAAACGGTCTTACAGTTTTTAAATTTTGCAGAAATGTTATACTGTGATCGATTATCGGTTGTCTAGCGTTCAAGGACCGCATTCAGGTTATCAATAAACTCAAGTTTCAGGTTATTAGAGAGTTGGACTAAAACTCAGATATGAGGAAAAGTTCTTAAAATTTGGCAAGTCAAACGGTCTTACAGTTTTAAAATTTTGCAGAAGTGTTATACTGTGATCGATTATCGGTTGTCTAGCGTTCAAAGACCGCGTTCAGGTTATCACTAACAATAGGGGGTAGCCACACGGATATTCGCTGTTTACATTTCAGAGTTTCGCGGAAACTTTGACTTTTCATTATTGCTACGAAAACAGTTATTTTAAAACCGCAAATTTATTTATCCTTCAGAAGCTAGCAAATATAATACTTCAATCATTACAGTTTCTAATGCTTAGGTTTGCAAACAGTTCGATTCTTCATCCACAAACAGCCAGGAACAGTTTATTAGCCTGCATTAAATGTACCAGAAAACCTAATTGGTGTTGTCTATTCCTACACCCACTTATACTTTGTGAAAGAATCCACAGATCATCACTGGGGCATCCGGCAGCAGATAGAACGAGAGGTATATTAGAACGGCATACAGAATCGCATATCGTGGGAACTTTGTTCTCAAAACTTAAGATGTCTATTCTGCATGTATTCTGAACGGCTGAACCCTATAGGGGTGCTATTTTCATATAAATGCTGACCACTGCAATGTTCATTCGTAAACCAATAAGTGTAACTGTCTTTCCTAATAAACAGAGCCGGGAACTTCGCATTGCAGTAAATACCATTCCAGATCTTCTTACACATCCTTGCTTCCGACCAGCGAAGAAGATATCGGAAAACGTTAATGAATTCACTCGCCTCTTTGCTCAAGATTTGTTCACACAATCTCCATTTGGTAGTTGTTCCCGGGACTTCCCCCTACGCATTCAGTGGCGTGCCGGCTTTCTCTGAGCCTTGAGTATTAACTAAAAACATATTATTTGGCAAACACACGCACGCATAAACTTAAAATACCTAAGAAAATACTATAAGTCTTCATATTTTTACAAATAATACCTATAGCATTTCGCATAATTTTGCGAAATCCTTACTGCGATTACCCACAAACTTTTCGATCTTAATCAACAGAAAAAGTTTGACTCCAACAACTAAGTTAATTAGAATGTAAATTAAATGCTTTAACTATTCTCAATTAACAAGGTATATTCCAAAATTTGACTAGCATAATAATGGTCTATAGAAAGTTATGAATATTACATTCTGAAGTTTTAAAAATAAAATTATACCCACTATGTAACTGAGTTTAGTTCATATTGAAGTAGTTTTAAGAAATTTCGGAACACATAATACCTACTATGCAATTTAACATAAAATTATGAAGTTCGAAAAAACAACCTGCAATGGCTTAGTCACAAAAAATTAGTTAAAATTAGCGTGCAAGTTCAATGCTTTAAATAGTATATGTACACAATCCTTGAATAAAACTTAAGTTGGTTCTATAAGAAATACAGTTATATTGAAATACAGTACAATTTACATTTGCATGTGAAATAATTTGAATATTTTCTTCGACTATTTCTGTAAAGGATATGAAATACTTTTTATGTATGTTTCTCAGAGATATTTCAACTTATTTTCCTCCTACCGGGCGAGATGAATCAACGGTAATTTGTGTGGCTCGCATCTGATAGCTCTGGGTTCAAATATCTTAGATCGCTCACGCTGGACTGTTGTTGGTTTTCCCTGGTTGGAAAACGAATGTTAGGGAGGTTTCTCACTTTACACGATTTCCTTCCCATCGTTTCCCTCCCATTCCGTTTCCATCCCATTCCGTTTCCCTCCCATTCCGTTTTCCTCTCATCTTTTGGTTGTGTTTCTAGGTTTGGTGGCGTATGGCGGTGCTGGATAAATACCGAGGATGTTTGATCAAAGAAAAACGCTAAAGGGGTGCTTGGTGAAAGAGTTCGTCATCGTCCTTCCTAGTGATCTCCAGCATTGGGATGCACCTTCGAACCATAAATTATTTTGAACTACCGCGCGTCTTTGTGGTCTGTGTGCCTGGAGCCTTTAGCCTGTACCGTTTCTTCAATTCATCCTCCCACGGGAGTGGTACTCATAACAGTTCTATGTAGTTTATGGTGTGTGAGATGTCCCCCCTCGTTGTAAAACCTATATCCGACAATAAATCAATTATAGCACTGATAGTACAGACGTAAACATTAATATATTCCGATATTATCAATCTAGATATATAAAAGCTCGAGGGTATCTACCAGGGCAATGACCTCCCCTCTAATGACCAGGGAGTTACTGAGCTGTCACAAAAGGGCGCCAGCGCCTCCGTGGGGCTTTCCATATGGCAAGACCTAGAGACCAAAAAGCCCCCCCCCCCCACATCTGGTCCTATGGACTCAAGACGGGATGGAAGTGGATACGCTACTCAAGCACGCCAACCCCAAAGGGGAAGGCTACCGATTAACCTCGGTAGGGCTGCCTGGTGATCTAGCACACCTTCTACTAGCTATGCAGGTTAGTACGCGGGAATATATGGTTTCCCTAAACCCCATCCGGAGATGTACCCGATCTCCCACGGGTATCGGGAACCACTGTCCCCTCGAGTCCAACCCAAATTAGAACTCCCATTCAGGGAGGGGCTTGAATGTTCGACCCGAGGTTCCTCTAGTAACGTCAGAGGTACCACGAGTACTAGGAGCCCGCAGCGCTCGCACCACAGCAGCTGAAGGGGACAGATCCCCTTCCCTACGGGAATCAATCTAGATACCCATAATTCGATCATCTAATCAAATTACTTGGCTGCTGTTTATATATCCTGTTGTTTTAATCAATTAGAGTACTTAATATGGCCCCTAGGTTAAGTACCAATCCCTAGAACTATTTCTGGAAAGCAAATCGCGTATTTTGTTGCAATGTGCTCAAAAAGCTGATTTCAATATTAAGTTTGCACAAGCTGCAATAAACGTCAGTATATAGCTCTCTCAAAACAAATACGTTTATCTCTTTGTATTGTAGTTACATAATACATAAGTGGTTTTCTATATTCAAGTCTCTATCCTTCTTTAACAAGTTTATAAATATTACTGTTGAAGTTTGCAAAGCAACTTTGTGTCTAAGTTTTGAATTGTTTCTATGTTTATGACTTCCTGCCACACCTCTGAGCAGAAATCCATTGGAGCAATATCTCGGGAACGTGGTGGCATTTCAATAGGTGAATGTCGTCTTGCTCCTCTGTGATTTAAAGCGCTGTTCACGTATTCACCAAGTGCTGCGGTACGGTGCCGGATCCTCATGATAAATCAACCTCAAAGAATGTTTCAGAAGCTGACCATTGCAATTCTTTTGCGGCAGCATCAAATAAGTTGATACGATGACTTCTGAATAATTTTACCGGCGCCACAAATTTAAGATAATGATTATTCAGTTAATAGTCCTAAGTAGAAATCTGTCTAAAACCTATTTTTACGTCTCTACTACCTAAAACAAAAGACACCAAAATGTCACGTAAAAACTGCTTTATTTTCACTAAAATCGTTAGCTCAGCACTAACGGACAGTCAGCCTTTCTTTTACACAAATGCAGCATTTCGAAACGTCTCTACAATGTTCCTTTTCGTCTCTGTGGCACGCAACCTTTCTACTGCTATAATACACTGTGCTACACACAGTTCACCTCTAACACGCAGCTACACACCAATTCTAAACACATCTCTATATTCACACGTAAACTGCTTCGCTGCCGCATCCACAGCTCGGCGATCCCTCATCCGGAGCCGCACTTACTGACCCATTAACTGCTTCCTGCCCATTCCACGGTCTGCAGACTCCTATTATTGTCCAGCAACGCAAAGAAGGTCCCCGAAAGGTACGTGCTGCCTTACACGGTGCGACAAGGACAGCGAACGTGTGTGGAGAGAACGCCTGCTACCCAAGGAGCAGAAGCGTTAAAACACGCGCCCTATTCACTCTGTACACTAAAACCGAGAAGATTCATTCACAAAAGTAGAAGCCGTTAGAATGTTTTTGAATGGTCTGTAACTGTACTGACATGGGGTGTCATAAACCTGTACAGGGAGGGTGTGGGAACCTTTGCCAATCCCCCTGCGTCTCAGGCTTCGGAGACTTACTCTCCTGTGGAGGACAGTACCAAGGTTGGAATGAACCACACTCAACTCGAAGTCCCACGCTGCTCTCACATTACTCATTGACTGACTGGACCTTCACTGACTTTTATATATCTTCCGAGCTCGGTGGATCTTTCTGGAAATGGATCCTTCTCGAAACACAGCCTAGAAAGGTCTTTTGTACAGTAGGAACACAGTTCCTCCCCTAACCCATGACGTCAGTTCATGACTAGCCCTGAAGGCGTGCCATTCCCCTTCTGCTAACTATTAAGCAACCAGGCGGTTCTTCTTCATTGCCCAAGTCGACTCTTTTCCCCAGAACAAAAATGCTGACAATCTCTCGGAAAGCCACGCGGACGCCGAGGTGAGAATAACTCAGGATGTCCAGGGTACAACGGTTGTTTTTATGTCATACGTACGATGATGTGCACTAGCAATGATGGGGACCCTAATGACTAGATGGAGGATACTCTAATACCAATTAGCCTCCTTACGCAATACCATCACCTGTTTCGTTAATCCTGAAACAAAATAAAGGAAATGACGGGGGACCGGAGATTTGTGGTAAATGAGAAACCGCTTCATTGACATAACGACCTGGGGAAACCATGAAAATGGTTTTTAATGGTGCGTCCCAGGGAAATCAAGTCTGAGACTGGCAGCAAACGATTCATGTAGTTCAAACACACTAAGGGTTGCAATTATTTTGGTTTTCGAAAATTACTGCAATACCAGCAGATCTACTAGACCTGCAACATCTTTTCTAACAAACTTTTCCATGCTCTTAACGTACACTAGAATAGTGACACAGCTAACCTTAACAAATAACTCGGCGTTGCGAAGGGTATATGTACAATCAACACGTACTAACGCCACAAACAATATGAAGCATGCTTCCATAGTAAAACACTACAGGTAACTACGTCATTAGGTTACCTTCTGGAAGCCTGTGTCTATAACGGGACTTTGAGAAGGATAAATAAATATATTCACTAGGTATGTTGAAATGTCATGTCTATTGTGCACGAGTGGAACACAAGGACTTCATCATTCTTCCTGACACTTCGCTGTAGCATACTGGCAGGTTGTTGCACAAGTCGAGGAAGAAGGGATCGTCCACCGGTTGTTCCCGAGGGCTGGCCAAGCGCCAGTCTGCCAAATCAGAACCTTCAATTCATAAAATAGATGACCACTGCCACTTATTTTTTGTTGAGTCCTGGCGAGTCTTTGTTTAATGGCCATATCAAAATTTCAAGATAAACTCTGTTTTCTCCCAAATCAGAACGCACTTCCAAATCCCACGTCATGAATTTTAATAGAAAAAACCGAGTGGGATACCTCAGGTGGTTTCATTTGTGGCCCGCATACGGGAGGTCCGAGTTCGATTCCCGTGGACGGCCTACATGGCACATGGCCTTTTTCGGGGATTTCCCTAGGTCACCAGGTGAATGCTGGGTAGGTTAATTACATCGCTTGAATTTCCTGTCCCTCCATTTCATCTCCATTATCACTTCACATCTGGTGGTCTCTTTCAGAGTACAAGTGTCGGTGGGAGTTTTGGCGCTGCATGGCATGCTCCTGGTGTACACTTCCTCCTTAGGTGGGACGGTCTCCGGTCTCCGTAGCGGCCCGTTTCAGTACCACGGTAGGATGCCAGTTGTACTGACTTGACGGGGAGCTTCCAATTGGTAAAAAATTAGGAACCCTGCCCTCTGCATTGTCGTGACTCCTCTCGCCTCATTCTTCCTCCCGGATATGCCCCAATTGGGGGCACAGGTACAACAGAAGAAGATTGTTGCAGTGCCGAATCCCCACGTCCGATTCTAACCTAAGTATGAAACCGAAGTAACTTTGGTGCAGCATCCTGAATGAAGCAAGATCTACCGCAGGACCACTTCATTCTCGTCATCCGTTCAGATAAAACAGAGTGCTGAAATGAACATGTAAGTTATGGGGCGGCTGCTGGAGCACAAGCAGATCCTCAAGAACTTTACGTGGCTGAGTGTACTCCGGCATTCCTATAACGAGAAAAATCCTTATGCTGTTACCGAGAATCACAACCGTGTACCCTCGCAGCAACGCTATTTGTTCAGATTCTTCTGCAATTTTCGAAAAATAAATCTTTAATGTTTACAACTTTTGTACCGTTTCCTCCTGCATTTATTTGGAACTGGTAGTTTTCTGAGCACCTATATATTGTTCATTCATTAAACTAAAATGTTCCGCAGCAGTTTGCATGTTTGAAAGCCGTTCTCTGAGGAATGCAAATAAAAAGGTGAGGTTTGGAAGATAGGGAACCACGAGAGAGCAAACAATTACGCCTTTTCGTGTTATATGACTTAATTAACTAATACAGAGACCTGTTTGGGACCTCACTGAATCTCCACCACCCTTCATCTGCCTCTAAAATTGTCTCGAGCGAGTGAGTTTAATGCAGTTAGAAACTGGCCCCGATCTAAGCTTGGTTGGTGTTTGTTAGCGGTTACTTCTAGTTATGAGGTAGGGAAGTAGGGGGAGGAGGGGTGAGCACGGTTTCGGCTCTTACACAATTCAGCAGATGGCGTACCAATAATAGAATGAGTGAGGGGCTGCGCGGACTGCTCTCCGCTCTCTCTCTCTCTCTCTCTCTCTCTCTCTCTCTCTCTCTCTCTCTCTCTCTCTCTCTCTCTCTCTCTCTCTCTCTCTCTTCTTCTTGCTCACTCATATAACGCAACAGCTCACAGCACGGCCGAAACCTGCGGCACAGCAACAATCTCCGAACAAAACCCAACACAAAAACATATATTTTTATCTTAAACTCAAACGGCCCATCACGATTATATAATCTGAATATTTGTACTCACGATTGCTTTCTCTTAACATTAATTTATGTTTATTTATTGCAAACTTCATGCACTCCTATTCAAAGTGACACTATGATGGAACTTTGATGCTCCATTCGTTGCACCCACTGCAACGGATACTCCAGATTATTTAAAATAGATTAACTTTAAACATAAAAAGAAACGAAAATAACCCAGTTTGTTATTATTTGAACTTTCAGCTTCAACTATATGGTTAACCTTAAAGCAATACAGTGGAGAAAGTTCAAAAGAAGGAAGAATATTCAGATTAAAAATGTATATTCCACTTATTTTGATTTTAGAATGGTGCTTTCTTTAAATTGTATATTTTAAAGCTCCAACTTAAGCATTTATATGACAGGCTGCTTAGATGAAGCACAGTGTTAAACTTCAAGTTCTATTTCTAAGCTTCTTCATCATTTTTCATTTTTAAATACCCTGCACACAAGAATTCCTTTATTTAAACATTTAAGAGCTTCAGTTAACAAATGTCATAAAATTCTGTGAATTTATTAACACTACTGGTACAACACTTCAGGTACAACTAAAAATTATGTAACTCATATACAAAAGAGTTTTCTCAGACACACATTTAAATTAATGGGTAACTTCAAAATAACATTTTAAAAGTCATACAGTAAACTACTGGGCACAAAGAACATTTATATTAACATTCAAAACAATTTCAAAAAGTAAAACCAGTATTTCATAAAACGTTTTACATAATTCATTAATCATTTTATTAAATTTAATTTATAGTTTTTCACATATGCTTTGCTTTAATCACCCAAGGGACCATTTCAATATGACCACGGAGAATTTAATGTTACGTCGTCACGTTGGCCATAGTAGCTCAAGGTTTAGAGCGGCTGGACGGCAACCAGAAGATCCGTGGTTCAAATTCCGGCTTTGGCATTGAATTTTTCAGTCTGACTCTATCTGTCCATACTTTACCCTACACGCGGCCAGTGTGAAAGAACAATTAATTTCCATTAATTGACCTAATAGTGGTTAACTATAAAACCCGGACCTCAAAGTACTTACACGTTGTAAGTCGTCTTTAAGGTAGTTGTCTCATGTGTTTATGAGAATTCCTAAGTGGTTTACCAGGAAAAACACGAGTCAGTTGGAGAATTTAATGTTATGTCGGCACGTTGGCCATAGTAGCTCAAGGGTTAGAGCGGCTGGACGGCAACCAGAAGATCCGTGGTTCAAATTCCAGCTTTGGCATTGAATTTTTGAGTCTGACTCCATGTTTCCAAGAAAATAATTGCTTAATATCTTAATTGTTTGTACTGTGAAAGCTTTGTGAATGATTAAAACTTGTGAGAACACTTTAGTTGTAAAGTTCTGCTATGTAAATGTTTGCAGGAAAAATGTAACTTTGACCTTTTTACTTGGTGTCTCATTAGAAACACGCCTTTATTTCTTGTTTCTAACTTGAAAATAAAGTATTTTAAATAAAATTAAAATTAATAAAATTAATTTTAAGCACAATTTTGGAATTGTTGTTTTTAAAACTTCGGCTATCTCAAACAAAACAGTCAATTTCAAACAGAAATTTGCGTAATTTGTGGCACGTGTGCACGTAAAGTGATGTACCATATGCGCGACTATAATTTTACCTCTGAAAGCCTTTCTCCGATAAATAGGACGCTGGTCAGTGCACACCTTAACACTGCAAGGATAACGAGTGATTGCATCAGGAAAGGCAAATGCTGTTTATGGCTGAAACAACTCGCGCCTTTTCTATTGTTAGAAACTTACAAGATAGGTATAATGGTCATTTATTCAACTATGGAATAATGTTGATGTTTACGGCACGAGTTAATGTTTGTTTTTTTGCACGAGTGTTATATTAAGATTATCTAAGAGCTGGATGTGAAATCTTAGGAAACCTTAGCGTTGCAAACAACTGTAGTAATTCGTCATTAATATAAGAGAGAGTGTCTTCATGTATTCTCATCGATTAGTTACGTCTGGTAGTGGGATTGAACAGAGAACCCCGCAAAAAAAGGAGAAAGAAGAGAAAAAAAGGAGAAAGAAGAGAAAAAAAGGAAGCGAAGCGAAGCAAACTGATGACCTTCCTACTTAACGCAGCATACGAGGCAGAATCTACGCTAATACCTGCCCGGTCCAGGGAATTACATGAGAGCAACAAATTTGTGGCTTGCCGGAATGACCAAAATACAAAAAACAGTGACAACTAGCCGGTATCTCATAATAACTACAACTAATAAATTGGATAACATACATTCCCTTATTTCGTTAATGTTGCTTTTTGTAAGTGATGGAATTGTTTTCCCTTTTAAGGTAAGAAAGTACTGCACCTGGGGTTAAATTTCACTTGTTTTAATTTTACATTTTATTATAATGTCATCCCTCTACATTACAAATATATAGTTAAAAGTTCAATCAAGCAATATTTTAGACCTAATTTGTTAATTATATTAGTGGGTGTTAAGTTGCCACGCCCCTTTTCGTAAGCTTTCAGAAAATCGATCATAACTTCTGTAATACTGAACAGATATTTCTGAACTAAGGCTTGTTTTGTAAGGGATCTTCCGATCTTTCTACTGGTACCACTGTAACTCCAATGATGCTAGTATTTCTTCTGTCTTTGGCTGTGTATGTGAACAGTTATTTATTCTGAATAATATTTTGTACTAGTTATTGGTGAATATATGATATGGGTAGGCCAAAAACATTTCGAAAGAGAAAGCTTATAGGCAATCGTTTTACTAAACATAGAAAAGTACATGTAGAAAATATAAATACAATAGACAATGAAACCACATGTAATATTGAGGTTAGTAGGCCCAGTTCAACAAACATGTGCTAATCATGATAGTAGTAATATACAGAAATTGATGAGCTGCGAGTCCTGAAAGCAGTTAAAATGGTTGAAGAACTGGCCAAGAAGGCAATAAAAATGAAGAGGAACTTGAAAAGAACAAGTGAGGATACAGAGGGACAAGACTATGCAGCAGTCAGAAGTCAGTAATCAATATACAAACTTTAAAACTGTTTTTCTCAGTTTCACATTTTTTCAGATTCTGGTACACTTTAAAAAAAAAATCAACCAAAAGATATGAACGTTTTTGTGTGTATTAAGCAGACTCATAAGAATAATAAGAAGGAATTTTTCTCTGATATTCACAATACTTGTTTTTTTTTTTTAAATAACATTTTCTGAAATTTCAGTGCTTTTTTCTTACAAAAGCTAAAAAATTGTAACAAATTATCAGTAAAAAAGTTTCAAATAATATTCCGTATTATTAAAGATAAAGGTTTTAAGAACATGCCTGAACATTTTCATGTACATATCAATAATAATTAATTAGTAATGTGCACCCAAAAATCATGGAAATAGCATTGCGGAGATAGGCAGTACCTTCTCACCTTAATGATATTACAAAATAACTAAAAAAATCGTAAAAATAAAGCTTCTCTCCCTACATTAAATTTATGATGGCCTGTCAGAATGTATCGATATGCAAGACAACCATTTCCTTCTTAGGAGAGAAATTAGCATGTTTTGGACTGTGAATAGCGTATTATCAGCATTGCATTTTAATTATAAAATAAAATAATAATTATTCTGCATTTAGTAACGTACAGAAAGTTTTGCATTTTCGTTGCCCAGAAAAAAAATTAAACAAAATGGGTTCAGCTTCTCACTTTAAGCCACGACAACATGGAATACCGTTATTACAAACCTTACAGCACTGTCTTGATCGTTTCACTCAATGGTTTCGAACTTGGTGCATATCCCTCAATATCCAGAAAACTGAAGCCATGATTTATACTTTACGCCGCTATAATCCAGCTCCGCCTATACGCCTTCTGACCGATCATGTGCCGTGGCTCCGTTCACGTACACCAGTCAAGTACCTTGGAGTGTTACTGGACACTCGGCTTACGTGGAAGCCTCATATTGACCGCACCATTACCCTGACATCTGCTCGTCTTTCACAACTCCTTTATTTCACAAACACACTTCACTTGGTTTAGAATCCTCACTGCTCCTGTACAAATCTCTGCTTCGATCTCTTATTACTTATGCCTGCCAGGTCTGGGGGGCTGCCAGTACTTGTCATCTGAGGCGTCTATAGGTCGTCCAGAGTCGAGTCCTGCGAATCGCCACCAATGCTCCTTGGTTTGTCCGCAACCAGCAGCTGCATCACGCGCTAGGACTTCTTCCTCTCCACCAATTCATCCGACTTGCTCGACACTTCTACAATCTACGCCACGTTCCAGGAGCTGTGATATAACATCGGCGTCCGAAATCGCCGGCCAACGCGACTGAAGCGATGAATACCACAGGAACTTCTGTACAGTGATGGCACTTCTACTTCTGAATGATCTACTGTTCCGACTTGCTTTTCTATTCTTCTTTTCTGCTGTATAAATTCTCACTATTGAAGTATGTATACAATTTTATTAGTTCAGTAACACATTTGTATTAGTTCAGAGGAGGCACACTGTCCTACCTCTACAACGTTATTGCTCTATTCTTATTTTGTATGTATTCTCCCAGATCTGCTAAGCATGTATTATTGCTGACCGATCTAATAAATAAAAAAACGTTATTACGTCACTGCTGTTATTGGCACGCGTGCCATGATGAGTAAATTATGCATAAGAAAAGATACAGCCACTTATAATGCTAGGGTTGCACAAACATGAATTATTGTACTGTTATAACTGTTAAATATCCTAAAAGACTATGACATAAATTGTAACGTTTCTTCAAAGACAGTTATGTTCTCAGCATGCACATTCAAAGTAACTAAACTTCATGATCATTTCTTCCACCAATCTTTACTACTCTACAGCAGTTGTTCCCAAAATAGGGGGGAGACACTCTCCTCTGAGTCATTACAAATGAGATACAACTTACACGAAAGTAAAGAGAAACATGCTATCTAATAAATAAGGAAATTAATCATAACTGTAATACAGCTTTTCTGGCACTGCTAGTGTATAAATCACTTTGAATTATATCAGGAATGCATATTAATTGTAACTGTATGAAAATCAATAGCCCATGTGGCACATAATTTTATCAGTATAATTCATTCTAAAAAGAATATTTCCTATACAGAATTTATCAACAGAATAGCCTACTTGTGTCTGCATAGGTTTCTTAGACAGGGTAAAGTCTTCAAAGTTACATACTTAATATAGACGTACTTGTGCTGTTCAAAATGAAAATTGCAGATAAATATGTTGTAAATTTATTGAAGGCTTATAAATAAAAGCTAAGTTCTTTTCTAAACATCAAATAAATTTTGAAATTTCTAATACAACCACAAGGTGTTTTCGGAGAAATGTTTGTGAATTAGAGTCTAATAAACACGTAGGCTTGATGAATACGCTGCAAAATCCACTTTTAGCCAAAATTAGATAAGTGTGCCATTGGTTTTTCTTGCTCGTTTCGTGTTATTTTGTTTTTGTTTGAAGTGTGTAACTTTATAAGCACCCTGTATACAGAAAAGGTCAAGTACTGCTGCGGTGACTTCTCTAAGCCGCTAAGCAATTTGTAGAGGACATCAGGTAGCGACGCTAACTTGCGGCATGTTGTGTATGTCTGCTAGTCAATAGCGAACAGAGTCCCATTAATCTTGGAAACTCCCCTTAGATGTTTCCACCCCACTTTTATGGTAACGGTCGCCGCCCAAAGGGTTCCTCTAATGAAACAAGCTCCAGATTTACAGGGAAGAGTGTGTGTGTGTGTGTGCTCTCTCCTTTTTCGTTTCAGCCAACTACTGCATCACTGAGCCGATATATCTTGAAAAAAAAAAATACTTATTTTCAAATGGCTATTCTGGTACAGCAAGTTACAAATCACGGGGATGGAAATTATGTAGCACACTAAAAGAGAGAAAGTGACTTGATACAAAAGATGTTATTGAAAATCAGTTTTCACAAATTTACCTCTAGCGGAGCGCTGTCGCATCGCTCTATTAAGCCATTATGTTACACTAATGCAATTTAAGTTTTCTGCTTCTTTGTGATACATTTCCTCAGAGGCAGCAGACCATATTGGACGAATTTCAAACTATGTTTTATGTTCTCTAAGTGTAATGCACAAAGTCCAAGAAGGAAGAAAATTCTCACTTTCTCAGCTTTCAACTAAATTGTTAGTAGCTCAAGATATGAACTAAATTCGAGAAGTTATCCATTTATTAAAGTAGTTATAACCAGCCACCATTAGTAAAGAATGGTTGTATACTACTCAACTGCTACAGAAGCATAATAAGGACGGCATAAAAACACCTGAGAATAAATACACAGTGAACGTTTTAGGCATTATCATCAGCCCTGTATGATAACAGCCCTGATATGCAAGGAAGCGTTATATCTTGATCAAAATATTCAGATCCGATAGATAGGAATGCAGTGTTAGAAGTTTTACCTTCCCACTAGGCGGAGTACAATTGTATTTAGGCCAGTGGGCAGGAGCGAAGCAGTTTATGCACCAGATTTGAAGGATTGACATTATCATTATAACATAAAACGAATTTCTAATTATAAATTAATTTCACTGTGGACAAATACGCCAGTGGAATTAACATCCTTATTAATAAGCCAGTAGAGATAGTGCCTATAAATTCTGCTATCCTCAATGCCAATATATTTACTGGAAATTGGTTAGCCATTTAATAGCCATAATTTGTGATTATGGGCCTGTTGAAATGAAAATTGGTATTGTCTTGGTGTCTGATATGAGCATGCAAATGCGGTGTGTGAACAGACTACACAGACTAGTTCAATTGTGGGGATGACCCCTTTAGATCTGCAACTCTTTTAACGCACGAAGAGATACCTGCTTACGTGAAAGACGGAGCAGTTGGGCCACCAGGTATATAATAGTTACTTCAAAAGTAAATAATTATATATACTGACGTCAACCTATTTATGGTAAGCATTGTTTTCGAAAAATCATACCACGATTTCACCGAAAATTCACATTTGGAGAATAATTGAGAAAGGGAGGTTTAAGAAAGGCACCAAACGAACTCGTGCATGTGTGTAACGTTTAGATACCAAATTAGTTTCTGAATTTTCTCAACCCGCAATTCGAAAATTTTCAAGAAAATTTCCTCTACCCCAAAATATCCTTCACTTGGAAACCAATTTAAAACTTCTCATTTTATAATGATTTTATTTAAGGTACAATGTCCTTAAATGAAAACTGGAAAATTAGATGTATTCCCTATCAATAGTTTGTGAAGTCCTGTTCATTCTGAATTTTTTTTAGTAATATAGGATTATTAAGGCCCACAATTTACATCAAGAATCTTTTTTAAAATAAACAACTCTGAGATATTTCTTAATGTTCGTTGGACCATTGACCAAGTTAAGTCATAACGGAATATGAATGAAATTATGCTCAAATGAGCCCAGGATACATAGACATTCATTTTCAGGATAAGAAAAAAACCCGGGAAGAACTTATCCAGATAAGTCACCCTGATCAAGATTCGAACTCGGAACCTCTTGAACGTAAGGCAAACACGCTGCCAAATGCGCTATAGAGGCAGGTCCATTGACGTTTCAAGCCATCATATAGTGACACGCTCTTTAAAATTGACTGTTGCTTTAGCAACCGCACGATACAAAGAAATGTGCTAATAATTTGTTTGAATTTACAAGAAGCAAACGTTTATACGAATAGTTCTAGGAGAACGAGTAGAAAATTTCCAATAAGAAATTATTTCGATTATAACATTCTTCATAAATATAAATAATATATTTGCCTCATTCAAGATACGAGAGCAGAGATGCTGAAAGTGGGACTATAGGTAATAATCATTTATCTCTCACCCAGTTCTCCATATAGCGCCCATGTTCTTTGAAACCGTTTCATATATCCTGTGTGCTGCATCCAGTCACTTCTTGATATTGTGTGGAAATAATTTTCTCAACACTCAGCGTAGTTGATTACGTCCCGTTGAATTTTCTCGTTTGAAGTGGCGCTTTATGCAAACAGCTGCTTACCGCCTTTTTAAATCATTTTTTCCTTTGTTTTTTTGTAGCTTCTTTCAGTTGGTGCTGTCGCGGTCTTTTCCGTAGAGCTGTAGGATTTTGAGCTTGCGGTAACTGAAATTTTAATCAATAATGAGAACAGCATTGACCTCCTTAGATCTTTATGGAGATAACATTACATAATTGTCTAAGACATGCATCATGTTTATTACCATAGCATCTTTAGCTCTGTATTTATTTGGATTTCCAACCGATGTTACTGAGCGAGAATGATTCAGCAGTAACGGCGCGACTCGCATTCGGTAGGTCCAATGTTCGACTTCCGTCAATCTCCTAGACTGACATTTTCCCCCCTGGTTGGCGGGAGAATATTGGGGTAGTTTCTCATCTGCCATTATTTTCTTTCGAATCATTATTCCATTTATTTCTCAGATATCAAGTGTGCTTTTAGATTTTGCTGTTTCTGAAAGGCGGCCTTACCCAGGTGGCCCGGGTTCGATCCCACGCAACCGCAAAGTGAGATTTTTGGTGGAAAACATGGCGCTGGAGCCGTTTTCTCCAGGATATCCGGTTTCCCCCGCCATATCATTCCACCGGTGCTCCTTCTTCATTTCATGTATCGTCAATATCACCGCCTGCGGTGCCACGTGTAGTAAAAGCGGGCGTTAAACACAACACACGCATTCATAAGAGAGTGTAAAGAGGTCCAAAGATATATATTTGTAATTTACGTCCTCTAACGTTAAGTCATATCGGACGATGAATGGGATGGATGGTGTCCACCACCAGCATCTATGGATGACTGGTCCCATCTTCTCCAATACGACTGTAGACACTGAAGTTTATATGGGTATCTTCAAGACATTTGTGGAGCAGCTGCATGGTTTCGAATTGAGAGAAGGTTATTTCCATAAAGATGGAGCAACGTGCCATACACCTAATGACACCATAGAACTTGTAACCAGTTTCTTTTATAATCGAATAATCTCAAAAGATCTGTGGCCCCCCAGATCCCCTGAACTAAACTCACCGAATGTTTTCTTGTGGGGGTATCTAAAAAATAGAGTGTACAAGAATAGGCTACGGACAATCGATGTTCTCAGAGAATCCATTCGAACCCCCAGTTTCTTAGCTGTAATTGGCGCGTGCAGAAATGTCTGAAAATCAGGAACAAAAGCCCGACGCCGGTCCCGGGGCGCAAACTCTGAGTACATCAAGCTGAAAGTCGTTGGAAATTACTCCAATGAGATCAACTTCAGAGCTAAAATGACAACGCAAATGGGAAAACTCAAGAAATCCTATAGTGAGAGGGCGGGAGTTCCAGTAACGTCACTAAGGTTTCTGTTTGATGGTCGTAGGATCAATGATGAGGAGACACCTAAACAACTTGAAATGGAGAACAACGATGTTATAGAAGTATACCAGGAGCAGACAGGTGGTGTCCGAAGTGTGATATAAAGTGTACACAGAAGAAACATTTTATTATCTTATGTCACCTGTTTAAAAGGACAGTAGAATTGGACTATCCCCCACATCTGTTAATGTGTAACATTCCTTTTTTTCCTTCTTTCTTCAAATAATGCATGAACATGAAAGCAGAGCATCAGTAAGACTCTTTAAGCATTGTAATTTTTAAGTACTCTATTGAAATGATTGGTGTTGATGTAGTAAGGAAGGGTTTTACCTGATAATTTAAGAATAGGCAATGTTTTGAAATAAAATGCTGGAAGAAAATTCAGATTTTAGAACTGGGTGTTTTTTTAGAGGTGGGGTAAAGGTACTCCATTTAATACCAAATGCACATGTATTGTTTTATTTGGAACAACCAGTTTAATTATAAGTAAGCACAGTGTTTGGCAGGAAATTCCTCCTTATTGGTTATGTGTTACTTTTTTAAAATTCAGTTTATAATTGGTCATTGTAATAAAGATCTTTAACTTTAAAAAAAAACGAAATAAATAACATTGGCGAGGATACTCTCCGCAAAACTTCAGAGAATACGGTGAGACGAGTGCAAACATGTATAGATGCTGGTGGAGGATACTTCCAACATTTTCTCTGAGATGTTAATAGTGTAATGTAATCTCCCAATTGTGTATTATATTCCTCCAAAGTTGCACGTGTACTCTATTATTGGTTTAAAGGTAATAGCCTCTTTAAATGGTTCAGATTTATATGGATCGCACTCCAGACTTTTGTATATAAATGTTTCAAAGAGATTTACATGTACATGTTAATATATTTACTTATTCACACATTTTTAAGCCACGATGTATACCTTATGCTCAGTTGCAAATATCCACGTCCAATTATTTCTACAGGAGCACTCATTGCTATTGTTATTTTTTTCCCCTCCAAAGAATACTTATAATTTATAACACAGAAATTGGAACCCGGAAATCGGAATCAGAAACCCATCCGAGTCTATACCAGAATTGTCAATCCCATTTGATGCACTTCCCTAAAAGCTTCAAATTACAATCCTAGGGTCACCTTGAAAGAATTTACCTGTGTAAATATCTTATTTTCAAAAGCTGACGTCAACAGTCAAACACATATTGTCACGTGTATATATTTAAAATATATATTTTTCATTTTAAATTAATTATGCTATAAAACGCATTTCATATTCGTTTGTTAAATAATGCAGCTTCTTTTAACACAAATTTCATTCATTTATTTATTGTAGTATTTAGAATTATGTATTTGATTTGATGCAAGAGAAACCAAGCGTTAACGCATTATCATATTTAATTCTTGTTTTAAAGGTTTCATGAAAAAAAATTCTTTACGGTACAACTTTTTTGACATTTTAATTGGTTTGCTTTTGGAACACACTAAGAAGTTGCACATAAATCGAGTTAAAATAATTGTTGGAATAATTTTATTTCTCATATGTGTTGTAAAGAGGAACTGCCAGAAAGGAAAACTTAACTGAAAACCATTTTGAATGTATCAGCTCAATTATTTGAATATGAATACAAACATTTTTAATATAAACAAAGAAAACTAATTTTGAAATTCTAGGACTTGGTATATTTGGCCAAGTGTTCCTTGTGGACCATATTCTGGGACTTTTACAATACAACAGATTGTAACTGTTTGGTATTTATAGGAAGGCTACTCATATCGATAATTACATAAAAATAAAGGTTTTAACTCATTTTCACATAAATTTGCTGTTTTAATACTGAATAAAGAAGAATTTAATAAAGACTACAAACATATTATTAATACTGCTTTAATTAATTATTTTAATAAAGACTTTATACAAAAGAATATTGAAAAATATAAATATAAAAAACCCGTTAATGATATTTCTACCCTCAAAAATAAAAGACGATTAAAATTTTAAAAAATTTACTTACCATCCATGGGTTAGTAAAAATTTTCACAAGGTTTTTAAAGAGTTTGGTATAACTTTAGTTCCCAAAAATAAATATAGTATTAAAATTTGCTACATTTCTCTAAAAAAAAGATGAAATTCCTAATAATAAAAATATGGTATTTATCAATTTAATTGTTTACATTGTGATCGGGTTTACATTGGTCAGACGAAACGTAATTTGGAAACCAGAACGAAAGAAGATTTCCGTAATATAACTGATATATCGGCCGTAGCAAATCATTTTTGGGCATTTAAGTATGAAATAAATCCTGAAGCTAAATTATTAAAATAATGAAATGTTCCGATAGATTTAATGGTTTGGGAAAATATATTTATTTTAAAAAATAAACATCGCGTAATGAATTTTGAAGTACCAGCAGTTGATTCTGTTCTTAAGTTTGTTTCCTTTTCATATTTTCGTAATACTGAAAAACATAATAACTTAGTAACTTCCTTGACGACGAAGTGTTGACTCAGGATGCGAGCAAGGGTTCGTGAAATCGATTTCAACTAATTCAACTAATAAGAAAAATTGACACCATTATCTTAAGATAAGTGAAGTTTTTTTGTTACAAATAGTTATATTCGTGTAACGTTAAATTATGTATTTTACTTGTGCTACAGATCCTTAAATATTTGACCTGTATTTCACGCCTTTGTAATATTTGCCGCCGCGTTTCTCAAATTGAGGGCAAATGTGGCATGGGTGTCCACATTCATTTACGCCACCATTAAGTGGCATTATTCCCCACTTCGCAGATCTTACGATGTTGACATGGGAAGTAAAAGCTTTCGTTTAATAAATAAGCAAGGAAGGAAGCAAATGGCGCGACATCTGACCGACCTTCCACTGAGGTTTATGTTGGTCCGCTTGCCAAGTTCTAGCAAGAAGGTAGAGGAGGCATATCTGTTGGGGTTTATGATGCCAAGTGGAGCGTACACAGTCCACCAGAGACTTGCTGCACAAAGTTTGTAACAAACATTATTGGTGAAGAACCGTCCTTAATACTTGGTAATTACATTTTTTATTCATAATTATAAATGAAACATCGTTTCCATGAGTTTAGTAAGCTTTGATCTCCCAACCTTGTCCCAAACATGTTTCATCAAAGGAGTCCCTTTGCCATGTTTACTCCTCGAAATCTCCCACCAAACACGTCACCTTACGACTTGGCACTTTGATCCCTGACGCGAGAACTACGATAGCACTCTATGTAAACTGGTATTGAAGACATTCTCCAATAAGCTTTAATGCCTCGTTTATATTAACAGTGCATCGTGACACATTCCTAAGACGTTTCCCTTCCAATTTATTTTAGCAGAATTTTTCTCGATAGCTGTGAGAAACATCTGATTCGCATGAAACACTTGAAAAACAGAAAAGAAGAAAAGTTTAAAACCAGGGACGTATTTAAAATTACAAGAAATGTCAATGTTAAAAATAGAATCTGAATATTTCATTGTTTCAGTTTTTACTACCCACAGCTTACTGGAATTATGATCTCATATTTATCAAACTACAAGGGCTGTTCAATAAAGAATGATCATAATTGTTTTACGGTCATATTTTTTCGCACTAAAATTCGATCTTATCATATTCTGTTAGGTTAATCTGAAACAAACACGCCTTAGTAGTTCCATTGTTGTTACTCTTGGTTCCCGCCGTGAGAATCAGGCAAGTTCAGATATGTTCAGTATCGTCTACCGCTGCACACCCACCGTGGTCCTGAAACGGCCCAACAGGGCGGCTTGGAGAACATCCTACCGGAGGAGGAAGTGTTTTCTATGAGCGTATCATCCTGCCATGCAGCGCCGACACCCCCATCGACACTTCTACCACCAAAAACCCTACCAGATGAGAGATGATGTGAAATGATAATGGAGATGAACTGGAGGAAGAGAAAATTGGAGGGATGTAATTAACCTACCCAGCATCCGCCTGGCGATCCGCGAAAATCCCCGAAAAAACTCATGAGTCAGGTAGACCGGCCACGGGAATCAAACGTGGACCTACCGAATGCGGACCACAGATGAATCGCTTGAGCCATCTCGCTCGGTAGATTGTTGAAAATCATTTCGAAAATGTATTAATATATTTACTAAAAACGTAAGCCATGGCCTAACAGCCCCAAGTGGGCCTGAGCCTACCAACCCGACTGCTGGCCTCACGCCCAATTACGCGCGGTAGAGGTGGGCAATCATTCAACCGATACGGGGAGGAGATGTGGTCAGCATCTCGGCATCCCCCAGCCGGAATGTTGGTTTTCGTGACCAGGGCCGACCTAAAATCCCCACCACATGGGTGGGATCGAACTCGAGTCGCTTTCCGTGGCCAGGGACCAAGGCATGCTGCCTTAGCCGGCTACGCCACGGCGCAGGACATTAACTACTAAAACTTAATTATAAAATATTAACTATTTCAAAAATAGTTACATCGTGTGGGGGAATCCTTGAAAACAGTAAGAAGAAAAAATGTCACTGGAAATAATTTAACCCTAACCGCTGTAGTAAAATGTCAAATGTATCAGCCTGAGATTGTGAATTTGAAAGATTTCCCAGCATTCTTAAGCGAGATGGCTCAACAGTGATGTGAGATGTCCCGTTCGACATGCAACTCCAGAAGTTGTTTATCTAGTAGTAATGTTGTATGTTGAGGCAGACTGTCGTTTATGAAATTGAGAAACATAGCATCAGCTAATGGAAATGAAATGTTTGAATGTCTGTTACCACGTACGTGCGTACCACTTCATACTGGCAAGACGCGTTACAAGCAAATTAAGTACACAGTGAGCATCGTTCAACACGTTATATGCGTGTGGGGAATTGTTAACATGATCGCCATGTCCCTAATCAAGACCAACAGACCATGAAGAGGTACATCAAGTGTAAACTGCTTAACAAATCCTGGTCCGACAAGCCTAAACAACATACCCATCTATTTGGAAGTTCAAAATCAACCTGCGTACAGACATAAGTCGTTTTATATTTATTTATTACCCAAACAGAAATTCACTAGTTAAGAGTATTCTTCATCACAGACCTAAATGCCCGCCTCGGTAGCGTAGATGGTAGCATGTCTGCCTCACGTTCAAGAGGTCCCGAGTTCGAATCTCGGTCAGGGTGAGTTACCTGGATAAGGTTTTTTCCTGAGTTTTCCCTTAACCGCCAATGTCGGGTAATTCTAAGCTCTATGGACCCTGGGCTCATTTGAGCATAATTTCACCCGTTCCATTCATCGTCCGATATGACTTAACGTTGGAGGACGTAAATTACAAAAAAGAAAAGAAAGAAAAGAAAGAAAGAAGACCTAAATGAACTAACCCAGAATTTCTCATTTTATAAAGCCTTAACAAATATAACCAATGAATCTGTCAAAAATGAGGTTTTATATTCAGAATTTCAAAGGACTTAAACATAAAAAAAAACTTATACAGACTACTCAAAACTATGTTTGAATATACCTCGCTTATACGGTCACCTCTGTATAGATATTATAACAACAACAATAACAACAATAATAATAATAATAATAATAATAATAATAATAATAATAATAATAATAATAATAATAATAATAATAATAATAATAATAATAATAATAATAATAATAATAATAATAATAATAATAATAATAATAATAATAATAATAATAATAATAATAATAATAATAATAATAATAATAATAATAATAATAATAATAATAATAATAATAATAATAATAATAATAATAATAATAATAATAATAATAATAAAAATCCTGAGATCTATGTTACAAAATATCATTTCTGCTTCCAAATTTTTGTTAAATTTATTGCAGTTATGTTTCTGTTACTTTCCCTATACTATTATAATATTGTTCTACATGTATAGAGTCAAAAAGTCATTAAGCAGAGATTAAACAGACTTTTTCAAACAGACGTCCCTTATTTAGTATTTGAAATCAGGTTTTCATTCTTTCTGTGATATTGAAATTATCATTAGCACATTTTGGAAGACTTTTGGAAGTAATTTTCAGAAACCGAGCAAGTGAATTCACTATTTATTTCTGATACGGCATTCAATTTTGGAAGTTATATCTGCCCACCAATTTGAATTGGGAGCCTCTAAAAGTAACCGAATCTAGCGTACAAAATAAATCTCATCAAGTGAATAATTTTTGTTCTGAAAGAAGTGTCGACGTTAGTGACAAATTTAGTGCGGAATACCTTTGACAGTTTTGACACGCGATTACCCAACTCTGGATTAAACTCGACATCATTCTTCCAAAGAGCTGACAAATTAAAATCAAGAGTTTTGGTAGTATTATGACTATAAAAATAAATCGCATATGCAAACTACAAAAGTCATGATTATCTATTTCATTCAAAAGAAACTATGATTAAATTTCCTTATCTTAAAATAGTTACTGAAGATTACTCTAGCAGAAACGTAATGTACCCTGCTTAAATTTGTATCTGAAATCTTTCCATGAAGGTTGTTAAAACAACTCATTAGTCAAAGAAATTTAAACTACAAAATTTGTATATATTTTGTTTCCTAAGGCGTTACTTCATTGCTCCTCCTTCAAGGGTTATCCATACAAGCTATAGATTCTGCAACGTCTTTACAATAGATTATTATGTTAAAGTTACTCTATTGAAGAGTAGAAGTCTGATATCTTGGCGATGAACGGAGGCACCAGAGGCATTCGTTTATTACCATTTCTCAAGCACTTCAGTTTGTGGTCGCTTCTTCGGATCTATTGTAAATAAGCTAACTAAAAGAGGAACACAAAAACTTAATCGGTTTGGATAATTTGCTCACAAAATTATTCCAGAATAAAATGAATGGTAGCCGGAGAAACAAAACTCAAATTCATAAGAGCTACTGATTTTACGTCAAGCGTTAGAAAAAGAGGAATAAGTAAATGGGCTAAGTAAACGCCCACAATGAGATATATAAGACCAGGAACAGCGTAAAAGGAACTAATAATACGGTTACGGAAGAAAAGCACGAAATATAAAGATAACTTTAGTTACTTGGAATGTACTGGAAGTAGTTACCCAAGGTATAGCATAAAAACAAAAAAGAAAAACAACTTTACTGGATACCAACTATTTACTGTAGCCCATGACTAAACTGTGCACTAGATTAGAAGTGATCAGGAAGTGCTGGAGTTTGACTGTATCGTATATATTCAGATGCGACGAAGTGAATGTTACAGGTAAATCTGGAGCAGAAGTGTGTGAAATACAGAGACAAAATAGGTTATACAGCTGCTTTAGAAAGATGAAGAGAGATTTTGAAAGTAATCTGGGAGAGGAGAAAAAATTTGTTGTGACTCCGGATGAGAAAAATGTTTCTTACTAAGAGAGGCACTGGAAACATTGGTAAAAAGCAAAATTTCACAAGGCAGACGATGAGGAATGCAGAAAAGAATGGAAGATTTGGAGGTGCAAAAATTGCATCTACGATTTGACGGGACATTATGACAGACTACGAATTGAATTAGAGCTGAAAATTATCTTCCAGCTGAATATATGTTTCAATAGAAAAGATTTAATTTATAAAAATATATCCTATTCATCCGCTGTACCTCGGATATGTTTAACAACACTTGAAATTAATAAAAATGGTGTCGTCATAATGAATTCTTTGCTTGGATTTTAAGAACAACTGTGAATACCTTTTGTTTTTCACGAACCATTTTACCAATAACTTAAAACAAAATAAATTCTGTTTAGAAGAACTATTACCTCTTCTGTTTTTTAGCAAGATGGCAATTTTTTAAAACAGAAGTTTAAGCTGAAAAGTAAATATCATAGAAGTGCTAGAACCTTGGAGGGAAAACCAGCGACATTAACTCAAACCTGGACAGGAATGTACATCAGCTCGATTCACCACAACTTTGTAGGATTACATTTAAACAAGGGATTCATCATTAATAATGAATAAAATACACCAAAAGCAAATTAAATGAAAGAGATATCGCGAGGATTGTTTAATAAATCATTCAAACTTGCCGGCAGCAAACACAATTTTAAGAAATGTAATCAACGGCGATAATTTGGGATTGAAGAAACCTGCGTTTTGCACAAGCTAGAATTCCAGGAAGTTTTAGAAACTGGAGTATTGCGACACTGCATATAAAGGCATACCTTAGAAGAGTGTCCCGAAAGGTTACACTTATCCCAGGTAAGTGCACCGCATGTGCAATTCAAGTATTTTCCGCTTATATCCGATTTCAGAATCTTCAAGCAGTAATTTAACTATGAAACGCATGTGAAAGCTGCATAAGTCATTTTAGATTAGTTTAGAACTTTCAAAGGTGTACTTAGATACTGTAGTAGATGTTTTCGTTAAGACCAAGAATTGCGGAATTCCTATTTTACAATTTTAGAAGACTAAGTAGTCGAAAGTCAACGACACTAGCAAAGCTTTCATTGCTGAACGTTTGGAACGGAACAGTTTAAATGAATATTTTCCGGGATGAATGCAAGAAGCAGTTTAGGATATTGCATCAACTGTCTTTCTTTGCAACTTCTGTTGGTGATATCTTGAGATAATGCCCAAACTGTTTTACCTATTTTACCTAAAAGGGCATCGCAATAAACTGAAGATGAAATTGAAATTCAGCAAATTTTATGCAGTCTTAGAATATTCCTCCGAATTGTTTGTATTTGTCCTAAGTGGCACTTTTAAGTCAATTAAACACCTCACTTCCGCAGTTTTATGTTAAGTACCATTCTTTCTCTTTAGTACTTTCACCAGGGTTGTATGCAAGTAATATAGCACAACCACACTAAAGTACAAACTTATCCATTGAACAGATTGCAGTAAGTTTCTTCCATATGTTGCAGGATATACCCACATTCTTGCAGAAAGCTTCCAGACTGTATAGTTACAAATGTTATGAATGTAATTAATGAAAGAGAAAAATGTGTATAGCTCAAGTGGAAATAACAATAGAAGAATCCAAAACTCCGAAGTCGTGAGATATAGTATTATTTCTGAAGATCAAGTGATATGCATCCTTAAGCAAAGCAAACATACGACAATACTAAAGAATTTCAATGATTCATGTAATACAAATTTCCGATCGTCCCAAATATCCTACACTTCTGATGATAGAAAAGAAGTTTCCCATCAGATGCAAAAGCCTGATTTTTATTCTTTGAGAGGAAGTATCATCCGAAAATAGCAATGAAACTCATTAAATTTAGCGATTAGAGGAAATTCTATTGGAGGACAAACTAAATAAAGACTTGCACCCGGCTCACTGAGGATATATTTCGGGTGTAGACTCTCACAGCAGCGTGCTAGGTTTGATGTTACGTTGCTGCAAGAATGACTTAACCACCATAATGCACTAACCGAGGCACGATTCACACTGCAGAATTAAGCTAATAGTTTTAAACATTGTAGCCCGACATGAAAAATAAGCTCTATGACTACGCCTTTGTGATCTTAGAATTCAGTGAAAAAGTCACAATAATCCAACAGAAATGTGGCACGAGCTTTCAGATGTCTTTGGCATCTAGAAAACTTGTGAAGAATTTCAAGTGAGGAAGTAGCTTACACCATTAGACACGTTAAAGAAGTATAATTTGAAATAAATCTACTCATTTGTAAAATCGCTTACAACACTAGCAAATGTGACTTGCAGTGTACAGACGACAAAGTGTGGCATGCAGGACTCCTATACAAAAGTAAACCTGTAGTAAGTGACGCCTTTTGCCTAGTAATTAAATCATTTCTCTCATAAAGAAAACGGTTTTGTCAACATTCAACAGTTCACTATCCTCTTCGAAAGCAACACAAGCTGGAGTTTCACAGGAAGGTGTGCTTGCTCTATTTCTGTACCTAATATATGACTCGGACTTTCCAAAGATTGACAGTCTAACTATACCACAGTATGCATACGCAATAGCCATTCATAATAAAGGCGAGAGTAACCCAGCAATCGACAGTATTAAAAAATACGCGCTCAAAATGGAGGAATGATGTTAAAGGTGGAAAGTCAATAGAACCAAAACGATCCAATTTAGTTATATTTACTTACAAAACAAAAATTAGCAGATATAATCAAATTAAATAACGAAGTGATTCCTCAAGCTGAGTCCTCAAATACTTAGGACTAATATTAGTTTAAAAAACTGACTTGAAATACTCGTATCTCCTCTCAAGTAAATACATTAACTAAGGCAAGATTTCATCACTACAAATGCCTCCTTATCACAGCATCTCAAATAGTGTTATAAAAGTTCCAATCTAACCAAACCATCAAACCTGTCTAGGTATATGGTCACCCTATTTGGAGTTCAGATTCAAATTACAAGTTTAAACAATACAGTGTTGTAATTCTTTGGAACAATTTTTATATATCATTAGCACAACTATAAAAGAAACAATATTGTATAATAAAATTAACAAAACTAAGAAATAAAGTACATTTTAAATAGATATAATTAAATGTCAAATTCAAAGAGGAACTGATGACAACAGAAAGTTTCATTAAAACGTTTCTTCAATTCCATGTAGAAGTCCACCATTTTATATTACTGACAGTTGACGATAATGAAAACACTTTACCGATACGTCAAACCTGAATTGGTCCATACGACTAAGAAATGCAATCTGACTTCATGAATATTACATGTTCGTAATTAGCGTAGCAATGAAATGAGAAACTGCAGGAAAGATAAGTTTGCGATTAATTTGAAGTGAGACATGGAAAGTATAATTACAACGAAGCAAAAATAATTATTTTCGTATTAAGGAGATAAAACATATCAGAGCCTTATAAATATATGGTAGAAATAACACAAAATGAACAAAGATAAATAAAGCTAATTCCGAAAAGAACAGCACTTTAGCTAAGTGGACATTTAAGAAAGGATTGCCATTAAGACGATGCAGGTGAAATACAAGTTATTTTAAGGAATACATTAACAAATTGAGATACTTCAGAAGGCCTAATAATAAAGTTCTGTAGGAGAAAATTAAGCAGAGAGAAATCCTAAAGGGAGAAAGAAGTTAATTATAGAAACAGATTAAAATTTGTGAAACTATTTACGAAATAGTAGTATACTATTCTAGAATTTTATGCTGATATGAAAATGTATTTTGGCAGGGTAGTGAATTAAAGTTACTCTTACGCGGGTAATTAAAATTTTGTAACACAAAAAACTCTCTTAATTTAGTCTAGATTAACTTAGTCCTCTTAATCTTAAATGAACAAAATAACCCAAGATGAGCTAGCAACAGATTTATGGTATAAAAGAAAACATCACTTCTTGTGTTTACTATGAACCCCATAGCCTGAACACAACTATCAGTTCCAGAACTCTTCAAATTAAATATGAAAACGAATTCTTCCATTAGAACAACTATTTACTGAAATATAAGATAAAATGTAACTTTTTTTATTATTGTATGGGTTATATTACTTCTGCAGGTGCAGGCATATAAGGGGGCTGGAAGGTTTCCAGTGCTTAACAGCTGGTATCAGCAAGAAATCTGTTAGACATGCGTTCTACCACAGTGAATTCAGCGGATATGTAGTCCAGTGAACCGATGTCGTTGTTTAGGTTCACCAAACGCATAGCAGTCCATTAATTATCACACCCATAATGCTGGTTTAATGATTCGTTAACCAGTGAAATATGTCCGCAAAATTATTGGTGGGCCATTCTAACCTGCTTAAAGTGGAATCTGTGGGATCAGATCCAGTCATGCTCTGGCTAAATTTTCTGTGCTGTTCTTTAGAGAAAATGCAAATAAATAACTTAATATTTAAAGAACTTTACAGTTTGGATTTTAATCAAGTTCTAATTAATTTATATCTAAAATGTAAACGTGTAAAAGATTTAAGTTCTGCTTCTTTACTGATTTGATGATTACTTCTAGTCAACAAAAGGTATAAAATGCAAGCTACGTATGTACTTTACATCTTTAAATTTAAACCAAAGCTGCAAGCATCCTTTCCCAAAAAAGTACATCGGATCTTCATTTAAAACTACAAAAACAGAAGATATGTCGAAACCTATTATTTGATGTTGATTTAATTAAGAGTAAGTTTATTAGACATTGCATATATGTGCACTGAAAGCTGAAATTAGCTACAGAATTTTCTATATATTTTATTCTAACAATATAGAATATCATGTGTTTTTTAATGTTGGAACATTTAAATAACTTCAGGAAGGTACACACAATGAAACTTGGATATCAGTTTTGGCAGTCGTAGTTCAGTAAATGAAATTTCACCTGACGTTTCATTCGTGATCAACCTCAGACCCTCACACCTGAGTGGTTACAGCAGTAGATGACCTACTTGTCCCAAATTTATTGTAATCCACTAAACAATTGGCTTGAAATTATTACGATTACGCAGTTAAATTAAAATACTATACCTTAAGTTCCAATTATTACGGTTATATTATTATGCTATCGCTAAACTAAACCAGCAATATTAGAAGCTTGCTGGAGTGGAAGATAACCTTCAACAAACCTACAAAATACGTCGATTTTTCTCCTATTCCCAGACATTTTCATAGAATGGGATACCGTTCCGTTTTTACTAATTTACTAATTTCGAAGGGCTCTAAAAAAATTCAGCTGAAAAGGGAGAGTGCAATATTTACATTTTGATATAAATAAATAAGACTAATCCAAAATTATTCACAAATAGAAACACTTTTCTTACTGATGAACGTTACAAAGGCATATATATGTTTGTGGTATGTCATTTGTTTATTTACAATGGGTAATTACTTGACACGGAAAATGCATTCCTTCACTTGCATCATCTTAATGGCCTACCATTATAAATTATAGAATTGAAAATGTAATGTTAACAGAAAAGAGGCAGTGGATTGTAGATAATATTGAATTAAATTTTATAGCCTTTGCTTAACCATTGTTGGGAAACCCTTATATACTATACTGGTCATATTATTAATATAACTCATTTAGTTCCTGCAATTCATTATAGCAAGACCAGATATTTTCACGCCAAAATAAGGGACAGCGTTTCACAGTACAAACTGTAAAGTAATACCTACAGTACTTCCCTTGAATAGCATCTATTTTGCTTAATCTGAAAACTTTGAATAAATACAGGGTGTATATAAATGAATATCGGACTTTTAACCCTTTATAATATTTATTACATTAAACTTGTAGCTATAAATGATATGTCAAATGAAAAAGCAACTCAAACCGTTCTACCAAGAACCTTATAAATATGACTACTCTTTGTCACATGGCACACATCAAGTCTATAGCCGAGTTCTTCCCAAACGTTGATGGGTGTGTATTCAGTAATTGTAGCAACAGCTGCTTCAATCCGGTTTCTCAATTCAGGGAGGTCGCTGGTAGCGGAGGCACGTACACACGATGCTTGATGAAGCTCCTAAAGTAAAAATCGCAAGGCGTTAGGTCAGGAGAACGTGGAGGCCATGCATATCAAGCCCTGTCATTGGGAGCCTTGCGGCTTATCCAGCGCTCGGGTACAGTGACGTACAATCGCGTTACTTCGTTATGCCAGTGAGGTGGCACACAATTTTGCTGGAAAATGAAGTTCTCTGGCTCATTTTCTTCCAACTGAAGGAAGAGCCATTGCTCTAGTGTATCAAGGCAAGAAGTGCCAGTTACAGTAGGTTCACCAAAAATGAAAGCCCATTAACTTTTCGCCGGGGAAAAGAAAACATTCACCTTAGGAGAATCTCATTTCATTTGTACCATCTCCTGAGGATTTTCTGAGCCCCAGATGCACCATTTTAACATGTCCACTAAGGTGATTAATCACTGAAGACTACACGATCCATAAAATCGTCATCGTCAAGAAACAACATGTCGTTTGCGAAGTTGGCAGATAATCCGTAGTCTATCGGCTTTAGAGCCTGTAATAACTGTAAACGGTAAGAGCGTAGCCGTAAGCGTTGTTTTACAACTTTCCAAACAGTCGACACAGGAATTTGTAGTTCACGCCTAGCCTTCCGGACTTGGACTACGAGTGAACGACTCTCTCACTCGCTCAACAGTCTCTTCACTTACTCTTGGTCGTCCCGTGCGCTTGCCTTTACAAAGGCAGCCGGTATCTTCAAACTGATGTTACCATATACGTATGCAATTTATCTAGAGGGATCACAACCGAAGTTAATGTGGAACGCACGTTGCACAGTTACTACAGATTCGGTCTTTGCAAACTGCAAAACACAAAACGCTTTCTGTTAACTAGTCGGCATCTTTGTTACTACCACTGTCTAGGAGATTGCGGCAGAAACATTCACGCACAGCGCTCTGGTGCCAACAAACAAAACTGTTTGAGTTGCTTTTTCATTTGACATATCATTTGTAACTGTAAGTTTAATGTAATAAATATTATAAAGAGTTAAAACCCCGATATTCATTTATGTACACCCTGTATATACAGCCTAAAAATTTTTGAAATAAATAATGATCTTCCGCTAGAGAAATGTAACGCGTGTAAAAATTACTGTTAAATCCACCATGGAACACAATTATATATTGTTCTAAAATTTATTTAGAGTTTACGACTAAGAAAAGTACTTATTCAATTGGTTTTTGCAGAAGAAAACGTTTAGGTGTTTGAAAAAATTTAAACTTCGGTACTTTTTTATTTCTAAAGCAGAAAAATGGTAGAATGGTAAAATCTTGATGAAAAATAAATGCAAAATGACATATTCGTTAATACTTATAAATAAATTCACGTTAAAAGTATTTCAAATGTCCTATGGTAAACATTCACAGATATGACAAAATAAAATAAAATAAACATAAAAAACGGAAGTTGTAAACTTAGTAATTTAATAAACTGCAGATCTGTTAAATTAAGTATTTAAATGTTACATTTCTTAAGTGAGAGGGCAAAGCATTTGTCGCAAATGACGACATAACCGGTGCTATGGCGCAAGAAGCAGTAATCTTTGCAGTTCCCCTACATATATAGGCCAACAGCTTTACCGCGGCGTCTGAGAAGTTATCGTTCGGCAAAGGAGAATTTATGTGCATTTTGTTTGAGCGTATTCTGCTAATTGGTGTGCACGGGTGGTGCTGTCGTTCGAGGTCAGCAGTGCAAGAACAAGAACGTTTGGAGCAAAAATGAGGTTTATCTCACATTGAAATGGAAATGAGCTCTGAGCAGGAATGTTAACTTGTTTCTCTTAGTAGACGTATCACTTAATACACAAGGTTTTCCTGAGGATTACTTGGATGTAAGGCACGGCAATTAATATTATTTATGTACTTGTGTATTTACCTACCGCTCACATGTTTATGAAAATAAGTGGCGCCCTACAAACAGGCGAGGCGAGAAAAGTTTCTGCCACTCCTCCCACTTCTTCGAAGACTGATTAACAATGATCACGGGTCTCCATTGTAGGCATTGCTTCGCTTATACGGTTCTGTATAAAATAATCTAGTTATTTTTTTTTAATTTAATGTTCCGCTTTATCTCCTAAAATTATTGTAATTTCCTATACCCTGAGTATTCCAATTAACAGGTGACAAATAGAAAATCTCGTAATATTCACTCAAATATGTGAAACATTACCATTCCCTCAGACTTCCTTACCACTTGCCCACAACGAAGTCTCCCAGGTTCTGGAAATGCAGCACAGGTTACTAGTAGGTACCTATCGTTCTTGGAAGAACCACATAGCGAAATGATTGAGTAATGATTTTAGATATTTACAGAAGTTGAAATTTTAACTTTTATAACTTTTCTTTGGTAGCCTATTTGTATAATAAATCAAAGCTACAACGTTTATGCATAATGCAGATGCAAAGGACTACGAGTAACTATAAAGATTCCCCAATGACGTGTCACAAAGTGAAACTTTTTGGAAATCACGCACAGTCTGCGACCATTCAGAAAAATAATCTCCTCAGTTTTTAATATAAAAGATCAGCTTACTGACTTCTATAGTTTGCCATTTTCTCACAATTATTTGACTTGCTCTGCCAAAGAAATTGACTAAGTACAAAAAATAAAGCATTGCTTTCGTAGATGATTTTGGCTCCCAGAAACTTCGATGTATACATCTATGGGATTAGAACAAATGTTATTCAGAGATTTTGATATTATATCACTAAAAACACAAACATCTGCAGTATTTGTAACTCGCAATCAAACAAAGAAGCACTCGTACTTATATATAAAAAACGGGTGTAGCTTTTTATGCTCTGCCTTCTGATTTGTTACGTCATACTATAAAGTGCAACCGGCATTTGTTTTACCATGCATTCTCCGCGGTATATAGCAACTAAACCTCTTTTGTTTGTACATACAGGTATTCTATGCGCAGTACACTATTTTCTACTTAATTGCTTTTAAATCCTTTTTAGTACTTTGCTAACTTATGAACTGTAATTAGGTGCTTTAATGTCCACTTTCATTGGAATGAATAAAATAGGTTCAGCAATTTTTTCAGTTTATCTAAATATACACAACTTTTTTCTCTTTAGAATATTAGTATGAATTTTAGTATTAAGTCAACTAAAGAGGTTCAAAATTAACTGAATCCCTCCACGAGGAATTAGGCCTCATTTATAATAAATATCCGTTTCAGCTCTAAGCATACAATACATTTACAACGACTTCAGAAAGAATGTCTCTCTCGTTTAAAAATGTCTAGTAGCCAAAGTAACAGAAACAATATATTTGGAAAGAAAGCACCATCTTAGAGATTACGTTATCTGCTACCTTTTATTCTTATTTTGATGATTTTTATAGGTTTTTAAACTCTTTCATCTGCAATGTTTACTGATTTCTCCTTTAGTGTATATACATTCCCACGCAATCTACAAACAATTCGTCTACTAAACCCACATAAAACAGTTTCGTACTTAGTACACGAGCAGAAGTTTAAAAATATTATAAAAGTAATAAAATTCTTATGTGAACTGTAATATTATTTGTTGTTTCTACGTACTAAAATAAGAAGTTTTGTCTGTGTTAACTTGTCTCCTAGCATGTATCAAATTAGAAATGAATAATTTCTGGAATCTCTGTAAAAACTGGTAATTAAGTTAATATTAATTGATTAATACATATACTACATAATTTGAAGTAAGTCAACTTAAGATCATACTTTTTTCCTTCAAACTGTAATTGGACCGATTATTTTCTATTTAGGTTAACAAAACTATCCACCATGGAAAGAAAACCATTCTGAATATAGCATTTTATATAATAATTTACAATTTCTTTAGATTATTTAGCCGTTTGTTAATTTTTAAAACTTACTTAAATTCTTCATAACATATCGGCAGTATGTTCGGGGTGTAGTGCATCCCTACAGATGCAAAATACATCCCTGAATTGGATACATCATGTTCATGTTGTCTTCATTTTACTTATAACAGCGATAATACTATTTATAATGCACATGATAGAGAGGACAGTATTTTTAGTTGTAGGATTCGCGACGCGTAATAACTATTACTTTAAGAACTAGATACCTAAGCCAATCAAGCTGAACTACTCTATTCAAGATTTGTAGAGCATTAATAGAAAAGAATATATGGCCTGAAGTTTCTGTCATTTTAGTGAAAGTTTGTACATTTCAGTATCTAAAGAATATTCAATATTTCTCTTATTTCATTAGTGTCAGATTTCTAAAATTTTGGTGACAACAGTGATGACTTTTAGAATATTGACTGTGGTATTTAAATGCGAAATAGACATCGATAAAAGTGTTATTTTCAAAATTAGAACAGGAGGGCCATAACGTGCTGCTAAAAGCATCTATGCTGCAATGCAATTATAATCATCTTGCAGCAAAACCCTTAAGTCTATTTTTATTCATTATTGCAGTACCTACTATCAGAATATACGTTAAAACAGAAATTGCAACAGAGAAATATATTATATAGGCCTAGAAAACGTGTTTAAAAGATTTTGGCTTTACAAGAAGCTCAAATTTTATACTACTTTCACAAGTTTACCATAAAAATGCGTGTCAAATGTTGAATGAAACATTTTCTTTACAAGTAAGCTTAATTCGCAAAAAACCAATATCAGTATGACTGAAGGAATAGGTTTTGTCTAGACGTGCAAAATCAATGTGAATGCCAAAAGTCACAACTTAGAACCATGCTTCCTTTTGCGTTCTCTGTAGCCTATGTAACGCTAGATTAAAGAAAGAATTCTCTAGCAGTTCATAGACAGTTTTCATCGGAAATATGCCTTTTGAAGGTATTTTTGGAGGTATGATATCTGTCCCTGGCCTAGTTGGTAGTGAACAGTGTGGCTCAGATCTGAAAAGTTGGAGACACCAAGGTACACAAAATTAAGCAACGATATAAGACAAAAACATTCCAGAAATTGACACCAACCAATATAGGTTTTACAAACAGCGTTTTCTGTAACACCATAACCTCATAGGAACACCTCTAATGAGTTTCTATAAAATATCACATGTTATCCATCTCATTAAATTTCTTATAACGGGGAAATGACAAAAGACAAAAATAAATAAAAACTTATTTAAGAAAAATTGATACCTCGTTAAAAGCTACAGCGGTGCTAAATAAATTTTATGGTTTGAGTCCTGCCTCGGACAGCAGTATTTGCATTTATTAAATGTTCGTATAAGCTAAAAAATGGACAGGAGAACAAAAATAGGAGTTCAATTTAAGAAATAAAGTAGATATGGGCAAAACGAGCGCAGAAAGGGTTTGATGCGTCATTTACTTACTAGCATAAATATTTGAAAATATGGCACACAAGTATACGCCCACAGAAAACCAAACCAGTTTGTAATTTCCGCAGTTCAGTGCTTTCTTTGCACCGGGTATAAACAAAATTCCCTTTGCCTAATCTAAGGTTCTATGTTATTTTTACAAATTAGAAAAGAGAACAACTTTTTATAAGGAGAGCGTTTAAAGATATCATGTGTGTGACAAGCTAATTTTTTCCATAATTCTCACGCTGTGAATAATTAAAATGAAACGTAAAACAAGCGTCGGCTTCTTGAATTATTTCGTATCTGTTAGTGTGATTCTAAAATGGCAATTCAGCGACTATATTCAAGAAATGCAAGAGGTTAACATTAGTGACTATCTTATAACAATAAATCTGGAATACAATTTTTTTAGAAATAGAAAGCAAAATCATCATTAAACACATTGAAATGACTTCATAATCTAATATGAAAAACACTAAAGGAAAAATAGAGCATATATGGAATTTTAAAAAAATGCTTATTTGTGCGCAATATAAACAAGAGAATGCCGCCTTTTAATAAAAACGTAAAATCGAAATTGAGCTACGTTCTTTAACGGTTTTAATTCCCATTCTATGTCGGACGTGAAAGACATCTTAAATATTTTCAGAGGCTTCTCTATTCCGACATGAGGTTCTTTCACGTGCCATAAATCTACGACACGGGATCACCGTCTTTACTTCCCTTCCGAAGGAGAGCATGCTAAAGATTCTCACACCAAAAAATCCATCATCCTCTACCTGTATAGGTACTCAAAACGTAAACGCACATATTTTTACCCTCTTAGGACCTACCTACATTAAATAGAAGTATTAAATTCCACCCCATTATTCGATACCGAGATTTCACTAAAGATGCACATTTTAGGGGTCCCTGTATCCAAAAACGTGCATTATATATAAAGAAGGTCCTTGTATGTTTGGTAATTTTTAACAAATAATTCAAAAATCTGTTAAATATCCAGCCTGCATCCAACGATACACCAGAAATATTTTGAAGTTATGGTTCACCCCTAGCTACCCTTTACAGGGAGAGCTTTTCAGTAATTTTGATTTTCTCAAAAATTGCTATAGAAATTATACATAAAATACTATATACCTAAGAGAGTTGCATGACAAATAAAATATACGTCTTGAATTTTCTGGAAGCAACCTCTGAAATTTTCTTCATTCTTAAATCACCCTTGCGTAACTAGTAAACCATAAGAGATAGACTAAATCTTAGCTACTACACAAAAAATTTAAATCACGTTAAACTACACAGTTAATATGAAATATACCTACTTTATTGTAGAATTAGCCATTTCCGAGGTAGGCATTCCTTGTTAATGCTTTCGGTGTTCAGATAATCATTTATACTTTGTTTTTCAAACAGGAAGATGCTATTTATTTTTTCCTTCCGGTTAAGCAAAGAGAGCAGAATTTCAAAACCATCATATAGCGAAAACCTCTTAATACTTCAAAGTATTTTGTTTTATATTGTTATGGTACCACAGTATATAAGTTTATTTAAAACCCAGAGCATGTATATATCTGTTACAACATGCAGGAAAAGCAACTGAATAAATTGCTTTGTAAGTAAATGAGGAGAGTGACAAAAAATACTAAAACATACTGACGTGATCTAGCTTTATCAGGAACGACACGACTTTTTGCTTTTCCCTTTTTTCTTTTTCATAATAACAAAGAAAGAAGCTCACGGCATCTATCTTCTTTTAACTTTATGCTTATTTCAAAGATAATTCCTAATGTCTGACACATTTTTACAAAGATTTTAGAAAACCTCTGATTATTATCAGCACACACCACTTCGGAAAATACCTGTATCCGTTTTAAAATTTTCTAATTTTATAGTTTATGGAGAAAAATTTTAATACGAAAAACAGCGATACTTAGCAAATTAATAATGTTAGCTTTATCACTATTGTACCTAGTTTTAAATTTTTGTGTGTAATGGCTAAGTAAAAAATTATTTTACATGCATTTAGCTGAGCAAACGTTTAGGTGACATCTGAAATTGCTGTGAAAATGGGTTATGATCTGACGCAAGGAAAAAATGTCTAAATTCAGGAACTACAAATTCTTCTCAAACCTCTCAGATTTTGTAACTTCGCAGTTTATTTTTCTGTTATTTAAATGCTATGACCTTGTTCAAAAGTATTTAAAACTAATAAAGTGAAAAATCTTTAAAAAATAAACAAAACGAAACAGGTGTACTGTAATACCGTTTGACCTTTCTGCTTATTAGAAGTGAGAATTTTCTCTCGGTTAATTTTTCGGTTACAATTTTCTCAAGGGAAGACACATACTTTATGGAATTACGTCATGAATTTTCTAACTATACATACTCTATATAACTGGTGGTTAACCGATCCTTTTATCTCACAAAGTAAATATCCCTATTTAGATGGTTATAAAAATGACGTTTTAAAAACATGTATTAATGATATGTTATTAGGAGAAAATACACAAGAGGATAACTGAAAACAAGTAATAAAATTCTGTTGCAATAGTTCTAAGAGGATAGTACCTGGAGGGAGTTGTTTTCTGTTTTCTAATGTTTGTTTCGAGTCCCGCCCCTGGCACTGAGTTTTTCAGGCGTGTTTGAGCCTTACAGCTTGCTCCTACAAACCGCTAGTGTGAAAGGAATCAAATCTAATAAGGGCTAAATATAAATTTCGGAAATTAAAAATCTGTTGCAGCATTGAAGGTGGCCTTTCAGGATGTGACCAAAACGGTTTACGGGGACAACTGTAGGTATTGCATGAGAAAGTTTAATGCTGGTACGGGTATTTTACCAAGGTAGCTCAAACGATACGGGCCTCAGCACGGATAGTAGAAGATCCGTGGTTTGAGTACCGGCCGTGGTATTAAGTTTTGCAAGTCTGCGTCACTCTAACAATTTACTACGAAAGAACCTCAATCAGGTAGGAAGTAATAATTATTTATCTATTGAAATGAATAATGTGGAGCTGTGAAGGGTTCAATGCTGAGTACAGAATGGTTCATCTGCAGCCAAAAATTCACTGAAACCCATTAGAAGTTTTGAGGTATATGATAATTAGTAAAGTTCTATGTTGATAAGGCTTAGGTATAGGTACTTCCGAGTTGCCTTAAAATAAATGCTTTGTTTACAAATCTCGAGGATCTTGTATACAGCCTACGGTGGTGAAAATAAGATATTTTAAATGCCACACTCTTTAAAATATTGTACACGGATATTCAGTACATATCTAATTATTATTTTATGCTATATATTTTTATACAGGAGGTCACTATAAATGACATTTTTAAATACGTTTTTGGATTTATTTACAATGAGTTACACGCTAATCCAGATTCAAATGTTATGAGATCAATCTCCTTTTTGCACAGATTGTGTAAGTTAGAAAAAATGGTAGGGTTAAATGACCGAAATTGTAACTTACCGTTTATTCAGATTTTTCCAGTCCTCACAACTGACAGATTTATAGAACTTTCCTTTCTCAATTATGATTTCATGCATCATCGCTGTCTACCGCCTGTGGTGCCCTATGTAGTAAGAACAAGCCTTATATACGACTACTTTAGGCTTTATCAGCCAAAAATGTTAGACGGTAATGTGTTTTTAGGAATATCTACTGGGTATAAGAAGCAGTATAGTTATATACTCAATTCGGTGTTACGTGTTCAGTTATATCACATTTTTTTAGCTTTCTCTGCCACACCTATCTATGTAGGTAGTTGGTAAAAAAAAAGTATTTCATTTCACCCAAAAACTCGATCGACCAAGATTTTATCGGAAGTGCATAGTTTAGGCATCCTGAACTTTCTAAAAAAATACTCGGACAAATACAAAATTTGGTATTCATGTTCAGTTTCTTCCTAAGATACGACACAATGATTTTCAAGAAAATTACCACTCCTAACTACCCTTTACCTTAACGGAACACTTTTAGAAATATCCGAGTTTCTCTAAAATGGCTATAACCATTTTTACGGCAATGCCACGTGTAGGTAAGTATAATGCTGGCCATATTACACAATCGAAACTGTGATACTAAATTTGCACATAAAATAGTACCAGCTTTAAATTTATAGAACAATTTGTTACTTCTATAGTAAGCTTATTGGACAAGGCATTAACTGATAGTATTTCTACGATGACATGCATTATTCAGCAGCTAATGCCGTGTACTATATTTTTGCAAACACATTTTTTGCACCCTTTTGGGGCAAGACACCTTCATAATAAATGCCGTAACAATCAAAGGATGCACGTAACTGTGGAACTAGTGCCTTGTTTGGTTAAGTTCTTATTCACTCATTCATCTCCTTGTAGAATTCGCCGCTCTGTCTCGTTATGACGGAGATAATAATGCGATTTCTTTCTTTCTACAATATCCTTACTAATAACAGCTAACACACTGAAATGCCTAGATCCAGAAGCATCTAATAGCTATGTGCTGTAAGAGTAAACGAGCTCTTAATAATAAATGTAAATATTGATGTTTTAAATCACAGAACAGACTTTATCGTATGTCAAATGTTTACCTGAATGTAGATCACTATTCCATACTTATCTGGTTTATTCGTATAATAAAATCATTTGCACAAATTTCCTAATATCGCCTTTGCTTACTATCTGACACTTATCAGGCATTCGAAGTTATGTTTGAAGTTTCCAAAGGTTACATACAATGTCAATTGCTCGAATTGAAATGTGATTTAATTAATATTTTGAAATTAAATCTTTATAATAACCATTTTGCCTGTATATACTCACATCCTACCGAGACGGTATAACACAGCTGTTTGCAAGTTTACATAATATTTATAGGTAATGACAGTAATTAAATTATATATTATAAAGCTTAATGGCTCAATACAATCTTTCTAAAAACTATAAGAATTGGGATGAATCGAACATTTTAATGATTTTTTGATTTCAGAATAGTTTAATATCCTACGCAACAGTAAAACTTCCCAGGAAGATTTTGTAGAGGGTTAGTAATTCTGAGAAAAGAAATACTAATTAAACGCGGACTCTTAATGAGAAGTTAATAATGATTACCGATTTATTTTTAAAAATAGATATTACATACCCCAATTTTCCGTCTACCTAAAAGGCTCGAACTTATAAAACAGCTTCCTTTATCACTTGCTTTCAAAGATTTTAAGAATTTACTGTTAAGCGATTCAAAAATTAATTTCTTCCTTAGTACTACAACAACGGATGTTTTTGAAGGTAGGTACGTAAATCACATGTCTTCCTTCCTTTATGCGCGTTCATTTCTACAAAATAGAGCATCAAGTAAACACAGAATTCATTAACACGTGGTCAGATTTAATTCCACAGTTTTGGGATCATAAGCGTATACGATGTTTTATTGCTTACTGCTGATTACGTCCACGTGAGCAATTTAATTCAAGAGCTATGGTTATACGGTTTTAACTGCCCATGGCTTATTACGTCACGTGGTAAATATTGTTTGTTTACCTCCTGCATAGAGGAAATTGTTATTGCTTGATCTTATAGGTTTACAAACCGTTTTATCTGTATTAAGTGGTAATTCGATTCTACCTGTAAACGCCTTTATTTCTTGACTTTTATAATTACGTAGTATATACCTACTTTGCTTTAAATATGGTTTATTTTTATGCAGAAAAGCATAAAATAAAGATCTTTGATGATATTCTTACCTTCTTCACGCTGTCACATAGTTTTCATAAACAAGACCAGTAGATTTATTTGCTGATTGGAGTTGTAGTTTTCACGTTCATAGAAATTTTAGCACTGCTCTGTGGACGAGGTAAATGCACTAGAGCGAATTTCTTAGATAAAAGTTCTAAGCCTCGATAAATTTTGATAAGATTCCAATTTTTTCCTTGAACCTTTAGGTTTTACAACCGCACCTCAAGAGCCTTGGTACATGAATTCTGCGCTTGTTTTACTGTCATTTCTAAGATTTCTACCGTTTTTGAACACGACATTCAAAACAAAATGTAAATTCAAAACGCTCAAATGAATTAATTCGCAGGAATGTTGCAATATGCACTTGGGGTTAAAATTGACGCATTTAAGTCTGCCCTCAGCCCTGACACTGGTTTGACAACCATGTAGGTACCTAGTTCTGTCTCCGACTGTCACAAATCTCATTTCGCAATTTTCTCCGTCCTTTAAAGGAACAAGGACCCGGGTGTCTCTGGGCTGTTGCACTTACAGTGTTTATTGAGCGTCCAAGACACTTACGAATCAAACAGCAACGCAACATTCAAATTTTAAGAATGAATGTAATATCTACACGCAATATTTTATCATGAGAGGTTTTAGTAACATAAGAGGCCTGTATCTCGATATACAACACAACATAACCATTTCGTTATCAAATTCCTCATTTTATTGCTGTTTCATTAAGAACTCTTTCTTTTTGCTTTCTTTTCAAATCGAGACAGCGAAGTTGTGCAAATTTTTGGGTGCGTAAACTACTGTTATACAACCAAACCAATGGTAAATTTTGTACCTAAATATACCTAACACTTGTCATTCTTTTCGCGTAAATTTGGTCGTTTCTAAATATAAGAATTCTTATTTCTGGGTGGTTTTTCTCGCACATATACAATATTTGGAACTATATTTGCACATGAATAAGTAAACAGGTTAAAATAACTACTACAGAAACATTATAAATTTAATATAATGTTTACGTTAGCGTACGTGACACTTCCTACGTAAACACTTGAATACTACGTGAGACTATACAAAACTACGAGATGATTACTGTAAATTACTGGACCGTTCAGTACAAAATAACCTCTCTACCTCTATTTAAATTTAAATTAACAGAAAAATAATCCCTGACTGTAAATACTAAAAGATAAAAATACGCAGCCTTCTAGAGCGTTCGTCTGGACATTACCCACCGTTAAGGAGATGGCTTTCAGCGCATTCCTTTATACAAAATACATTTATGTAGCACTCTCCTGCTTCAAGGGCAGGGCTTCCAACAACGAACCTCGTTATTACCCTATTACGAAATTTACGGTCCTGGAGGTTCCATATGAAATTAATAATAATTTTACATGACTTACAACTTTCCCTCCACTTTCTTTTATTGGAAATAAAAAGAATTCCACATAGATTGTGAAGAAATAATTTGTCGTGACTCTTTAGCAAGAGGAAACCGACTTTTAACGTTCACTGTTTTCCCAAAGCCAATATTATCTAGTCACTGCGGTAAACCGATTTTATATCTATTTAAATACATTATTTTATTCAATATTCCATTCTTTCTGAGACTTTTGACTTCACGCTGTTTATTTTACGTTGTGGTGGTAACGCACAATCCTTAACCAGAACGTGAAAATGCAACGTATTTACAACGAAATTTGTTCGTGCTTGAGTTTACACCTAGCAGTTTAACGACAAATAAACTTGTAAATTATTGTCAGTCCTTAGAAGGGGTGTTAATAAAGTTATACTTGCGTATATTTCTGGAAAGATTTGTGTGACTGGGGTCGTACGACATCCCACTCCTGTTAAGGAGGTCATACCTCACTTGTTTTGCACAAAGTTACGTACACTTATAGGTGCGAGGTGTGACAGGTGATGAGCACGTGACCAGGTTGACCACAGCATCGTGGACACGCCTCCGCAGAAAGAAGGAGCCAGTCACGTGATGTAAGCCCGCCCCAAGTGCGGTTTATCCCGCCTACTCGCACACCTTCCCTTTTCCACGTGACGCCATGCGCTGCACTTACGAAATCTTGCACTGGACGAGCGTTTTACTACTGCTTACACATGCACTGTGACTTAGCACAGTCCTTTCGCAGCCTACACTAACAGAGCGCAGCACTGATTGGTAACGCATGCTGGAACTAACTACTGTAAATAAACAAACTAGATGAAGTTGACGGAAACACTACACTTTGGAGGTCACAACACTACAACAACACACCTGGCCTGAGGACGGCGCCTGGAGGTACGTGGATACGTCGGGTTCCACCATGCAGCTCCTCAGGGTGTCCGGGATGAACATTATCTGTGTGGGGCAGGCGATGTTGGAGGAGGCAGTAGCAGCAACAACAACAGCAGCAGCAGCAGCAGAAACACACCATCCGCCGGTCTCGCTGACTAGTCGCGCACTGGCTCTGATCGAGGCGACTCGAGTCTTCTCGCTGACCCGCCCCCCGCGGCGGTGGGAGGCGGGGCCTGGCGCGAGGTGGTGGGGACACACCCACTCTTCTTCCACGTGCTAGCCTACTTGGAACCAATCCTTTGTGCCCGAGCTCTCCTACAAGTGCACCCCTTCGATTTTCTACCAGCCAATCCCCAAGATTTCCCTCTACGCGTCTGATCAACGCCCAAGATACCAAATACTATTCCTTTACTGCAAATTACCAGAACATCCTCTCAAACTCAAACTTCTACTACACAAAATTTAAACTTTCTAATATCCGAAGCCAAATATCACAAATTTTTTGGACGGGTAATAGAAGTTAATAATTAATCAACCCTGGCAAAAAATCGTATGTGTTTTACCTCGTAAATTTCTCTACACTTACATAAACCATTTTATACACGATTATTCCTCTATGTACTTCATACTGATATAGTGACAGCAGAAATTATATTGCAGCTGCAAGGGCAATACGAGAACAGAGTACATATGCTTCAGGGATGTATTTAAGGGGGTCCAGGGGGTCCGAACCACCCCCCCCCCCCGAATGAATTATCATTTCAAACCTTTAATAAGTATTTGAAATAAAACTTAGTTTAAAATAAATTGAAAAAAGTTTATTCAAGCTTCTCTTCTTAACATCTCTATTCACTGTCAGGCATACATGAAGTTATTTAAGAGATAAACGAAAAGTTATTAAACAGCAGCTGTAGAACTCGTCAAAATACACAAATAATGTCATTTACAATAATGTATTAAAAAGTTAACCAATTCCGATGTATTATAATCTGTTGATTAGAATTCCCAGATATTTACTTAAAGGTGTGTAATTTTTAACTTCTTAGTTCCTATTCCCTTTTTCATTCAAGGAGAACTAATACTTCAAATGCATCAATCATGGTTCGCGTTTTAAATATCTGATTATTGCTTATATTACTTTATCCCAGGTATAAGAACAAAAAATGTGCAAGGCTTTTCTACAGACTTTATCCACAGAAACAAGACAAAAACAAATTTTTCTAAGAAACTTGGAGAAAGGAATGTGAATATAATATATTACATTTATTTTTATTTTTTACTAACATGATAAAAGCACATGCCTGATTAATTATTTATTAAAGGCAAATGATTCAACGTAGATTATTTGGATCCACACACCCCGGAAATTGACTTCTAAATACGTGCCTGATATGCTTCAAAAGATTGTCAATTGTTTGAGGGCTAGCTGACGCTACGTGTTATTCTGTTCTCTTTGCACGGCCAAGAGATTTAAAAAAAAAAAAAAAAAGAATAACGTATTCCTAGAAAAAAAAAATACGTATTGAAAATTTCAAACAAATCGCAAATGCTTCAATCCACAAACATTTATTTAACATACGCTGTGTATTTTAAAGCTATTTACATACATGTATTGTGTAACGAGATGTTTATCTATCTCTTACGATTTACTACTTATTTTATATATATTTGAGTAGCTCGGGCAGGTTTTCCAGGCACTATGGACTGCTGATAATCGATTATTGTGAAACACTTTTGTAAGATGCAAAGACACGAATTTTATAAACACATGCTTTTTCAACCACTTAAAACCCAACTAGATTGTTAATAACTTCCACCCCCCACTCCAGGGTTCCTAATTCTCGTTCACCTATGTCAGAAGCTTCCACTCTGTTACCTCTAAGTGTTAGAATCACCCTCTGAATAGAATTGAACTTAAGCTATCGTATCCTTAATTGCGTTAGCTACACTGAGTTATCATTGGTTGCTTTCTCCTCAACGTGGAAGTAGCTAATGATCTCTTCAATTCTTGACAAAATTTTAACTCATCCAGCCTACATTATGCAATACTTTTAACATTTAAACCAAGTTAAATATTGCATACAATATTTTGAGCTCCTCAAAATTTGAGCAATATTGGTTGTAACAAACTTCATTCCTAAAACACTCAAATGTGCAAATGCTCCAGAAAAAAATAAAATTAGGACCGAGTACGCATGCTCACATGGTAGAGGTCGGAAGTATGAATCAGTAAAATTTATAATGGGTAAGTGAAGCTAAAGTAAAAATTATTTCTGGCCATGAAAGTGAAAAATTATATATTTTTTCTTAAATTGTTTACCAAATTTTCCCTAAGGACTGTGTTGCAACACGACACCAAAGAGTGAGATCTATTAACAGAATTTGCTTCGTTGCTGTTTTAATTATGTATTAAATTATTTGCATTTCGCGAACTTAAGTTTCACCAAAAAGTTGGAAATTTTAATCACCGAGTGGACACGAATTGAAAATTAAGTGGCGAGAAAAAATGAAACGGCGTAACCTAGACTTGAACCACAGATTCTGAGCTACATGGCAATATGCTGTACGTGCATTAAATATTCTCATCTGATGTTAGTGTGCCAGTAAACCTCAAGAAAATCTCAAATATTCGGAGATACCGCTGACTTGCTACGTTGCAAGTGCTTTCAATTTCCACAATTATACCTGGCAGCATGTGCTAGTGCTAAGATATTTTTAGGGAGCAGTTAATGTTTAGATTAATATAAAACGATATTGTATTTTAACATAAGTACACACTACTAAAGGCAAAGAGAATCATTTTTAGTTCTTTTCCCAAAGCTGACAAACACATTAGCGACAGAGAACCACGTGGACTCCGACCACATGCTTTCACTGAATCTGCTTACAGATTGATTTTCATTTTTTCCCTCAAAATAACGCATTAAGATTTTTAAAGGGCACTATCAGTTAAAGCACCATACATGAACACAATGATGGTAGCAATGTTCTTCAGGAATATCTAATGATTTGTGGCTGCCGAAATTCGTCGATTATTTAATTATTTGATTATTTTTAACAAATCTAATTATTATAATGAAACACTAAGATGTGTTAGGTACTGATTACTTTTTCGGAGCTAATCGTTATGAAGCGATTAAAAAGTTTCCATTGCACTAGCAGATCTGTTGCACTATCTTAATAAACATAGCAATCCACAGGGATAATGTAAGAAAAAGAGAATAGCTACAGATTACTTATGCCCGCTTTCACCAACAGATGTTGAGACTTAACACGAGTTTAGCAATAGTTAAAACAAAAATTGCATTTCACCAACAAGTGTTAGCTTAACAATCGTGTTAAATCTCTTAATAAGCCAAATTTCTGTTGTTAAGTCCTTAACAATTGTAAATAGTCAAGATGGCGGGCGTGAACGCAGCTGTTGATGTCGATTTGTTATATTTAAGACCGCCTAAATGGCATTCGTAATAGAGTACGGCCTATGAGGAGAAATGATTTTGAGGAGCTATCAGAAGAAAATTTTCTACAGAGGTATAGACTGTCGAAACAAGTTGCTATGAAAATTACTGCGGAAGTACAAGAGAGGTTAGAATATACATCGAAAGGAATATGCCGATCTCGCCTTTGCTTCAAGTATTAATAACTGTTCACCTCCCGTCTTGAAACGTTCAAGTTACTCGTCACTTGTCCTTCTTCGCTCCTCGATTTATATTTACGTAATACTGAGTTAGAACATGCACCAAAAGGAATATGCCGATCACGCCTTTGCTTCATGTATTAATAACTTTGCGATTTTATAACTCACAGAATTATGTGGATAATGCACTGTCCACCTCCCGTCTTGAAACGTTCAAGTCACTTGTCGTTCTTCGCTCCTCGTTTTAAATTTACGTAATAATGAGATAGAATATGCATCGAAAGGAATATGATGATCTCGACTTTGCATCAAGTATTAATAACTCTCCGATTTTATAATTCACTGAATTATGTGGATAATACATTGTCCACCTTGAAACGTTCAAGTCACTTGTCCTTCTTCGCTCCTCGTTTTAAATTTACGTAATAATGAGTTACAACATGCATCAAAAGGAATATGCCGATCTCGTCTTTGCTTCAAGTATTAATAACTCTCCGATTTTATATTTCACTGAATTATGTCGATAATACACTGTCCACCTCGCGTCTTGAAACGTTCAAGTCACTCGTCACCTGTCCTTCTTCGCTCCTCGATTTAAATTTACGTAATACTGACGAAGTTGTTTGGTGCTTGTAATAGTGACATGCATTTGTTTCCAATATTTTCCCTCGTGACATGTTTCTTTCACCGCATCCGTCTTCTTATTTCCCACGATATCCTAACACTTCGTCACCAATTCAATTAACAATTCTTTCTCCATCGATGAGAAATTTGCCTCATGACTTTTGTTTACGATTTTGTTCACCCGCCATTTTTTCAGCTGTTTGCTGACGAAAATGAAAACAAAAGAGCATCGCAGTTCGTTAAGAAAATAATATGACTCATCCATAGCCTTCTATAGCTGTAATATTTACAAGTCTCTTGACACGTGTTTGTTAACATTTTCAGAAAACAGGTTGGTGGAATGCAAGAAATTTAACAGTAGTGTTAGAGCTGTGACATTTTTTAACGTCGATTATAACAACTGTTGGTGAAATCGGATATTACAGTGTCAAACTTGTGATTCTTATATAACTCAAATACACATTTAATTATAATGTAAATACCACACGAAATCAAAGCAAATCATTCGGTAGATTAAGATGTCGAGGATATTATGATTTTATCCTCAGGTTTCTTAATTTGACACGAGAAAGGTTTAATATCGTGTTTTACTCTTTTTTATAGAATAGGTATGAAAGTAATTTGAAACATTAAATGCCGTTCTTAAAGAGATTAAAATTGGCTAAGTATAGCTTCAACCATAGAAAGAATTAAGCATAAAAATTTGTTACGCAACGTTTAACTTAGCAAAGTTACTCTCGCAGTGATAAATTACAGCCCGCCTCTGTAGCGTACGTGGTAGCGTATCTGCCTCACGTTATGACTTGGAATATTGGTCAAGGTGAGTTATCTGGAAAGGTTTTTTCTCTGGGATTTTCCCTTATCCTGAGAGATGCATGTCTGGTAACTCTAAGCTCTATGGAATCTATAGGGCACTATTTCACCAATTTCATTCATCGTCCGTTATGACCTAACCGGTTAAAGGACGTTAATTTAAAACAATGCAATTACATTTTCGCAGATGTCGATTGATATTTCTTCGCTACGTCAAGATCATCTTTTTCCTAGCCTTTCTATTCCATCATCTGTTTAAAATTCTCGTTGATTTGATATCGGAGATCTTCTTCTACATTATACGTCCGATACACAAAAATAAATATACACAAAAATAAAAGATAAATAAACACAGTACCGTCTCCTTTTCATACAGCACAATCTGTTGTTATTCTTTCTGGTGTAGTGCCAACGTAAACGTTGACTTGGGCCGTTACGTATACGATGTTGCCCCATGTGATCTCTTTGTGGGTGAAATTGCAATTTAATGATATTTAGCTATACATAATGATATTTTTACATACTGATATTATTTTTGGAATATACAAGAAACTTTCAATCTAACACACACGTCACCATACATAATTACATTTTCTGTATGTTGCCAATCTACTACCATTATGTGGTTCTTTCGCAATGTCTGAAGGTATACGCTCAGTTTAGACACTTTCAATAATGGAATATTTATACCATTTATTTTTCAGTTCAATTTTTAAAATCCTTCTTTTCCGTATAAGTACGCTTCATCATTGTATAATACTGAAAATGTAACTTTGTGTACTTATTTAAATACCTATACAACTTTGGTATATTGATGGCGGATAATCAAGATACTGTTTTGGGTTCTTCTGCAAAAATATTTTACTCTATGTCATACTTTTTAAGGATGAAATACAAAATCATTGTTATATTGCTCTCATGCCCGATTTCACCAACAAATGTTAGGACTTAACACGAGTTTAGCAATAGTTAAAACAAAAATTGCATTTCCCCAACAAGTGTTAGCGTAACACTCGTGTTAAATCTCCTGTTAAACTAACAAGCTAAATATCTGTTGTTAAGTCCTTAACAATTGTAAATAGTCAAGATGGTGGGCATGAACTCAGCTGCTGATGTCGACTTGCTATATTTAAGGCCGTGTAAATGGCATTCGTAATAGAGTACGGCTTATGACGAGAAATTATTTTGAGGAGCTATCAGAAGAAAATTTCCTACTGAGGTATAGACTATCGAAACATATTGCTATGAAGGTTACTGCGGAAGTACAAGAGAGGTTAGAACATACATCGAAAGGAATGTGCCGATCTCGCCTTTGCTTCAAGTAATAATAACTTTGCGATTTTATAATTCAGTGAATTATCTTGATAATACATTGTCCACCTCCCGTCTTGAAATGTTCAAGTCACTCGTCACTTGTCCTTCTTCGCTCCTTGAGTTAGAACATGCACCGAAAGGAATATTCCGATCTCTCCTTTGCTTCAAGTATTAATAACTTTGCTAGTTTATAATTCACTGAATTATGTGGATAAAACACTGTCCACCTCCCGTCTTGAAACGTTCTACTCACTTGTCCTTCTTCGCTCCTCGTTTTAAATTTACGTAATACTGACGCAGTTGTTTCATACTTCTAGTAGTGACACATGCATTTGAATTAAATTCGTTTCCAATATTTTCCCACGTGACATCTTTCTCTTTTACATACACCGCATCCGTCCTCTTATTTTCCACGATATCCTTACACTTGGTCACCAATTCAATTAACAATTCTTTCTCCATCGATGAGAAATTTGTCTCACGGCTTTTGTTTACGATTTTGTTTACCCGCCAGCTCTATGCAGACGAAAAAGAAAACAAAAGCGCATCGCAGTACGTTCAGAAAATAATACGACTCATCCATAGCCTTCTATAGCTGTGATATTTATAAGTCTCTTGGCGTTAACACGTGTTTGTTAACATTTGGAGAAAACAGGTTGGTGAAATGCAAGAAATTTAACAGCTTTGTTGGCGCTGTGACAATTGTTACGTTACATTTGCTAACGTCGATTTTAACATCTGTTGGTGAAATCGGGCTTAAAAATATAAAATTAAATTATGTATCAGAAATTAACTGCAAGATGCATTTCGATATAAGTATTTCAAAGTTAACGCCCAATAACGGTTCAAAGCAGAGCTACTAAATTTTGAAAGTGGCTTTTATATTACATTCTCATACCCAGGTTTAAATGTAATGCTGAAATGTAAGGAATGGCTAATTTCAGAGGTTTAATAGATTCTTCTTCTTCTTCTTAATCATTATCCTAGTTGTACCACTATCGTGATGTTTGGGGATTCTTGTTCCTCTATCCTTTAAGGTCGGGGTGGCCACGCCGTGGCTCAGTGGTTAGACCGCTTGGCTCTCACCAAGGCGGCCCGGGTTCGATCCCAGGCGACCACAAAGTGAGATTTGTGGTGGACAACACGGCGTTGGGGCGGGTTTTCTCCGGGACCTCCGGTTTCCCCCGCCATCTCATTCAACCGGTGCTCCATCTTCATCTCATGCATCATCAGTGTCACCGCCTGCGGTGCCGTATGTAGTAAAAGCGGGCGTAAAACACTACACATTTCATTTTTTAAGGTCGGGCCTGAGTAACCGAAGCTTTGGATCCGACAGAGAACCAGGATAGGTGATCAGCCCAATGCCTGGTGTGAAGATGAAGGAAGTGGATGATAGGATGATGATGGAGCAATTCTAGAATGCTGACAGGGAAAATCGGAGGACCGGAGAAAACCCGTTCCAGAGCCATGTTAGCCACCACCAATCTCACTTTGCGGTCGTCTGGGATCGAACACGGGCCGCCTTGGTGGGAACCAAGTGGGGTTTAATATATTTACAGCATTACCTAAACACGGTGTGTAGACCTTTTTATTTAATATAAACGTTCACACATGGAGGATGCACACGCAAGAATATTTTTATACAAATCATTTAGGTAAAAACGTATGCTGAGATGAACTATAGGAGCTTTTCTGAATTGCTGGTCAGAAATAATAGCGCATCTAGCCTAATTAGTGGTTGGAAAGTAAAAGCATAAGTTACAGATATAGAATATATAGCAGTATCTGTAACAAGTTGGGGCCTAAATGAAATTTCCTTCATCATATGTAGCACTGATTTAAGTTTAAACAATAAGTAAAACTTCTGTTATGCTAGTTTCTGGATTATCACATATCAGAATTAATTGAAATGTCACAGTGTTAAATAAGTTTATATGTGACTACTAGGTTTACAATCTCAGCACTTAAAAAGTAGCAAGCAGTGATTTTTGGACACCCACGCCCCATATGTGCGTATCTCACAGTGGCAGAAGTAACCCTATAGCTATGATGTAATACCCTCAACTATTTTCGGTACCCAAAATTAGAGGTCTAGTGACCACTAATATAAATCCTGGAAGTTAGTTTTCTGTATGACCTTTACAGTAAGATAAGTGTAAGTTAAAGACAACTTTTGACATTTGTAAACTGTACTTTAAGAAACAATGATCGGCGGATAAGTGGGCTGCGATATGAGTGTGTTTTTCAAGGAAGGTGCCTGTATTTTATTGACAATGCCTAACACTAAAAAGGCCGAAATATACGAGAGAACTGAGGGACAAGGTGAACCTACTACTTACTATACTCGATCCAGCGTAAGAATAGTTGCGGATGTCAACATTGCATCACATTACAGCCCTTGGTGCGAATAAAGATATCTGCTATATTAGTGCCTAATTTTCACATTGATATAATTAAGAGGACAGTAATTCAACTTTCAAAGCATTTAAATACGAGCTAAAATATTTTATTTCCATTTATTTGCATGTAGTAGAGCAGGGAAGCAAAGTTCTGGCGCCCAAAGCGTGCGCAGCTATTAAAATAGTGTACTCAGATCTTCGTAGTAGTTTACAAAAATATAAAAGACACAAGTCTTAAAAAATGTGAAAATGCGATTGTATTAAATGTGTTTAACTCTTTGTTTCAGTGTTAATATAACACCCTGGTTGTAATCATATTGACGTCAGAACCAACTGATGTATCTGTAAACAGCGTCTTCAATGTGAGATCTAAAATAAACCATAAAAACTCCATCAAAAAAAGGGAAAAGCCGCTTAGTGATTTAGGATAAGTGGAGTATTTTATTAAAAAGTAATACACTTTAAAGGTTATTTCACGTCCTTTGTCGCATTCGGGAGGCCCCGGTTCAATTCCCATGGCCGACCTAGCTGACCCATGGGTTTTTTCGGGGCCTTTCCGGGCCGCTAGGCGAATGCTGGATAGGTTAATTACATCCCCCGAATTTCCCGTCCCTCCATTTCATCTCCATTATCATTTCACATCATCTCTCATCTTGTGGTCTCTTTCAGGGTAGAAGCGTCGGCGGGTCTCTCGGCGGTGCATGGCAGGATGATATGTGCTGAGAAAAACTACTTCCTACTCCAGTAGGTCGGTTGCCGGTCTCCGCTCCTCTTTTGGGACCATTTCGGGACCGCCAGTCGGGACCTTTGGGACTGTGATCGCCTGCCTGGTACCATTATGGCTCGGCTGCTGGGTTCGTTGCCGTTCTGCTGTGGAGGAGCGAGTTCGTTGTCCTGGCCTGTCGGGGGAGGTCTCTATCCAAGTAAACTGTAGGGGCCCTGCCCTCTGTACTGTCGTTGCTCCTTGGGTCGCCCACCCTCTGTCTCCTTCACCTCATCCTTCCTCCCCTTGGGGACATAGGAACAAAGGGCCCAGCGTGGTGGCCAACGTACCGAATCCCCTCCGTAATGAAATCCCAATCCCACGTTCTTTGCAGATTTGCAGAATTATTTAATTTAGTTTATTTAGTACGAGCCGAGCACTTTGTGCTGTAATGATGCAAATCTGGATATTTCTACCTTCACGACTGCACTTTCCAAGCGCAGACAAAGATTGATAATATAGCTGGAGCCTGCAGATAATGAACATTTAGGTTCAGTTTCCATTATTATACATCCTGTACCAATAGATACAATTGTTGGCCCTAAGATTTACTCGCTGACTCAGGTCCCCTGGCCATAAGCTTTTGGTTTTCCTGAGCAGCTTGGTGTCATTTCTTCTTGACCTTCGCTTCTTTTACCCTAATCCACTTTTCTCTTAACTTATATAAGAATTCTCCTATACATCTATTTTTCTTTTCACTGTTTCCGTTAACATGCGTAACGCCACCACCTCTTTGCTCACGCTATCCCATATTTTTCTCCTGAAATTTGTTAACTCCTTACATTCTATCAGGTAATGAACAGTGCTCTCTTCATCTCCACAAAATTCACGTATCCCTACCTCATTACTTCTCAACCCTTTTAGATATATTATTCCTACTCTCACCCAAGCTATGCCTTCTCCTCCAGTTTTGTCACATTGATCTATATATTTTCCCTACCCCATTCTGTCTTTAATTGCTTATAAAATTTCAAAGTTTTCTTTCCTTCTATAGCTTCCCATATCTCCTGCCTATCTATGTCTTGTACACTGTTTGTCACTTCCTTTCAAAAACCGCAAACATACAGTGTAAGCAGTCTACTGAATAACCAAAAACGGTTTTGAAAAGTAGAACGACCAATGTCGGGTAACTCTAAGCTCTATGGATCCTGAGTCCATTTAAGCATTATTTCATACATTTCATTCATCGTGCGACGTGACTTAACGTTGGAGGACGTAAAGAAAGAAACATCTCCCTCAGTAATAAACACACTTAATGTCAGGTTTCTGTAATATTCCATTCAAATTTCGAATTCACCAGACGATGTCAACGCTGAAATTAGTATTCTTTGTGAACAAAATCCATATAAAAGGAATATTGTACACACAATTTATTCTGAGTTCTGCAAACTTATATTTCGTCTGCTTCTGAGGCAGTCAGTTTTATTCGCCTGGCGTGCTAAGTGTGCCGTGTGTGTAGATTGCAGAAGAACGTAATTTATCTTGCGCTGAAAGGAATCTGGGAGAGCTCACTTACTGACAATGTTGTAGTGCATTCGGAATTAACTCTTAACACTGAGACACTAACGCAGGCCTGCAAAATGTAGGTCATTGAACGATTAGAATTACATCTCTTTCAAATTTACTGCATTTATTTAACTTTTGTCCATCATTTCATGATTACACACACAATTGGAAGCATAATAATTCTATTTGGAGCGATACATAATTTATAATCTTCGTTATTTCTGTTAATCCTGAAAACCAGTGCCCGAACTCTGACTCCCAGATTACAGACCTGCACCTACCTAGGTATTTAGTGATACGTCTTTCTCAGCTTTGAAGCCATCTGCAATATTCTGTCTTTGACTAGGCTGCTGCCGGCCGCTGAAGTGGTGAACTCTAGTGTCTTTCTTTCAAGGAATGTGTCAATGGTGTGAGAACAGAGGAAGTTAACTTAATTGTGGCTAATAAATGAATTATATGAAGTGAGCTTCCGATTGGAAATTAATCATTTCTTCCACACTAGCCGTGTGTAGGCTAAGGTTTAGATGAGTAGAGCCAGATTTAAAAATCCAGTGCCATAGCTGGAATTTGAACCACGGATCTCTCTGTTTCTGTCCGGTTTCTCTTAACCATTGACTTTCCTGGGACTTAAGTACTTACAGCATAGTAGGTCACCACGAAAAGGTGCGTGTCTCATTGTACCCATATGAGAACCCCTAGTGATATACCGGGAAACACACGAATCAGTTGGAGAATATGTTGGCCATAGTAGCTCAATGGTTAAGAGCAACCATACGGAGACCGGGAGACCCATGGTTCAAATCCCGACTATGGCGAATTGCCGAATGTTTAAGGGTTAGAACTAAACCATTTTATTTGCAAGCTCTGAAGAATCAATAAGTTTACGGTTTAAAATCACTGTTTTCGTAATAACAATGAGAACCACGAGTTGCTGAAACGTTAACTATGTATAACCCAAACGCGGACTTTAGGCAATCCGGACTTCCCATAATTAATCACTCATGGAATTTTCTTTTCTTTTGGCACCTTTGGTAGCTTAGGGTGTGTAGTAATAGATGGCATGCTATTTTTATCATTTGCAACATTTTAGGCCATCACGTGAAAATTTAAAGAGGACTTTAACTATCATTAAAAGTAACAATCATGACTTCAAAATTCATTTTCTGAGAAACTTTTTTTCTAACATTTTTCAGTATACAAAATGCCTCACGCGTCAAATTTTTTCATTTAACTTGGTGAAACTTCCAGGATACGTCCATAATCTGTAAATAAGAAACATCACATTCCCCTTTTTTGTTAATGCTCATGTTTTGAAAATTATATGGTATTAAGTAATAAAATAAGTTAATATTTTCAAAATTTTGAGAGCTAACACGTGGAGAATATTTTAGAACAAATGCTACAAGAGCATTCCAAAAAAATGTTGGTCTTTTAAAATTGCAATGTACTAGCCAAAAACAAAAATTCAACTTAAAAGCCCAAATTTTTGACGCGTAGAAAATTTTTAATTTTTACAGTATTTTCACAAAAATAATTAATAATTAATGAACTATTTGGTGTAGCAACATAAATATTTGCAGGCACGTTTAAAATGATACTCTAATTATGTGGCTAAATTTTCATAATGATAGGTTTGATATTATAGAGTTTGGAATTTTCAGTGTAGCCTTGCCTTAAAACACAAAGACTCTGAACCTGTAAAACATGAATAGTAGAAGTTACGCCCTTTTACCGATATGGGCCCCATCTTCTTTATGAGTACCTCACCAATATTCCCACATAATATGCTGCCAAGTCTCATTCTTATAATTTGCGTCTGAAACGAAATTTTTACTCTGTGACTTATAAATTCTAAAAATTATTTCGCTTTACATATATTTACTACTGTTTAATTTCTGAACGCAGTAGGTTGTGATTAGCTGAGCCTTGAGTTGATGGATATCTTGATGACTGAGTTCACCAAAGGCCTAATTACCTTAGCTACTCTGACTTATAACTAACTGCACTTTCCTCAATATTGCTAATGACATCTTATTTTCTGACGAACTTGCTATCGGTATTTGTTTACAATATGCATTTACTTTAATATGGCTGAGTGGTTAGACCACTTGGCTCTCACCTAGGCGGCCGGGCTCGATCCCAAGTGTCCGCAAAGTGGGATTTGTGGTGGACAACATGGAGCTGGGGTGGGTTTTTTCTCCGGGTTTTCCGGTTTCCTCTACCATCATTCCACCAATTTCTCTATCAATCATCTATCTCAGGCGTTGGGCCGACCCCTCAACCCTGATTTCATCTCAGGTCAGATGCTTCGGCTCCCTCAAGCCGAGGGAACCCAAGCGCCTCCTAACCTCAGCATTGACGAGACAGGGAGAAACAAATTATTTTAATGTATAGGCATTATTTATTGTAATTATTTATATATGTATCCATCGTTTCATTGTAAACTTATTAATCGCAACAGCCTTTCAGGTATCAAAATTTATGCCTATGTTAATTTTAGCCATTTATGTAATTTTATATTTTAGGAATTTACTTTGCCATGTTTATACTTTGCATTTACGTGTAAACACCTTTATATTACTGATAAAAGGATAACTAACAGTAACTTTGTACCTGTTACTTATATACTATGAAAAAAAATCGCACTGCAACCTTATTAGCTTAGAGGCAGTTGCTTCTGAGTGGAGTTGTGATTATTGTTGGATTGCTTTATCAGTTGATGTCCCTATTTAGGAATGACACAGGTTGGAATTTCCTTTTTCTGTTAATAAATAAGTATAACCAGGTTCATATTGTGGTGTGTCCTCTTGATGCAAAATATGTGTTTCATAATTTCAGAACTCTAAAGATATTAATAATATATGGAACTTGGATATAATTTAAATTTTTATCCACGTTGACTTATTGCTCCCAAACAAATGTTTGTTTACATTCTGATGATAAAGCGAATACTAGGTATTTCTTTAGAGTTAAATGATATTGTGTCGTACTCACGTATGTTTGAAATTCACATGACAATGAGCACCAACATCTTCATTTACGTTTCGGTATAAGACTGGAAAGATTCATTCCTATTAAGAAAAAACTAAATACTTTACTAGCAACTCAGTCAGGAGACTGAGAATGAAACGGATGCGTTTCGAAACCGGTCCCGAAGGATATTCAAAACATATAAGTAGTAGTAAAGTTGTGTTGCCAAACTGTTTAGTTTATTCTTAATACTTAGTTTGCTTCACTGTCAGCAGCTTCAGTTTTTTACAAACTGGAAAGTTTCATTTGATGAAGATATATTTTATTAAGTCATTCAAAATCTGTACAAATTTTAGGTTTATAATTTCGAAATTATATGTTTAGATACCACATGACAAAGCGAGAAAGCGTATCGGAAAAAATTCGCAACAGAGATGTTTACCTCAGCTTATCGCACACATACGGCGAGTTCAGTGTATGTATAGTCAGTTCAGGTAAAATCATATCTTTTGGACAGCGATGTGTCATACATCGGCAGGCGCAAGAAAACATATCATATAGACACACGCAGCTTCCAATCGCTCTATTTGTGTTTCGTAACTTACTGTACGTCAACTTACTAATATTTCACTCATCTGATCGACCAGATGAGACCAGATTAGAGACGATCACAGCGCTGGTCACCTGAAGGTCAGTATGCCTCAACGGTCTGTCGAGTAATAGGTAGGCTGAATCAACAAAAATATTTAGTAGAGTGGCTCCAGCACAAACCGGGGAAATTTCGACCCAGAATCGGAGCTTTGAACGGCTAACCTCTGTCGGAGCCGATAAGAACGCCCAAACTACAAGCCTCTGCGTCATTCGCCGCCCTCCACCGACGCACAGCCTTGTAATTAACTTATAATGTGAGAAGGATATGAAATGACAGGAAACGGTAGAAAGAAAACCCTTGGTAGTAAAAGACACCACCTTAGCATTCGTCTCACCGACTGGGAAAATCAGAGAAAATCTCACGGTCATAGAGAATGAAACTCTCGACTTACCGTGGAGCTATATCGCCCGATTTATCTCTGCTGAAAGCCCCCGTTTTAAATCCTGGCTGTGCAAGTGAATTTTTAACTTTGTGGCTACATACAGCTATTATGTAGGATTAGTATTTCATTACGGAGGGGACTCGGTACGCAGGTCACTATGCTGGGCCCATTGTGTGGCTACATACAGCTATTATGTAGGATTAGTATTTCATTACGGAGGGGACTCGGTACGCAGGTCACTATGCTGGGCCCATTGTGTGGCTACATACAGCTATTATGTAGGATTAGTATTTCATTACGGAGGGGACTCGGTACGCAGGTCACTATGCTGGGCCCATTGTGTGGCTACATACAGCTATTATGTAGGATTAGTATTTCATTACGGAGGGGACTCGGTACGCAGGTCACTATGCTGGGCCCATTGTGTGGCTACATACAGCTATTATGTAGGATTAGTATTTCATTACGGAGGGGACTCGGTACGCAGGTCACTATGCTGGGCCCATTGTGTGGCTACATACAGCTATTATGTAGGATTAGTATTTCATTACGGAGGGGACTCGGTACGCAGGTCACTATGCTGGGCCCATTGTGTGGCTACATACAGCTATTATGTAGGATTAGTATTTCATTACGGAGGGGACTCGGTACGCAGGTCACTATGCTGGGCCCATTGTTCCTATACTCCCAAGAAGGGGCACTCCTGGAGGAAGAATGAGGCGAAGGAAACAGAGGGCGGCCAACCCAAGGAGCCACGACAGTACAGAGGGCAGGGTCCCTACAGTTTACTTGGATAGAGACTTCCCCCGACAGACCAGGACAACAAACTCGCTCCCCTACAGTGGGACGACTACGAGCCCAGCAGCCGAGCACCAAAGGTCCCTGGCTGGCGGTCCCGAAATGATCCCAGCAGAGGAGCGGAGACCAGCAACCGACCTACCGGAGGAGGAAGCAGTTTTCCTCAGAGTATATCATCCTGCCATGCACCGCCGAGACACTTGCCGACTCTTCTACCCTGAAAGAGACCACCAGATGAGAGACGACATGAAATGATAATGAAGATGAAACAGAGGGGCAGGAAATTCAGGGGATGTAACTAACCTACCCAGCATTTGCCTAGCGACCCGGGAAAACCCCCGAAAAAAACATGGATCAGGTAGGTCGGCCACGGGAATCGAACCGGGCCTCCCGAATGCGGGCCACATAAGAAACCATCTGAACCATCCCACTCGGTCAGCTGTTATGTAAGAACACCTATTGAAGCTACTGGTTAATTATGAATCCAAAAGTAAAATACTTTTAAAAACATTTGAGGTATAGGTAATATGTTGACCATTTTAAGAATGATCAAAGTGTTTGAATCAGACGAGAAGTTTATTACGCTTAAGGGCATCTCGCCAAGGAAGCTCAGAAGCAAGAGCATAAATAAGCGGGGAACTGAAGATTCATGGTTCGAGTTCCGGACGTGGCAGTGAATTTTTAAAGTCTGTCTCAACTTTCCAACTTTGTGTCTACACATGGCTGGCGTGAAAGAAAAAATAAGCAAAAGATTTGTATGGATAAACCAGCTTCCTCGTATCTTTCAAACGATGCTTCCTCTTAGTTTTGTAATCCTGTATTTTATTTGTAGCTCACAAATATTTTATACGATGTAAAATAGTTTCCTATATGAACCTTCAGAATTTCAGCTTTGATCTATCTCAGAATTAATCTCATTACAGAAGAGTCAGTCTTATAAAAATGTGTGACTTTTGGCTCCCAAGCTTATAAACCATAAAGTGAAAGTATAATTGCAATTAATTTGCGTGGTTGTAGTTATATTTCTTTGTAATTGATTGGAATTTGTTTAACTTTCTATCTATGATTTCATCGAAATATGTTGATTATTTAATTCATTTATTTTAGGTCGCATGGACACTACGTCATGAGCGACCATGTATCTACATAAAAACAAAATTTACATTGTGTTTCAATATAAACATATTGGAAACAACACACGAACAATAACAGTAATACAATAATTACAATACAGTACGGTAAACAATATAAATCCGTGGTAGTAGTAGGGTATCTTGACATTAGGAAACTAAAAGTACATACACTGTAAAACTCACGATGGCATTGGTAATTGAGGGCATATATAGTGTTGAAAGCAGAGTGGAATTGTTCAGTGCCGCCGTTTGTTGTGAAGAACTTTCCATTTTTGTCTGTAAGGTTCTAAATATTTGCATTCAAATGTATGTTGCTTTTTTGTAAATATTACACTACAATAGTTACATAAAGTGGACTGACATTTATTTAGGAGGTGCTCATGTGACATTTTCGAATGACCATTTTCCTAACCGAGTATAGATTATCTGGTCCTTTCTGTTCTTTGGGTAGATTTGATTGTCGTTGAAAATTGAGTTTCTGATTTCTGAAAGCTTTTTCGGGTAGTTTCTTAAGCATTTAGTATTCCAAAACTTCTTCTTTATGTTTATTTTCTTTTTTTAACTCTTTTCTTGTTGATGTTTTTGATTTCTAAGCTTTTGGACCATCTGGGGGACCCACCGAGCGATGATATGATCCATTTATTGTCTTGGGCCACCACACGATTACCCACAAGGAAATGATGACAATAATTGTAAAGATGGAACGCTACACCTCCTACTGCTTTGTGCCTTGGAAGTCTTTCTCAACGTATTGATGTGAAGGCCTGGAATAAAGCAGTTATAAATCTCCATCCCACATTCCGGAATCGAACCATGGTCATTCAGAACGAGACCCACTGAAGAAATTACTGAGCTATCCAATCGTCCTAAATCCTGAATATTTAAGATCATTATCGTTCTCCGTGGTACAGGAGTAACATGCTAGCCTCGGACTTCTGAGGTCACCGGTTCAAAACCAGCGGAGAGCGATGAATATTTCTGGGCGTAATTGAGCGGCGTCTAAGAGTTAGGAAACCCGTTCATGATTACGCACATCTTCAACCAAACCCAGTCACATGCCCGCCTCGGTAGCGTAGATGGTAGTGTGTCTACCTCACGTTCAAGAGGTCCCGAGTTCGAATTTCGGTCAGGGTGAGTTACCTGGATAAGGTTTTACCCTGGAGTTTCCCTTATCCTTCAAGACGAATGCCAGGTAACTCTAAGCTTCTTCATTTCAAGCCTGTATCCCTGCATCAGAAACCCACTCAGCTGAATCGCACTGCGTTGACAGCTATGACTATCTTCTGGAAGCGCAGCGCATTTCTCCTTCCCAATCCAGTGGAGGTTTTGTAGTGGAGTAGTACCCTTGAGGTGAAGCCCACATACCCAACTGTGCCCTACAACACAGTGGAAATCCATAAATGGATTTTTCCTCCACTCGAAAAGAAAATCTAAGCTCCATTGGACCCTAGGCTCATTTGAGTATCATTTTACCCAATTCATTCACCGTCCGATATGACTTAACGTTGGAGGACGTAAATTAAAAAAAAAAAAAAAAAAAAAAAAACAGTCACCCTTCTCCCTTTATCTCTGGTACCCAGAGGTTTGCATAGAAGAGACAAAGGACATGATGATCTGTGTTCGATTAAGGAGGTCCTTCCATAATATGTAAGTAACGTTTTCCTCCACTCTATTTTGAGCTTGTAGGTAAAGATAGTTCTAAGGTATCGCATCATATAGGTACATGCTACTTGTAGGTGTTGTAACCAGTGTAACATAAGGAAATCTCTATAATCAGAGTGTTAGTTTTGGAAACGGTTATAAAAGTATTCGAACAGTCCCGTTAGTGCAGAGTTAGAATACTATTTATTAGAAGAGCATAACTGGACATGGCATTGTAATTTTTCCCCCACCTATAATAAATACGAGTTCACGCATTCTTGAACACTGATTTTCCTCTTTGGTATCTACAGCATGAAGCAGACAGTAAAATATCGAAACGACCAGCTACTGCAGTTCATAACAAAATGCACCTTATTTGGTTTAGTTTTGTCTCTGTTTGTTCACATAGTTCCTAATTTATATTCTGCAAGTACCAAGCCGTATTTTACAAATCACAATGCCTGATCCCTTCTTTCCAAGCTGCTTTGCCAACTACTGCTATGTTTAATACAACGGAAGGTGACATCTAACGTTACTTAGAATGCATCAACCTGGAAGATAGAAAGGAAAGAAGGGGAAAAGGTATTGCTTGCCAAATATACGAATATTGACAAATTTAGCATATTGGGTTCTTGATCTTACAAAAATATGAAAATGGCATTTTATTGATAATTCTTTGTGCTATTACAACCTCCAAAACATATTTTCTCTCTTTCTCGTTCCGCATTCAGAAGGTACATGCATTTTTATTTTCATTTCTTTCACAATTTAAAGCTTAGACATTTTCACTTGGACAAAAACTATATATCATATTATTAGCTACGGTGTGAAACTTCATCCGACAAATGCCGGCTAGTACTAGAATAGTGACGCAAATAAATTGTCAATTAACTGTTGAAAAATATTTAATAACTGCTATTTTTCATATTAATTTTAGATATTTTAACCCCATTTCTGTCCAAATACCAAAATATTGCCACAAGATCTAATTTAGTCTACATTTGTATAATTCTCTAAGCCATAGGTGTCTTAAAATAATTGTTATAACATAGTAAGAGTAAAATATGAATATAATTTATGAGACCTTGTGAACATACACAAAGAACTTCTTGTAGTAGCTGCTAAAACACGTAAATCAGAATGATCAGTCTTCTCATAATGACAAAGTGATATTTTTCAAAATTTAAATCATAATATTAACCTTTATAATACACTAAAACGATAAGTTAGTCCTAAATTTGCAGCCAAAATACAAACGCATGGGCGTCCAATATGACGCAGATATGAAAAATCAGACACTTGTGGCCCGCCTCGGTAGCGTGGTGGTAGCGTGTCTGCCTCACGTTCAAGAGGTCCCGAGTTCGAATCTCGGTTAGGGTGAGTTACCTAGATAAGGTTTTTTCCAGGGTTTTCCCTTAGACTTCAAGACGAATGTCGGGTAACTCTAAGCTCCATGGACCCTCGCCTCATTTGAGCAACATTTCACCCAATTAATTCACCGTCCGATATGACAACGTTGGAGGACGTAAATTACAAAAAAAAAAAAAAAAAAAAAAAAAAAAAAAAAAAGACACTTGTGGCTTTCTGATATTTAACTGGTTGTATCTCTTGTCCTAGTTAACTCTTTTTTCTAAAGGAATGGTTTTATATTATTAATGCTTAGCAGTTTCTAGAGCAGGTATGTCAGTCCCATTCTTCTGACTTCTTCCTCAAATTTGTGTTTTGCGGTTAGTTATGCAGGGTATCGCAAGAAACACCAAAATATCAAAGCACTTTGTTTTTCACCCTTACGCAGGGGGCCTAAAAAACTGCATTTCCATTCATATTGTGACTTTGTGGGTTCGTAGAATCAAAATGCCGAGTTGCAGAAATTTCAAATCTCCTTTATTTCCGTAGAGATACACTGTTCAATTCTCACGCAACAACATTACATCACATAATAACACAATCTTCCAAAGGCGATGACAATAACAAACCGTGACAGTTGATTACATTAGCTCTCGTTACAACAACACTCTTGTTACACAACTGACTGTTTTACAACTCTACTCCTCACTGTTTACAACTAACTCACTTTGCGAGCCCTCACGTCCTTAAATACCTAATTCGTAATTCGAGACTCTTCCAGAAGAATAAAGAAACCGAATAATCACGATATTACCAGAAATTTACATTTATCTCAGTTTGTTTGTTTCGGTAAGTCTGTTATCTCAAGCGCTATGTTTATCTGCTTAGGCAAGCTCGTTATCTAGGTGAAACCTATCAGTTCCTTTGTGTGCGCAAGCCGCCTTTTCGCGATCGGGTTCGCGACAATATCTCGACATCGAATTTTTTGGTGAAATTCAATATTTGAGCTAACTATTCAGTACGTGGCAGTCGAAGTACGAGAGTATACCTACATTCTGTTTGAATAAAATCAATGAAGCACTGGACAGAAAGTAAGGCTCAAAATACCTCTTATAGTGTTGTGTAGCAGAAACTGGCTTTTGTGCTTTCAATCATCATTATCGTCAACATCATCAAATAGCATCATCAACACCATTTAGGTATATAACTGACATATTCATAACCGTGCAGTGATGTGAAGCAATCCAGCTTTAGCTTCTTCGCTGCTGTGCAAAGATAGGCAAAACTTAAATCATAGATCGAATGTGGTCCATTCCCTTAAATTGCAATAGCATTTTTCCTTGGTTATACCTTCGCCTTCTGGCAACAAACCTTTGACTCTACCCAGCCGGCATGAGTTCTCTAAGTAACTGGCCAAAAAACAGACAAATGAAACCAGCACTAAATTATAATAGATATGAAATGAAGGGATGGTTCGAATAGCACCCGTATGAAACATTTTCGCTACGATTGGTACATAGAAAACGCTAGGAAAGGGTTTTAGAAGAAGAGGAAGGGTTTAGAGGAAGGTTTTCTCCCCTTTTAGAGGAAGGGTTGAAGGTTTATTTACGTGTGTCGTTAAACTGACAGCTACGATGTCTATATACCATCTTTGACCATCGACATAGTTTCGTTTTCATTTATAAGTTTTTATTATTTTAATTTTTTTGTGCTTAAATTCAAGGAAGCATAGCCTAAATGGTGCTCAGCTATTGAGAACATATGGAGTGTAATATTACTCATTGGCATTTCGGCCATATTTTGGGGGACGTAAAGCACCCTGCCAATTTAGGGCTAGAAATTATGCCCGAAGGACAGTGTAGCTCACACTGGCTGAGGGTAGGGTTACATTAGTCACTAGATGCTGGCATACTCACCTGTTTTCCATTGCGTGCCACTTTTTGTGCACATATGTTTATGTTGACTGGCAAGCACGAGGTAAGAAGGTATAATTATGAAAAAGAACGGATTTTATTTTCAAAACAACGTGGTGCTTTTTTAAATTGTGAGTATAGGTTATCATCAAACAAACGTGTAAGGATTTATCTAAAAAAAAGAAAAAACTTATCAAAGAAAATTCAGATCCATTGAAAGAATTTGTGTTGAGGTAAATAAATGAAAATACGGGGTTATTAATTAAACAAAAATCATTAATTTGAGTTTATTACTTTCACATTTCAGTAATATGTTTGCTACGTTCTAATAAAATATTGTATACGAAGATTTTGAAAGTGGCACTATTAGTTTTATACATTAAGAAAGTAAACACCAGGAGATGGGAAACATTCGACGAAGTGTCAATTATGCAAATTACCATTCCCGTGGCATAACGCAACTTGTGGCCCTAGGACTACAAAGCCACCTGTCGACCTCACGCCCACATGAGCATAACACAAATAGATGACCATTCAGCTGGAATGTTGGTTTCTGTGGCCCACGACCACTGCCTATCCTAGCTACTGAGTGGAGACAGGTCCTATAGGTAAATATCTAGCCCGAAAATTCTGCATTCTTGTGGTTGGACTTGAACACAAGCGTATTCGATGGCTGGGAACCGAAACACCACGCCGCGGTTTAAGAGGATGTCGCCCGTTGTTGTTCCAGAAAATAAAAAGTGCATTCCAGAAGAAAGTATTTACCGGCATTACGGTTGATGTTGACAAAATATTTAACAAACACAACATTTGTCCTTCAGAGCCGATCTTTCGCTTTCTTGTCTTGAGTTTCCTTTTTTGTTTACTTCGAAAGCGCATAAAATATGTCGAAACGTTATTCCAATAAGAAGACATTAAAGCAACTTAAGTATGAAAAGTTACAAGCCTTTCCTTCTATGCCAAGGCTGCAGTTGTGGCAACGCACTGTAAAGCCTAAATTAAGTGGAAGGTCTCAAACTGTCAGTTGGAGATCCAATGTTTTTCAAAATTACATAATAGACTTCTAATGTACAGTAGTGCCAAGGTTTATATCTGAATATATATTCGGTTCCGCTGGTTAATGGATTCCTTCCTTTTGACAATTACATTTCTAAACTGATTAGATAGTTTTATGCTAATGGTTTTATGTGCTCTTTATGTTTATAATATTAATTGGCTGGTTATAGATTCAAAGAACTATGAGAGGAATGCTACGGCTATACTTAGTCCCAGCTGGTGATTTATGCTTAATATCATTTTGCAAACACGAATACATGTATTTCACACTGATTGAAGTGTATCACAAGGGTTAGAGAAGGTTACAGGCAGAAGAATTTTCTCAACTCATTCGAAGAGGTTTTATGTATATTTAACCTCCGGGAGGGGGACAGAAATGGTGACGTAAGTATAGTCAGACGGAAAGGACCTTTTATAACTGTAGCGCAGTACCGTAATTTGGCCACAGTCGGCCACTTTTGCTTCCAATATGACTCCTGGGACGAAGGGATGAAGAGGAGACTGGAAGGACAATCGTACCCGAACGACAATGTTTGCTAGTTAGAATGGGATTACCTACGACGTTACCAGAGGAACTTAGGGCCTAACATTCGAGCCCCTCCCGAATGGGAGTTGTTCGGAATCGGTTGGACTCGAGGGGCAGTGTGTTCCTGACACCCGCGGGAGATCGGGTACCTCCGGCCAGGCTTCGGCCGCCCGGATGAGGCAGAGGATTGCCTACAAGGTCCCAGGTAGTAGTCTGCAGAGCTATTAGAAGGTGTACTAGATCACCAGGTGGCCCCACCGAGGTTATTTGGTAGTCTTCCCTTCGGGGTTGTCGCGCGTAAGTGGCGTATCCACTTCCACCCGTCCTGACGTTGTTGTCGATGGGGGGGGGGGGGGCTGTTTAGACTCTCGTACTGCCCTTCCATCGCCCCCGGGTTGACAAGAAGCCGGAGTCTTCGGACTCTCGGGCAGACCTCGTGATCACAGAATGGGCGCCCTAGCCATCCAATTATAGTGCCAATCCTGACGCCGACTAGCTCTGCCTAAGCCTCAAGCTTTTCGGAGATCCCATGGCGAAAGAGACGGCTCCAAGGAAGGAGTCCCAATATTCCCCTCAAACGCCAGGGGGAAATTTTGTAGTGCGCAAATTCCACCATCTTGCCGCAACATACCAATCGACTTCCCATAAGCCTCAAAAAGACGGACAGGAAATACGTAGTACAAAGAGAACAACCAAGCGTTCACCAACCGACCCGGAGTAATCCTGAAGAAAGCGTGGTCAAAGTGGCCACCCAAATAGTGTGAATTTTGGGTGCTGCATGGGGGCTTTGCTACCAGCAGTGATTGGCCGCAGTGAATATGTAAGTGTCCACTGCATTCCTACGTATTCAGGTCAGGGAATGGAGAGGGATAAAGCTGGGGTAGATTTTTGAGTAAAACTGTCCCAGACATCGGTATTCGAGTCCAATTAGGTTCTTTGCGTATGCCCGTGAATGATAGTAAAGATCAAACGACGGAAAGGTAGATCCAGAAGATGTTTAAAGCACTCGACCAGATTGGGCGTCGCCGAGGATTGAACATACTCTCATTAACGATGTGATGCATACCTCAGCAGTGTGACGTGGGTGTTGTAAGCCAATAGAGAGTGGCATTTCCCCATCCATTACGTCACCCACCCTTTAGCCCACAGAGATTGCTTTGAATCTGTGTAAAATTATATGACACAATGCAGATAATATTTACAAATCTGGATTCTACCATTCCTTTCAACTGAGTAGGAATTGTATATATAGCATAAATATGTTTCTAATACAGATTTGGAATAATTATTTCATCTACAGCTTAAAGAAGCTTGGACAAAATTAAGATTTTCAACAATTCATTCACTATATTCCTCGAATCGGGACGCCGCTGCACAAAATTTGCGGAACAGTTGTCTGTGAGAAATACTGAAATTCCTTCAAAATAGTTCTGATACTGTCTCTCCCTGTATGCTAAGCTTAAGAGTGAGTAATCTTTTGCATTATTAACGAGTTGTTAATCTTTTTTTGTTGAACAAAAAGTACGAAATACGGAAGATTTGAAGCATCCAGAAAGGAGTGGAACCAGCAGAATGATGCTGTTTACCCCTTCAATGTAACTTTATGGCTTGTGATATTTCTGGCCACATGTAGCATATTAATTAAAGTTTTCCAGGCAAAATATTGAAAGAATATGTTGAATCAACTTATCTTTTTCTTGTTTACTCTGATAAGAGCTCGACTAAAACCACAATCTAATACACATATGATTAGGAAATGAACTGCATGGATTAAGGTCCAGAGGGCTTTTATTAGTGCTAAGACTGGAGTAGTCGTTATAAAATATCAGATTATGATTGTTGTAAACGATATTGTCAATACCGTTAGATAATGATAGAGAGGAAGGGAGGAATGTTCTGTGAGTGACAGAAGAATTTCTAAGACTAAATAAAAAACGCGAGCGGAGCACCAAATTCTGCTACCATGAAATGCACCACATTGTTGTTTCTTTGTGTGTCATTTTCGTTCATTCCTAAAAATTACATTTTTATTTTCATGTAATTGGCTTCAGTCACTATTATGTCCAGAGATATTCGCAGTTGTAAAGCTGAGGGATCCACAGAAGAACCTACGACACGCACCACGCATGTTTTGGCACGCAGATACGATTCTAGCACGCCATAAAAATTTTATTAACTCTTTACTTTCTCTAGCAGTTATCTATAATAGAACTGCGGCAGCGTGTGTGACTCGCATTCGATCCTTCGCACCGCCAACTCTGACATATGAGTTCTCCCTGGCTTCCTTGAGTCAGTAGCCAAATGCTAGGGTGGTTCCTCTTCTACTATAGCTGTTCTGTACCCAATATTTCGTTCGTTGTTAAATGTTTCAGGGTTGTAGGACGAAGGGATGATATTTGGCGGGTTGAGGCTGGACGATAAATGTGCACTGTGTAAAGGTTTTTCCTTTTTCTTTTTACGGTGTCGTTCTTTTTATGGTTCCAAATGAATGGAAAAATTATATTTTAAGAATGGACGCGGAACGACTTCCAAGAACAGTTTTAGATTATATGCCGAAGTAAAAGAGAGATGTGGGGCGCCCAGTTCTACGCTGGAAGGATGTAGGCTCTTGAAGAAAACGGAACGGGTCACAGGGCCGAATTCTTGAAAATGATGATTATTTTTTTTTTAATTTACGTCCTCCAACGTTAAGTCATATCGGACGATGAATGGAATAGGTGAAATGATGCTCAAATGAGCCTAGGGTCATAGAGCTTAGAGTTACCCGACATTTGTATTTCAGGATACGGGAAAACCCCGGAAAAACCTTATCCAGGTAACACACCTGATAGTGGTGGCGGTGGCGGTAGCGGTGGTGGTGGTAGTGGTGGTGGTGGCGGTGGCGGCGGTGGCGGTGGCGGAGGCGGCGGCGGCGGTGGCGGTGGCGATGGTGGTGGTGGTGGTGGTGGTGGTGGTGGTGGTGGTGGTGGTGGTGGTGGTGGTGGTGGTGGTGGTGGTGGTGGTGGTGGTGGTGGTGGTGGTGGTGGTGGTGGTGGTGGTGGTGGTGGTGGTGGTGGTGGTGGTGGTGGTGGTGGTGGTGGTGGTGGTGGTGGTGGTGGTGGTGGTGGTGGTGGTGGTGGTGGTGGTGGTGGTGGTGGTGGTGGTGGTGGTGGTGGTGGTGGTGGTGGTGGTGGTGGTGGTGGTGGTGGTGGTGGTGGTGGTGGTGGTGGTGGTGGTGGTGGTGGTGGTGGTGGTGGTGGTGGTGGTGGTGGTGGTGGTGGTGGTGGTGGTGGTGGTGGTGGTGGTGTCGATTGAATCTGTCCAGTCACACTCGCTTCCATGTGGGTCCTCCGAAGGTGACTGCTTTTAGGGGCACAGAAGGACACGTTCGAACTGGAATTGGAATTGTTAAGGATCCATCCACATTTGCACCGTCGAAATTAGGATCTCGTCACTGTTCGGGCCTCTCCTATCATCCCTTCCTCCCAGGAGTCTCGGAAGAAGGCACAGAGGGCGGTGCTCTGCTCCCTTTAAGAGACAACCCTTTTATATAAGTACCCTTAGCTTTTACGTATAACAGACAGGCGAATTGTTACATTACACACAGAAAACGAGATGCCGAGTGTGCATTGGGAATGCGCGTTTCGAGATCTTATAAACTAATAAAGGTTTTTTTTTTTTTTTTTTTTAAAGAAAAAGGGTCTCTCTGCATTGCACAACATAACCCCAAAACCACAAGTAAGGTAATCCTCAAATATCACTTTTGAGAAGATTCCAATTAACCATACCCTGCGCAGATTTTAAACAAAATTCTCCCATCCCGAACTGTAGAAATTCTGCTTAATTCCCATTTTCTCACAATGCCGCTTGTTTAAGACATTTACAGCTGTGTTTTGTTTACTGTATCGTGCAGGTAACTAACAAAGCGTCATTATTACATTCATGTCGCAGATTGAGCTGTGACTCTTTATAATAAAATGGATCGAAAAAGAAAATCGGTGAATATAAGTATAAGTTGTAATTGTTGACTTAGGTCTGTCTATCGCTCAAAGAACTGGGAGAAGATAATAAACTTTAAGCCACACCGGGTTTCTAGGGCAGAGGCAAGATGCACTAAAGATAATTTACAATCAGAAATAAATGTAGCGAACAGAAAATCGGCCGCACTTAGGTTTCTATTTTTCCAGCGACGTGTGCACGAAAAAAAAAAAAAAATGTTATGAAAATTGCACATTATATTTGCGCTGAAATCTGCTGGAAATTACATATTATTATGAATTTTAGATGTTTTTGTCTTGTCAAATTTAGACCTAATGAAGAAAAAGCCAAGACAGGAGTATTTTTATTTTTGATCTGCTTAACTAAAAATAACCCTGGCTTGATATTAACATCAATATAACAGTGGCTCTTTACTGGATTATATAATCGAAACTTATCACGACACATATAACATTTATAGAATCATCACTTTTATAAGAACACTATTATAAATATAAGTTTATACCTACCAAATTAAATTAGCATCATCATCATCATCATCATCTATCATCATTATCAATATTATTATAAGCGCAGGGGTAGCGCACTGGTTTCGTTCGCAGCTCCCGTGTTAAAAGTCCTGCGTTCGATTCCCGACTCTGGGGTGGCGATTTTAAGTCAGCCATATCCACGCCTCCACCTCTGTCTAGCACATGTGAAGTGTCCCCTATGCCCAACGTGGTTTGTAGTCCACGGTATAAGCTATAGGCCCTCTCGGCTCACCGTCATCTTCACTATCACTCTATCATTGGAGGTAAAGGACACCGCCCTCTGGGTGCCTCCGCCTGAGAAATGGGTCCGGTCATCACGTGGTGGGTCGAGGTTACTTCGAAGGCCAAGGTGCCATGTAGGGAGTGTTGGTAACCAACCAACATTATTATTATGCCCGCCTCGGTAGCGTCGGCGGTAGCGAGGCTGCCTCACGTTCAAGAGGTCCCGAGTTCGAATCTTGGCCAGGGTGAATTACCTGGATAAGGTTTTCTCCAGGGTTTCCCCTTATCCTGCTTCACGTTCAAGAGGTCCCGAGTTCGAATCTCGGCCAGGATGAATTACCTGAATAAGGGTTTCTCCAGGGTTTCCCCTTATCCTGAAAGACAAATGTCGGGTAACTCAAGGCTCTATGGACCCTGGGTTCATTTGAGCATTATTTTACCCATTCCATTCATCGTCCGATATGACCACGTTGGAGGACGTAGGTAAAGTACAAATAATAATAATAATAATAATAATAATAATAATAATAATAATAATAATAATAATAATAATAATAATAATAATAATAATAATAATAATAATAATAATAATAATAATAATAATAATAATAATAATAATAATAATAATAATAATAATAATAATAATAATAATAATAATAATAATAATAATAATAATAATAATAATAATAATAATAATAATAATAATAATAATAATAATAATAATAATAATAATAATAATAATAATAATAATAATAATAATTATGTATATATATGTATATAATTATTAAAGGCATTATACCATGTCTTGTGAACATGCTTGTAGCTACTTATTAGGATTCGAATCACTCTAGCGGCCCAACTTTTGCAAAGGCGTAAAAAGGAATATATAATACACGAAAAATACGAAGAAAGAAAATAACCAAATCTTGTGCTCTGTGTGTTCGGGGCCGGTAATATCACGTACATTTAATGTAAGGTGCCCCTTCACACGAATTATATAGTAATCTTGTTCTTTCCTAAATCCTGTAAACCTCATTTCATAAAAAAAAAACCAATAAGGGTACACAAAATAAATAAATTCCCTGATAAATAGGATTGCTGGTGACACACAGAAACAGGTTTGACATGAAATTGCATTTAAATTAAGAGGCGAAATTACTTGTTTGTTTCTTACATTACCCTTTAATAAATAAGCTTCTTGTGGTCGGTACGATAGGTTATGCTATGTAAATTAAGACCGCAGTGCTTTTTAATTTAATGTCTTCAAATGTTTACGATGTTTATTAGCAGTCCATGCATTTGCAAGTGAGAGAATTTATTAACTAAATCATACTTCTACAGTTACCTAATGCGAGTTTTGAGCTCAAAAAAGATCTTTCTGACAATATTCTGAATGAAAGCCATTATATGGAACGTTTAAGAAATAAAAACAAAAAATAATATAATTGAATGAACAGTTTATTCGTGCAACTTTTCCTTTTTTACGATCTTACAATTATTCATTATAATTGTTTATCTATCCCGCACTATTTCATCTATTGCCTTGTTGCTATATGACACCTTGGCTTACATGACACCCTGGCCTTCTGCTCTGCCAGGTAGCTCTTAGCCTCCATGCCTCCTTACTTAAATAGCCCCTTTCCTCCCCCCATCTTACCTTCTTACATTCTTTATATTTCTTGTCCATTTTTCTTTTACTTTCTGAAAGAACTCACCAATATTTCTCCCCTCCTTTTTCTCCATTCCAGTTAACATTTTTATAGTTACTACACTCTCCTCTACTTTCTCCCATTTTTCTTCCCAATCAGTTTTTCTCCATATTGCTAACTTCCTGCAATCTGTTGCATAGTGTGCTATGCTTTATTTCCCACCACACAATTCACAAATTCCCTATTCTCTGCCTCTTATCCCTCTTAGGAATATTATTCCTGTTCTCATCCAAGCTAGCCCTTCTCTCCCTTGCCTATTGCAGTAATCTATGTATGCTTCTCGTTCCCAGTTTCCTTTTATTAGTTTGTAAAACTGTAATGATTTCATATTTTCTAGACTTCCCCATATTTCCTTCCTTTTTATATCTTCTATTCTGCATTTTACCAATTTAGCTACATCGCTTGCATTCTTTTTCTGTAATCTCCATATATCTTCTATTCCTATTTTTTCCATAAATCCTCAGATCTCTGCCCACCAACTGTTTGTGTTCTCTAATCTTTTTAGCTATCTCATGCATAATTTCTTAATTTCCCCTTCTTCTTTGACCAAACACCTATACCAAAATTGTTTTATTCTTTCCATTATTATTCAATTTCTTCTTGTCTTTCCTAATTCTACTAAAGCTACTTCCCTAGGTGCTGACCTAGGTAAGCCTAGTAGCTCTTTACAAAACCTTCTTTAGTTTTGGTTCACCGTTATGTTTACTTCTGTGCCCCCCCCCCCCCCCCCAGATCTCCACTGCATACAGCATTTTGGATTCCACTAGTGCCTCATAGTGGCACATTAGTGGTAAACGTTTACCATCGCTGGTCATTGCATGGCATGTTAAAGGACCAGACTTCGACTATTGCCATGCATGATGGTACTATACCGACGGCACGGCCGGGTACCCATGGATGCGCAGTAGGTACTGACGGCATGGCCGGGTACCCATGGATGCTCTATTACTATGCCTATATGTTCCTCTGCCCGCCTCGGTAGCGTAGATGGTAGCGTGTCTGCCTCACGTTTAAGAGGTCCCGAGTTCAAATCTCGGTTTTTTCCGGGGTTTTCCCTTACCCTGATAGAATAATGCCTCGCAACTCTGAGCTCCATGGACCCCGGACTCATTTGAGCACCACTTCACCCATTTCATTCATCGTCCGATATGACAACGTTGGAGGACGCAAATTGTATATATATGTGGCGGCGCTGGGCATAAACGTTTCGGCGCAAATAGATAACAGACGGCGGATAATGTTTCACGAGTTTGCATGAGCAGTTAACGATAACGCGGTGAAGTGATCACAAAGGTGGCAAACAATATTATCTCAGATAAAGGACTCGCCGCCACAGGTAGGGTCTCATGTTTGGAAATTTCTAGAGATATCTCGATTGACGCAGAATGTTGTGCGAGAATGTTCTCGACTTATGAATGGACATATAAAAAGGATTGTGACACGACAGAGTAGTAGTTGTGAAATGAGAGATAGCCAGCTGTGTTGTTGTAACGAGAGCTTAAGCTGTAATCTGCTGTCACTGTTTGTTATTGTGATCGACCTTGTAATACTGTGTATATGTGATTTAATGTTCTTACGTGAGAATTGGACAGTGTATTGCTACGAAAATAAAGGAGATTTTTAATTTCTGCAACTCGGCCTTTTAATTCTACGAACCCACAAAGTTACAATATATATATATGTGTGTGTGTGCGTGTGTGTGCGCGTGTGTGTGTGTGTGTGTGTGTGTTTGTGTGTGTGTGTGTGTGTTTTTTTTTCCTTTATTGATAACAATCAGCATGCCCCACTACATAGTAGTATTACATGCATTACATTACATTTTTCCAACATTTGATTTTACAAATTGTACATATTTACATGTTAATATTACATTAGATCTTTTAGCAGTTGATTTCAGAAGTTATACATATTTACATATCTTTATAGGTTAATTGAATTTATGTATTTACAGAATGCTTTTATGTGGTGTTTTACAAGACTCTCGTTGGTTACTGGCCACTTGCTTCCATTTAGAGTTACATCTTGAATTAGCTTGGCTCTTTGTTGACTTTTGTCTACACATTCGTATATTAAATGGTTTACGGTTTGTTGGGAGCTGTTACATGTGCATTTTGGATCGTCTACTAAATGGAATCGGTGTAAATAAGCTTTGGTTTTTCCGTGGCCGGAAGTTATTGCTGTGAAAATTGGTGTTAAAGGAAGCTTTCTCTTCAGCCTATCTTTTATTGTTGGAAAAAATATAGAGTGTGTGTGTGTGTGTGTGTGTGTGTGTGTGTGTGTGTGCGCGTGTGTGTGTGTGTGTGTGTGTGTGTGTGTGTGTGTGTGTGTGTGTGTGCGTGTGTGTGTGTGTGTTTTTTTTTTCCTCATTTTCAGGTACTTCCAGAATATATTCCGCACCCAACTTTCGGCACACAGGCCCTATATAGAGCAGAGATAATGCCATCAAACTATCAAGCGTTGTGAGCATAGTGATAGTTCCATTGTTTTTACGGGGAAAGGATCTTGACAGCTGGACATGTTTAGCAACGTTTCTACTTGGACTTCTCTAAAAACTATGAATAAAATATTTCCTCATAAAAATGCTGGGTATCTTGTCTAGCCTCAATTAAAACTGCATTTTAAACACATTTAATGTGATACAATTTTGTCTGTTTCTGATTCATGCCCCAACGCTTTCCTTCAGTTTTACAAGTGAATGATGATTTATTTATACGCTTTATCTCTCAACTACCCCACAATTACAAATCAAAAGCTTTAAATATTTTCCTAATTTTACTCATGGAAATCACCCTATGATTTCCCTTCTTCCCGCAGTAATTAAGTGGTCACTCGGAATGTCATTTCAATACTGTCTACTCGTAAAAGCAATAAATTATTATGAGTCTTGTATGAATTCCATACAGACTGTCAGCCAGGCAAGTAGGCGTTTTTAAGTGGGGAGGATAGCCGACCTTGACCGAAACATCATAACAGTTGATAAGGATGCATTGCAGAAACCCGTTGGTGCATTCAACACGCAATAATGAAGTTTAACTCTAAACTAAGGCATTATTTACGCAACAGTAATTCTAAGAACATTGATCTGACTAATATTACAAGAATTCCTTTGTTATATAAAAAATCAGTAAGCAAAACTCTCCGCACCTCAACCTACCCTTTACATGAAAAAAAAATTAAAAAATATAGATTTTCTCAAAAACTGCTCAAACAATTTTTATTAATATACCATGCATTTAGGATATTTTATTGAAAACTAAATTATATCTTGAGCTTTCTAGCAACAGCCACAGAAGTCTTCTTCATTATGGATGACAGTAAAAATGTAGATTGCCTTAAAACACATCTCAAATACACATTTCAATAATACAACCACTTTCGAATTATTCTTTGTTATTGATATAAATTGTCAAATACTTATACATTTCTTAAATAAGAAAAATGATACAACCATCCCGGTTTTCAGTTGTAGCGCGAAATAAGTAGCTAATGAATTTGCATAGATATATCTAATGCAACACAGATGATATGCCTATACTTATTCATGACAATCGACGGAAACATTTCACCCCTTTGTCTTAGTAAACTGACCACGAGACCATTCGACTGCTGCAAAATGATACAACCATGCTTCGTGCCCACATCTCCCCGTTTCATCCAGTTATGATAGCAGCCTTAGATGGCCTAAGTATTGTCGCGGCCACGGGCATAAAAGTTTCGGCGCAAATAGATAACAGACGGCGGATAGTGTTTCACGGTAATAAAGATCTTGCATAAGCAGTTTACGATAGCACGGCTAGTGTACACAAAGAGCTGGCAAATAAAGATAGCTGAGGTAAAGGACTTGCCGGCATAGATAGGATTTCACGTTTGGAAGCTTCTAGTGATATCTTGATTGACAGAGAAAATTTGTTTTCTTATTTGTACGAGAAACCTCTCAAATTTATGAATGAGGTATATAAGAGATTGTGATATGCCAGTCTTGAGTTATAAAGACATGTAACAAGAGTGTTGTAAACAGTGGAAGTTGAGTAAGCTGTCATCGACCTTGGTGTTGTAGATTGTGATATGTGATGTAATTCTGCTGCTACACAGTGTGTTTCTACGCAAATAAAGAACATTTAGAATTTCGGCAAATTGGACTTTTAACTCTACGAACCCACAAAGTCACAGTATATTGAGTGGACTGTTTACATAGCCGCACACCAATATTCGACGTGAGTAGTGGTGCAGGAAGCGTTCAGGAAAATGGGACGTCAACCAGCGTTATCAGGTGAGGAGAAAGGGCAAATAATCGCTTATAACAAGCAAGGTGTGTCGTCTAGATAAATAGCAAGAATTCACAGATGCCCTTCCACTGTGAAAAATTATTTGCGCCTTGGGACGAATTATGGCACAAAGAAGTCCTCTGGAAGGCCACGGAAATTTACACCTTTGCAGGAGAGAAGTGTGATAGAGCAGTTAAGTGCAGGTGGAACATCCCTGGATAGACTGGCTCAAGATCCAAAATTCGCATGCACAGGTCTACACTATCCCGAATGGTAGCCAGGAAGAACTCTATGTTGTACAAGAAAAAGGAACGACAGCCTAGGCTTATTGATTTGCATTAAAAAGACGGATACCCTGGGCAAACGAACATGTGACCCGGAAAGCCCAATGGAAGCAAGTAGTGTTCAGTGATGAAAAAAAAGTTAATTTAGATGGACCAAATGGAGCAGCTTAATATTGGCATGATTTGCGGAAAGAAGAACAGATATTTTCCAAACGGCAGCAGAGAGGAGGTTCATTAATGGTTTGCTATCCCATCGGGAATGAAAGCAACTGACTGTCAAGATCTGCTGAATGTTCATCTTTTCCCTTTTGGGGTAGCTATTGGAGATCCATGTTGGATTTTCCAGCAGGACAGTGCTAGTATTCACACTGCAAACTCCACCTGGGAATGGTTTCTACAGAATGATGTGCATGTGATGGACTAGCCTGAAAATTCGCCAGATCTGAACCCTATGGAGAACCTATGGGGCATACTATGTCGCTCAGTGTATGCTGATGGCAAACAGTATTCAAATATCGCAGAGTTGAAAACTGCTCTCATATCTGTTTGGGAAAATATGGAGGTGTACACGCTCCAGAAATTTATAGACAGCACCTGTGATGGCATTTTCAAGGCTGTGCTCAAACAAGGCTCCCACACTGGCTATTGAGATGAGGTGGTTGTATCATTTTGCAACATCAAAAATGTTATAAACATTGATTGATATCTGAGTTCCGGACACTGTGCAGTTTGTCACCCACATATGCATTACATAATGTTAAAATATATCTAATAAATACGGCCCAAATGACCTTGTTGTCGACGGGCCCTTAAACACCACACACACACACTCTAATAAATACCTGAAACATGTGTATAAGTTTTCAGTTACATGTTTACCTATCCTTTCTATTACCACACAGGTGGTTGTATCCTTTTGCAACGCACCTTAAGGAGCCATTCGTTTTTCGGCCACGCTTTTCTCTTAAAGAGAATGGAATTTCAAAGTCCTCGGATGGGGACCAGCACTTAAAGGATTTAACTTACTCCCCTAATCTCTTAGTACCTACCTCCAAGGATATACAAAATAAAATCATTCTCACAGAAGTCTATCTCGATTGAAGAAAGGGTAGAGAAAGTAATTTGACAGTGACACATCAGAATTTTAATTTACTTGAGGGAAAACATTGGAAGGTAAGCTTTTGGATGGTGCATTCTTGAGGCAATGTACATGCAAAATTGTAAAATACAAGACAAATTGAAAAAATGAAAAAAATACATTGATTTTCCCCTGTATTTATACTGTCGCGATGACGGGCATAAAAGGTTTGGCGGAAATAGATAACAGACGGATAGTGTTTCACGGAGATAAAGAACTTGCATAAGCAGATAAACATAGCACCGGAGATAAAAGACTTACCGATACAGTTTCTAGTGATTTCTTCATTGATAGAGATATTTCGGTTTCTGGTTTGTTTTGGAACTGTCTAGAAATTATCAGTGAGGTATTTAAGGGAGCGATGACTCGCCAAGAGTCAGTCGTAAGCAGTAAACAGCTGAGCTGATGTTGTAAACAGAAGTAATCAGAACGCTGTTTGTTACTGTCATCGACCTTGGTAGATTGTGTTGTTACGTGAGAATTGAACAGTGTATTTCTACGGAAATAAAGAACATTTGCAATATCTGCGACACGTACTTTTAATTCTACGATCCCACAAAGTCACAATATACCATATTTTAATTCCACATTTGATTTAATAATACCGGCAATATTTGTCATGCTATGCAGCACTTGAAATATTGCTGAGCGTAATGTACATTTCAATTTTAAATCTCCTTTTCCTCAAAACACTTTTTCAGCATTTTTCGTTACCTAAAATACTCGCGTGTTTTAAATATTTGTTGGATTAGCTTCTCATTTCCAATAAAACTGAGTGAATGATTACTTAAATGATCTACATAGCAATCTTGTAAGTGCCTGTATGTTATTTTTCATTTAATATTTCCATAGTCTGATATTCATAAATTTGCAAAATGCCAAAAGGTATATACTTGTTTTATAGCATAGGATAGTGTAGGAGGGAATTCGGCACAAGTCTTGATCTATTATGGCTATGGCCCAAGTGGGACGACCCGAGAGAAAAGATGAGGTGAGAGGAGACAGAGTGCGGCCGACCCCAAGGAGTCACGCCAGTCTGAAGGGCAGGGTTCCTGCTGTTAACCAGTTAGAAGCTCCCCGGCAGGCCAGTGCAACGGGTATTGCATCCACCATGGTCTTGAAATGTCCAACCAGACCGAGGAGGAACTGTTTAGAGGACCATATCATCTTGCCATGCAGCGCAGAGACTCACGCTGATATTTTCTACCCTGAGAGATGATGTGAAATAATAATAGAGACGAAATGGAGGACAGGAAATTCGGAAAAGTAATTAAGCTACTCAGCATTCGCCTGGAGACCTGGGAAAACCCCGAAAAAAACATGAATCAGGTAGGCCGGCTACGGGAATCAAACCCGGACCTCCCAAACACGGACCACAGACGAAACCGCCTGAGCCATCTCGCTCGAAGTTTCCAATCATAGCTTAATTTCAACTAAAAAAATCTGGGGTTTTAAATAATGGTGTTTAAAGGTAAAATACAACTTTTAGTGGAATCTAGAAAATCATCTCACACTTGGGACATTGTTACTTAACACAAATCAATTTAAGCCTTAACAAAAAATTAATCTATGTAAAAAAATTCAGGTACCTCCTCATATCGGACGATGAATGCAATGGGTGAAATGTTGCTCAAATGAACCCGGGGTCCATGGAGCTTAGAGTTACCCGACATTCGTCTTTCAGGATAAGGGAAAACCCCGGAAAAGACCTTATCCAGGTGACCCACCCTGACCGAGATTCGAACTCAGGACCTCTTGAACGTGAGGCAGATATGCTACTACCACGCTACCGAGGCGGGTAGGTACCTCATTGAAAGACTGCATATGATTATTGTATTAAATATCTACCATATTTTGGTAAAATGTTCACGTAGGCCACTCTATTTTACAAAGGTGCATTGCCATAAAGAGAACGCAATAAATATCAGCGGACCAGTGTCATCAAGAACCACGAGATGGACAAAATACTGATATATTTCTACGCCAAAAACGCAGGCACGTATTCTTTTATCCAGCAGTCAGTCACATGTCTGTCCATCAGCATAGCAGGAAGTTTAGAAACAGTTCGCTCTACTTTGAAACACACTCGTCTATATTCCAAACGCAGCTAAGTCCAGCACACGAAATCGCGGCACGAATTCAGTCATTTGACGAGCAGCATGCCAATCGCAACAGTGTCTCCGAGTGTTTCGTGAGAACTGTGACCTGGGAATACAGTAAAGGTCATTGTTCCCGCCTCTTGTCTATCACGGGCCACTTGATGTTCAGAATATTGCGCACATCGGACTTTGTTAACTCAGGTTAATAATATCAACGCACTTCCAACACCATTTACATTTTATCTCCTGAAGTCGCCCCTTATGTCCACCATGGTAACGATTCCATAAAGTGCGGTGCAAAAATTGCTCTGCCTGCTCGTATTACTGCCTTAAATGCCAACATTTTACTCTCTCTCTCTCTCTCTCTCTCTCTCTCTCTCTCTCTCTCTCTCTCTCTCTCTCTCTCTCTCTCTCTCTCTCTCTCTCTCTCTCTCTCTCTCTCTCTCTCTCTCTGCTTCTACATTCCTTCGTTTCCACTTCCTCCTGTTTTTCATTCTATCATCTTTATCCATTCCCTTCTGTTGTCTACGCAGCCTATGTGCCATATGTTGTTTTAAAAACCACCAATTTAATTGCTGGTTCTAATTTTTATCATGAGTAAAAGGCCTGAATAGGGTTCTGAATTAGAGTGCCTAGGATAGGTCATCACTTCTACACCTGGTATGAAAGTGAAGAAAAGTGATACGAAATAACAGTGAAATAAATGAAAATAAAGGTCATATTTTAAACATTTATCATCATATTGGACGATCAGTGAATGCAATGTGTGAAAATATGCTCAAATGAGAACAGGTTTCATAGAGCTTAGGGTTACCAGACATTCATATTTAAGGATAAGAGAAAACCTCGGAAAAAACCTTACTTAGATAGCTCACCCTGACCGAAATTCGAACTCGGGACCTCTTGAACGTGAGGCAGAAACGCTGCCATCTGCGCTACGGAGGCAGGCATGCGTGATTATGGAGAAAATGGTGAAATGAATGGCGAGGGAATCCGGACAACCCCGTAGAAAACAATCACACACAGTTTTGTTCACCATCAAGGGCACATACGTCCTCTTGGTGAGACGCGAATGGTCTAACCACTCAGTCATGGCATCATACATCAGATAATAATAATAATAATAATAATAATAATAATAATAATAATAATAATAATAATGATGATGATGATGATGATGATGATGATGATGATGATGATGATGATGATGATGATGATGATGATGATGATGATGATGATGATGATGATGATGATGATGATGATGATGATGATGATGATGATGATGATGATGATGATGATGATGATGATGATGATGATGATGATGATGATGATGCCGACGAGACGACGACGACGACGACGATGATGATGTATAATGATAGTATGATTTCAACCATTTCGTTCATTCACAGGCCGATATGACTTACCCAGTTAAAAGGCCTTAGGCAATTGATCATAACAAAATAAGCGCTGGCCCCGTAGCCTCAGTCGGGAGAGCACCTGCTTGCCGTGTTAGGGGTCCCGGGCGCGATTCCCGGCGGTGGGGTTGGGCATTTTTCTCCAACCAAGATAATTCCTCTTTTTCTCCATAACACGCTCGATATGTTCCAAAGGAGAAAGGCCGCCAATATGACCATTGCAGTTAAAGGCGGGGTATAAATGAAACAAATTAAGGCATTGCAACATCAAAATAAATGTTAATTATGCTTCTACGGCCACTGTATACAATATGTGAAACACTTCATGCTTACATTTTGTTTATGACTTTACAGTGATGAAATTATTCCTTATGGAATATTTTCTTTTAACGACTTCAAAACTTTGAAATACGTACCTGTTACTACATATAACTAGAAAATCAAACGATATAAAGTAACCCAGATTTGTTAGCAAAATATTACGTTTATTGATTATTATTCTTGTAGAACATTAATTTCTTACGCAGAGAGAGAGAGAGAGAGAGAGAGAGAGAGAGAGAGAGAAAGAGAAAGAGAAAGAGAGGGGAGAAAGAGAGGTAGGGAGAAGAGTACTAAATGCTGGCAAACCATGCAAGTTTTCTCAATGGGTGTGGGTTTATGGGTGTGAGATTAGAGAGCAATGGTTAAGTTGGCTGATTAAATGGATAGAAATTGCAGACTCTTTGATCTTGAAGAATTAAACTTTTTCTGAATCTCAGCGTGATAAACTCTAGCTACTGAAGTACCATATCGTCTATCTTCTTACGTATCAGCACTTTAGGGATTCAAATAACTGTTTCCAAGTTGTCACGAGTTGCAAAAATACTAAACGGAAGTACGATTTGGCGACCGCTAAGTGCGTATACCTGAGCGTGGTCTTTCAGCACCTTGGATGCCAATAATCGATCACTGAAACACTTCCGTAAGGCAGTAAGACACGAAAGAAACAACGCGAATTTTAAAAGTACATGCTCTTTTATCAAAATAACTCTCAATTACTTCATGTCTCCCCATCGAAGTTCCTTCATATTCTATAAATGAAATTAAGATTATATTAAGATTCTAATTTGAATTTATGACATAATTTTTACTGTACAACTTGCTGAATTATAATAATTCTCCTATTACTAATTATAACTTCGTATACGTGCATTTCTGCAGACAATTTATATTCTGAATGCATTGAGTTCTTTGTACCCAAAGCTTGATCTAATGGAATTTTTACTAGCTGACGTCACTAGAATTCTAATTGTTTTAGCTAGTGCGTCTTCCAACTATTGGCTCTTTTCGTGCACACATAACTTGCCTTGTTAATGCCTTCCTATTTTCTGAAAAAAAATTTTTGCTTCTTACACTACGCAATGGAAATAATTTACTGCAATATCCCTTTAGGAACTACTTATAATCTTATTAATCAAACAAGTGAATAACACCGGGACCAAAAAGTACGTGAATGGGAATGCCTAAACTTTAGCATTGATTTAGGTTACTTGGTGGAAATTAATCATTCACACTAGCCGTTATATAGGCTAAGGTTTTGGATGAATAGAGCCAACTTGAATAATTAAATGTCATGGTCGGGATTTGAACCAAGGATCTCCTGTTTTCCGTCCAGTCGCTCTTACCCATTGAGCTAACATGGCCAACGTGCCGTCCTGGCATTAAATTCTCCAATTGACTCATATCCCCCCCCGGTAAACCACTAGGGGCTCTCGTTTGTGGCGACTTACTATCGTAAGTACTTGAGACCCAGGCTAAATAATAAGACTTAAATGATGACGCCTGGGACTCAAGTACTTACGATAGTAAGTCGCCACAAACGGGGTATCTCGGGTACAAGAGCCCCTAGTGGTATACCGGGGAAAATATATACGAGTCAATTGGAGAATTTAATATCAGGACGGCACGTTGGCTATGGTAGCTCAATGGTTAAGAGCGACTGGACGAAAACCAGGAGACCCTTGGTTCAAATCCCGGCCATGGCATTGAATTTTTCAAGTTGACTCTGTTTATTCATCCTGTACCATTGAATTTCAATGCTGACAACTATATACAACTAGAAATAGTAACAATTATTGCTTTGAAAGCCTGTAAAATCTTTAATTTGACACATGTAGTAATAAGTTATTAGACGCTGCTGCATTCCATATTAGAGCTCTTATAGATCTTGATTAAAAGGCGTCGTCGTTCTGTATTTTACAAAGAATTTATAAGAGGAGAACGTAAAAGCAATGGCGCCAGAGTTGATATATTCGGCGAATTTGAGTCCTGGTTGGTGTCTTTTTGCTCACTTCGTGATTGCACGCCTCAGAGCCACGTACTGGAATGTCTAATTATTCAACGAACGTCCTTCGAATGTTTGTGGGATTTGTCGCATGCGTCATGAGCTACAAAATAGCACGACAACCCTCTCGGTACATGGTTGCTAGCTGCTATGTTAAACACGATGTTTCTGCACTTTATTTGGTCCGTATTTTAAAATTTTAAAAGCTAGAATTACGGTTTACATTTTTCTGAAACTCTTGTTATATTTGTAAACAATTACCTCTCAGTATTTAGAAATTAAAGATGTGAAGGGGCCACCACAACCTGCACAGAGCTTCTACCATGACTGTTGTGAGGGAGGGATGAGGGGAGAGACATAAGGGCGATCAAATCCGGATAAAAACTGGCGCAAGGATGGGCAGGCTCACTTTGTTTCTACCACGAATGCCTACGACGCCCACCAGCGCAGCTGCAAGCCCCCAAAGCCCCAGGGATCCGCTCTGGCGGGGCCCACACGTAGGAGGGTCCAACTGTACACTCCCAACCGACACCATGGAATAAAATCTTTACAAATCGCACACCCATCTCTCAGCCGCAACACGCCGTACACCGGTCCGAGGTCCTGCAATCCTGAAATAGATGACAATGGAGGGAATGTTGGCTATAGGAAAAAGGTGGAGATCAAATAGAAACCTCCCCTCCAGTATTCACCTACCGAGCCGAGGAAACCATGAAAAACTAATGGGTCAAATTAGGCGTTCGCCGGGGATCGAATCCAATATTCCAAATGAGAGTCACAGGTATTATTACTGCAGTGCTACCTCGCTCGGTACTTGTCAGTATTTGAAGACTCAATTAAAACAACACGAGTCATAGGGGAACATGGTAATTTATATGATCTTTGACATCTGAAGTTTGCCTATAAAGTTCATAAGGCAATAGCTATAAGGAACGTCTGTATGTCTCTCTTCAGAAGATAAAAATCCGTCGTTTACCCGAATTGTTACTAAACAATTGTTGCTTGTACTATTCTAATACGTGAAAACATAATGACCATCTGTCATGTTCTGAGATGAAACTTGAACTTGATGTCATCACAGTGTTCAAGTAATTTAGGAATATTCGCCATAATTTGTACCATCTCTGTAAAATGCGATTTTATAAAATGAAAAATCCACTACAAAATTTTAAATCAACGTCATTCGGAAATGATCAATGCTTTGTAAAACACATTAAATGAATCCCATACATTAAAGAGCTCTAGAACTTTCCAAAATGAGCTGTTATGTATTTTATGCCCTCCCAGTTACAGAAAATGAAAAGCACCTAATCAGTTGTTTACAGAACATTCAAGCTAATTGGAATAGATTATTTTTATGGATACCATTAACTGCAGCGGTTCTTAGAGTAGAATTCTATAATGGTCGTGAAATATCACCCAATTTTGCTCAGAGGCCTCCCTATCAAGTTTGAGGTGCTTTTACGTGCCGTAACATGCGCACGCAAACCTTTAGAAAAGAAGCAATGCTAAGGCTTTTGACGCTAGAAAAAGTCCAAATCTCTCCGCCGGGTTTGAAACCCCGACCTTGGGAACCAGAGGGGAGCATGTTACTCCTAGACCAGAGAGCCCGACTGAATAATAAAGATCGATGATTGATTTAGTATCTTAAAACTTTATGCACTAGTTTTGTGTTATGTATCCTTGCATTGATTATTTTTATTTATTTAACATTTTGTTGTGAATATTCAAGGAGCCACTTTGGAAAGTGGGATTGCAACTAATCTTGTATTTGATGAGATAGTTCTTGAATAGCTTCTTGTACCCTAAAAAGGAGGCAGTCCGGAATATCAAATGTGATATCGTTTTATGGGTTCTGACCCCTACAAACTAAGATGGCAACTGTAAACGTCAAGTCTGCGGTTCAAATTCTGGCGAATACTGAAGAGATGTTTCATTAGCACAATACTATTTCCCTTATTTTCCTTATATTCCGTTTTATTCGCATTTTTCATGCGTTTCTCTAAGTTTCGTGGCATGAGGTAGTGCCAGGCAGATGGTGCGGTTGCTTGCTCGCTCTAAGGTAAGAATATTCCTGTACACTAGACGGCTGCCTGTTTACAAGGATCACCTTTGGCTGGCCAAAGAGTTCAGTCGGTACAGCACCTGCCTGCTGTGCGAGGGGTCCCAGCTTCGATTCCCGGCTAAGAGTGGGGATTTTTCTCCAACAAAGTGATGATTCCCCATCTTCTCTAGAGTCTGAAAGTATGAGAGTATAAATGTGTGCGTGATCTAATAATTAAAAACCCAAAGTACCTGCAACCCAACGCTTGCGTGTTTACACCATCGCTAATAGGCTTCGATATTTTCCAAAGGAGAACGGCCGCCGATATGACCATTGCAGTTAAAGGTGCGGTATAAATGGAAAAAAAAGGATCATTTATAATCTCCCTGAACAGCTTCAGTAGTGAGTCGAAACACCGAGCTAGGAAATGTTAGCTACTTCAGAGTGTCTCTGTGTTATGTCAGCCTACGAACTGTAGCCTCCTGTAGCCCCATGGAAACTCATGTTAAATAAATATGGAAACCTTACGGAATACAAAATGAAACAGTGAATTTATTTTCACTGCAAAATATTTTATATAACTCCATAAAACAACGCAGCACAAAAAAGCAGAAGTATGGCAATACCTAAAGTAATGCTAGTGGTAAGATTAGCACAGTTCTTACTCATCTTCCGTAAGGTTAGTCTACACATCCACCCTGGGGTATAGTAAAGTGGAGTAGTGACAATAGATAAAGGTGCCTCGTTAGTTTAAACCGTTAATTACCGAAGTGGGTAACTCCTTCCACATTTATTGGCATTCCTTGACTGTACTGCACTGTATACCTACTGCATTTCAATTCAGTTACCATCTCTCCTCCAATTGGTGAACTTCAAAGAAGTAGAATTGATAATTAGAGTAAACATGAAAAATGTAATGCCATGGCTGGTATTTGAACCACGGATCTCCTGGTTTCCATCCAGTCGCACTAACCCTTTGAGCTACCATGGCCAACTTGCCCTCACGACATTAAATTCTACATTTGACTCGTATATTTCCCCGGTAGGCCTCTAGGCGCTCTCGTATCCGAGATACGCCGTTTGTGGCGACTTACTATCGTAAGGACTTTAGTCCCAGGCTTCATCATTTAACTCTTATTATTTTAGTTAATTGATGGAAATTAATCATTTTTTCACACTAGCCGTATATAGGCTAAGGTTGGTTTTTGATAAGGCTTTACGCAATTAAAATAAAATGAAATATTTAAAATAACTGTAGCTGAAACAACCCCAATAATCCCTCCCGGAGCGCGCGTTTGGGGCATATGCACAAAAGAGTTTACAAATTCCACCCTCCAAAAGTATTAGATAGGTATGTAACGGCTGAGACAGTACTCCTATTCTTACTTGAATTACTGAAACATTTCAATAAACTAAATTTTGACCGTCAATAGTATAGCCTGAAGATGTGTAATTTAGAAACACTTACAAATAAAGTTAGTTAATCACATAACCAAAATGCATAATGTAAATTCAGAACTTATGGGCCAAATTTAGACACTATATTTAAAAACAACTTTTTCTCTCCGTATTTCATTTTCTTTTTTAAATGTGGTATCACCAATTACCAAGCCGATCTGAATATTTAAAACTTTTAACAGCGTTATTTCAGAATATTCGCCTAACCATTTAATCATGATAACAATCGGTGCAAGACGGCGGAAGAAATCTCACAGGTGAATGCATATCCATGGTCTGAATTCCAGAGTTTCACGTGAATGTGTTTTAAATGCATACATGTGGATTTCTAGGCAGATTTCAGATACTGTTGATCACATCAATGAGGAATTCCAACTCTACGTCTGAATCTAACGGTGACTTACTACCTACACCAAAAGGAATCGAGGAAGCAATCAAAGCTGACAAAATTTTCACTTTAAAGTAGATAATTAATTCCCACCATATACCTACATAAGCTGTCTCAAGCACCAAAGATTAATTCCAAATTAACGATAACCAATATTGAAGAAAGATAATGTTGCAGTGATGTTGCTTCACGGAGTTGAACTTGAAGAACATCATGGCGAATTTTCACTTGCGATTAGCGGAAAAGAACCGAAGGTGAACTTTTCTTAGTAATGTATGGAAATAGAAACCAGCTAAATGATACCTAAGAGATCGAAACTCATCGAATCACCGAACCGAAGCAAACTAAATCTAGCATAATATATTTTACCTACTGCTGAAGTGGAAATGTTTGCTTTGTACCTGTAAGCAACCTTCCAATATAAACAAATAATCATGGCATTTTTATTCATCCGAGTCTTCATTTTGAGCTGTAGTATTCACATACTGAGAGAGAGAGAGAGAGAGAGAGAGAGAGAGAGAGAGAGAGAGAGAGAGAGAGAGAGAGAGAGAGAGAGAGAGAGAGAGAGAGAGAGAGAGAGGTTTAGATGATAGGCTCCCATTGGAAGACTGCAGATCCATAGGTGTCTGGTGCTATCTATTCTGTAAGTAGATAGGTTATCACCAGGCATCGGATCCCATACACCATTAAAGAGACATGAAGTTTACGAGTCTCGCAGTATATACTGCTGACGTCAGTCCTGGGGACAACACGCAGGAATAATTCGGTTCGCCACGCAGGAAGACATAAGGTATTTGACATACCGTATTAATAGCATTGCTTTCACAAAAATTATTGGACAATCTGCATGTTTAAATCAAAAGTTTTGGGCATTATCAACAGCCATTAAACAGCTTGAATAATGTAACTTCGAGCTGTCTAAAAGCAGTCAAGGAGGTGTCTGCAAAAATTAACAATATACAGAAAGAATACACCACCTACCAAACGAACAAAAAATTAACTGTCCAGTATTCTACACAAAATACTGTGTAAGTAATATAAGAAATAAATTATGTCTCGGACAAGCACATGAAAATGATTTGTACTACTCATATGCCCATTAACGTCAAGTGACGTTGAACGAACTTTCTCCCAATATTTTTATATTGTTTCAGTGAGAGGTGCAGAAAGTTCATATTCAACAATTTACGAATGTACATGGTTGTTCACTGTAATTCCCGCATCGAAAACAATGAGAAGGATGACATGTTGTAGCGTAGGTTACAGTTTGTATCCGTACCAGAGTGTACGCACACAGCGCAATGGTAAACTTGTTAAAACGGATGTTTGTTGATATCACGCTTGGCCTTGTATAGTAAGTGTGTGCCTACACTGATTCCTAAACTGTATGCGATCCGATTTCTGGTTATCACACAATAAATTTGCTCGTCGCTCACTGAGTTCCACTTCACTTATTTATTCAGATTTCTGGATTTCAGGGATGTGCTCTCAGTAAAAGTTTTACCCTAGCATTTGTCACAGAATCCTTCATATGAACCGGCCACGCCGTGGCTCAGTGGTTAGACCGCTTGGCTCTCTCCAAGGCGGCCCGGGTTCGATCCCAGGCGACCGCAAAGTGAGATTTGTGGTGGACAACACGGCGTTGGGGTGGGTTTTCTCCGGGACCTCCGGTTTCCCCCTCCATCTCATTCCACCGGTGCTCCATCTTCATCTCATGTATCATCAGTGTCACCGCCTGCGATGCCGTATGTAGTAAAAGCGGGCGTTAAACACTACACACATTTCATATGAACCTAACCGTGGGAATAGAAGGGCCTTGAGAGGAATCTTCTGATCTTACCCGCACGCAGTAATGCATCTAGAAACATTAATGACACCACCTAAATCGTGCCTGTTGGCTACAGATTTGGGCGCCCTCTGTACCACCTGATGTCATCAATTCTCTGTAGCTTATGTAAGTCAACTTAAGACGTAAAGCTGAAGAGCTTCTTGATTCCCAGCCTATACCAAAAGGGGTTTATTCATGTTCCGGGCCATAGGAGCGTGGCCGTGCGTCGGGAGACAAGGCGACAGCACCGGGGAAGATAGAGACAGCATCTCTGGGCATCAATAATAGGCTTGATTTAAAGTAGCAGCATTAAATGCCTATAAGCGAGGCGAGAGTCTGATAATTTCTCCAGTGATATTTGGTTTTACATTGTATGCATTTATTATACACTTTATGTTTTAAGTTTCCCCATAAATGCCTCAGATCGAAACAACGAAAGATGGCAGAACGCACACCGAGCGGGATGGCTCAGGCGGTTTCGTCTGTGGCACGCATTCGGGAGGCCCAGGTTTGATTCTCGAGAACAACCTACCTAACCCATGGTTTCTTAGGGGGTTTTCCCGGGCCGCTAGGCGAATGCTGGGTAGGTTAATTACATCCCCGAGTTTCCTGTACCTCTATTTCATCTCCATTATCATTTCACATCATCTCTCATCTAGTGGTCTATTTCAGGGTGGAAGTGTCGGCGGGTGTCTCGGTGGTGCATGGCAGGATGATATGCTCTGAGGAAAACTACTTCCTCTTCCGGTAGGTCGTTTGCCGGTCTCCGCTCATCTGCTGGGACCATTTCGGGAACGCCAGCCAGGGACCATTAGGGCTCGGCTGCTCGGCTCGTTGCCATCCCGCTGTGCGGGAGCGAGTTCTTTGTCCTGGCCTGTCGGGGGAAGTCTCTATCCAAGTAAACTGTAGGGACCCTGCCCTCAGTACTATCGTGGCTCCTTGGGTGGGCCACCCTCTGTCTCCTTCACCTCATCCTTCCTCCCGGGAGTGCCCCCACTTGGGGACATCGGAATAATCAGCCCAGCATGGTGGCCTACGTACCAAATCCCCTCCGTAATGAAATATCAACCCCATCCCACTATAATAATTCTGTCTTTAAAAAAAATCTTCTGGTTCGTGAACAGTGTAAGCAGTAATAGGGGGTTTGCTGACATAATGTTTATTCATATTTACTACCCATTATTTTCTCAGGAACTTGTTCTAATGTGGCATTTTTTCTGGGATGGGGGTGGAGGTTCATGTACAAGGTCCAATATTCGGCGCTCCAATACGAAGGAAAATGAAGCCCATGATGACCACGAAATAAGGCGCACTCCTGAAGGGTATAGAGACGTTGTAACCAAAATGATTGCACCTGCTTTAAGTTAAAAGGGATCTCTGTCACAGAAACCACATTTTTGCTTACATATCACTGCGTCTTTGGGTGACGAATGACTGATTGCCCTTTCCGGTTGTTTGATTCCCTCATTTCGTTGCATTTGTGATGTATATCCGGAACGATAGTATCACCCTGTACCACCCACCCGGACTATGTTGTGGGAAATGTTTGGCACTCGTCACGCATGACAGTGAGCTACGCATTGTAGCGCCCAGTTACGTCTTCAAAATACAAATAAGGTGCATCCCGCTCACTCGCACATCATTAATCAGTCTAGTCGGTCTAACTTGGGTCGTCGAGGACCATGACTGGACGGCAGCCCCTTCCGATGGAACGGCTACACAGATAACACTGCGACCAAAATAACCATGACACCTTCGGTCAACAATTCTATCTTTAGATGCCTGTAATTTATTATCCAGATAACGTGAAGCCGACACGCTAAAGAGGTCCCGAGGCCGAAATCTTGGTCAGGATGAGTTATCTGGGTGAGGTTTTTACCCCGGTGTTTTCCCTTTACCTGAAAGTGGTAGCCTGGGGGTAGCACATCTGCCTCACGTTCAAGAGGTCCCGAGTTCGAATCTCGGTCACGGTGGGCTAGCTGTATAAGGACTTTTCCGGGGTTTTTCCTTATCCTGAAAGACGAATGTCGGGTAACTCTAAGCTCCATGGACCCCGGGCTCATTTGAGCATCATTTCACCCATTTCATTCATCGTCTGATACGACTTAACATTTGAGGACGTAAATAAAAAAAGTTACATAGAAGCACTGCTTTAAGGAACAGGTACACTCTACAAATACCAGTAATAATACAAAAACATGACAGTTTCAGTTAGTTGATGGAAATTAATCATTTCTTCACACTAGCCGATTATAGGCTCAGGTTGCTGATAGATAGAGTCTACATGAAAAAATGAATGCCATGGCCGGGATTTGAACCACGGATCTCCTGGTTTCCGTCCAGTAGCTCTAACCCATAGAGCTACCATGGCCAACGTACCCTCACGACATCAAATTCTACATTTGACTCGTATATTTCCCGGGTAGACCACTAGGGGTTCTCGCATTCGAGATACACCGTTTGTGGCGACTTACTATCGTAAGTACTTGAGTCCCAGGCTTCATCATTTAACTCTTATTTTAGCTAATTGATGAAAATTAATAATTTCTTCACACTAGTCATATACAGGCTAAGGTTTTTGATGGAGTCAACATGAAAAATTCAATGCCACGGCCGGGATTTGAATCACGGATCTCCTGGTTTCCGTCCAGTAGCTCTAACCCATAGAGCTACCATGGCCAACGTACCCTCACGACATTAAATTCTACATTTGACTTGTATATTTCCTCGGTAGACCACTAGGGGCTCTCGCATTCGAGATACACCGTTTGTGGCGACTTACTATCGTAAGTACTTGAGTCCCAGGCTTCATCATTTAACTCTTATTTTAGCTAATTGATGAAAATTAATAATTTCTTCACACTAGCCATATACAGGCTAAGGTTTTTGATGGAGTCAATATGAAAAATTCAATGCCACGGCCGGGATTTGAATCACGGATCTCCTGGTTTCCGTCCAGTAGCTCTAACCCATAGAGCTACCATGGCCAACGTACCCTCACGACATTAAATTCTACATTTGACTTGTATATTTCCTCGGTAGACCACTAGGGGCTCTCGCATTCGAGATACACCGTTTGTGGCGACTTACTATCGTAAGTACTTGAGTCCCAGGCTTCATCATTTAACTCTTATTTTAGTTAATTGATGGAAATTAATCATTTCTTCACACTAGCCATATATAGGCTAAGGTTTTTTATGGAGTCAACATGAAAAATTCAATGCCAGGGCCGGGATTTGAACCACGGATCTCCTGGTTTCCGTCCAGTCGCTCTAGCCTATAGAGCTACCACGAAATCCGTGGTTTAAATCCCGGCCGTGGCATTGAATTTTTCATGCTGAATCTATCTAATAACAGTTTCACTTCCTTTAAGAAGTACTTATAAGTAAAGAAAGTTTTATAAAGAATTTAAACAGCGTATAACGAGATTACACTAGAAATACGTATTTTAAAGTCCATTGAAACCAAAACAAACATCCTGTGAAAATGGCCCAAGTGTGTATACGATATAAATATACGATGAATACCTAAAAATCTTGATAAATGCAGTATTTTCCAAGGGCACAAATATTTTCAAAAAAATCCTTCCAAACTACATTTTACAATGAAAATTATTCATCTTTTTTAATTTTCTACAGAATATTGTCGCCGACCGCATTTTTGCGAGGAGGCGCGGCCGAAGCGCACAAAGAGACAGATAGTGCATCGCGGAGATGAAAGCTTGCCGAAACAGATAAAGAGACAGCTGACTGGAAAGTTCGATTCCTTGTTTGTTACAGAAAATTCCAGAAATGTCTAGAAATATGAGTATTGATATATAGGGAACCTGCGACTCGCCAAGAGAGCCGTAATGAGAGAGCGGTAGTGGGAACTCCGCGTGCGTGCAGCTGTGTTTTGAAAGTGAACTCTTTTGTTTGTGGGTGTGACAGAAGACCTTAGAGGCTGTATTTGTGTATGTTACGTAATTCTGCTACTGTAAGTGTTCACCAAAGTGTATTTCTACGGAAATAAAGAACATTTTGAATTTATGCAAATTGGACTTTTAATTTTATGAGCCATCAAAGTGACAATCTATATAAGAATTGTCATGAAAATAACCAACATACTTACTGAGAAACTAAAAGTACGACGAATTGTTCAACAAACTGATGAACATTTGACGAATTGACAGGGCATCTACAAATAATTGCAGAGGATAGGTTACCTAAAGGAAGAAGATCGATGGGAAGACCCAGAAAGCGCTGGGCTGAACAGATGTGAAATTGGAACAGGCAAAGACCTAATCCATGAAAGAAAAAGATGATTTAAGATATTTGTAAGAGAAAATGATGTATAACTTGAAATGCAGATGTTAGCGTGTCTGCCTCATGTTCAAGAGATCCCGAGTTCGAATCTCGGTCAGGGTGAGTTATTTGGATAAGGTTCTTTCCGGGGTTTTCTCTTATCCTGAAAGACAAATGTCGGGTAACTATATGTACCTTGGACTTGTCTGATCATCATTTCACCCACTTCATTCATCGTCCTAAATGATTCAACGTTGGAGGACGTAAATTAACAAACGTGTTTGTCAACATATTGTGAAGTCCTCTTTATGATGTTGCATATTTTCATAAAACTGGTAGTTGGAAAAGATGAACATACTGTGACTCTGTGGGTTCGTAGAATTAAAAGGCCGAGTTGCAGAAATTAAAAATCTCCTTTATTTTCGTAGAAATACTCTTATAGATTACAGCAGCATCACGTTACATACACCATCAGTCTACCAAGGTCGATGACAGTAACAAACAGTGACAGCAGATTACATAAGCTTTTATAACAACAACACTCTTGTTACACAACAACAACAACAACAACAACTACTACTACTACTACTACTACTGCTGGCGTGTCACAATCCCTTTTTATATCTCCGTTCATAACTCGAGAACCTTCGCGAGCAAACAAGAAAAACAACCATTCTCCGCCAATCGAGATATCTCTAGAAACTTGGAGACATGAAATCCTACCTCTGGCAGCGAGTCCTGTATCTGAGATAACATTGTTTTCCACCTTTGTGATCAGTCGCCGCGTTATCGTTAACTGCTCATGCAAGCTTGTGAAACATTATCCGCCATCTATTATCGATTTGTGCCGAAACGTTTATGCCCAGCGCAGCGACAATACATTTGCCACACAAAATATGTACTTATAGTTAAAAGAAACAAGTTAAGGCAAATACTTCAACCATTAACGATTTCAGAGAATTCCTTTTTGGTTTGAGCGTAAGTTTCTAAAATCCTTCACTTTCTTTCATGTTTTCGTGCCTTACAGAAGTGTTTTACTATTTTCGACTATTGGCAGACCAATAGTCTAAAGACCGCCCTCGGGTTATACATACTTGGCGGTCGCCGCAAGTACTGTTTCCCCAGGACAAGAAGGCAAGCTAGAGGAATGTGTAGCGTAATCACTTTTGCTTTCTGCAATTATTTTAATCTGTAAAGCACTGATATTTCATAAGTTGGAAGGTTACAGTTTCTGGGACCATGATTAAGAAACACTTCACACGACACCATCAAACAGATAGTAATGCTCTTTAAATAGCCCATTCATTAGTGTCTCTTAAATATGTATCAGCTAACTTAAGTTGTGTTGTCTAATTTCGTACCCAACCACGCACACCCTGAGAACATCCCATAGTTAACTGTAACGGCCGGCAGCACAAATCAGCGCAAACAGGAAGAAGATGTCACTTTTAAAGTTGTGTGACATTATAATCATGCTTCGATAAAAAGGAACAAGCCTTACTTTCATAGTAAATATTTGGCGTTTAGAGAAACATAAAAATATCAGTGATATATAAAGGTAAATATTATATTTAGAAATATTTAAGAGCACCCTAAAGCTTTACCAGTCTATATAATTCCTGTATTATACTGAGTCCTGCATTTTAAAATATAGTGTCTTTTAAAATACATTTACAATAACATTATATACACAGGATATTATGAATTTAACTTGTTTTTTATTTAAGGATGTTAGACTTAATCGGAATCCGTGATATCGCCACGTTGGCGCAATGAAAAGCATTAAAAGCATATGGTCTGAGCTTTTAATCCTAACCATGGCATTTTATGATTCAAGTCAGATCTACACACTAAAATATCCTCAATTTATGCCCTGTTTTCCTCTCATTTCCACCATTAAATTTACTACGCTGCGTTCCCCTCTCTGGAATCTTAGTTTTATTTCCTACCTCATGTACTTGCCAAATGTTATTCTTATATATCTGTTAAGATTGTTATAGTTCTCAATATCTTCTTCAAAACTAAACCTGGCTTCCTGGGTGGAGGTTGTGCACCTGCTTGGTTACCCGGACGCGGGGAAAAATGTATGCTCATAGACAAAAATGATATGAAACTTACAAATTTAATTATGGAAATTAAATAATTAAGCGTGTGTAAGAAAAATGAAATCATTAAGATTGTCATCACTGTAAATCAGGTTTTCCTAGTTAAAAAAATAAACGAAATGAGTATCCAGAACAAATTTCGTATTTATACATGTATATCGTGTTAAGGGCTTTAGAAAAGTGAGCGGAGTGTCCCTTTGGTCTGATCATTAATCTAGAAGTCCGGGATTCAATTTCTAGCGAGAGGGTGGGAAGTAGTCCTTGGTCGGGATTATTCCCAATACTCTCTGCAATCTGGATGTATGTATGGATGTTTGTCTGTGTGAACTTAAAAACACAACCCAAAGGTAACCGTAAAACAGTAAATGAGTCAACACCAGTGCAACGAATAATAATCGTTCTAGGCAAAGTCCTTCGATAGGTTCTAGACGCCAAAGACGCCGGCCCTTGTAGCCATGGTCGTTAGAGCGAATGTCTCTAGCGTTCCGCCGCGTAGAGAGTCGCGGGTTCGAGTCCCGCTTTGGGCATGGGTGTTTATGTGTATAGTGTATATGTGTGAAACTACAGAAAACAGATAGGAAAATAAACGGAAACAGTAAAAAAAAAGGTAAAACAAGGAAAAGGAAAATATATATCTATATATACATAGACATATATTTTTAAAAATTAAAAACAAAAAATAAAAAAGACAGTAAATAAATGGAACCCTCCAAAAGGGAGGAGAAATGTACAACGAAAATAAAAGATGTAAACGTATCCATCGTTGAATACTCAGTGCTCTGACTCCTTGGATAGAGGTCCTGCATTCGGTTACTGGCTCAAGATATTAAATATAACATATTATTATTTATAACCAGAATTAATTGCATTAAGAACATATGTCCTGATGAGGTGATATTTTATAGAATCAATTACAAAGAAAAATTATTTCACGACGGAAGCCCAGTTTACAATTAAAATAAGAGGGAAATGTGTAACAATATTTCCGTATAAATGAGTTTGTTTCATTGACCTAAATCAATTAAATCATAAGTTGAAGTATTGAAATATTTAATTGAGTCCAAACATTTTGTAGTGTGTATTAATGTTATGTAACATGCTTAGCTATTGGAATCGAAAGAGTAAGTTACATTTACAGGAGTTTTTCTACTCACTAGGGTTTATTTTGTATAACTTCTAAAATCGATTTTTAAAAAGTGTATTCCTTCTGTTGTTATTTGTGACAAAGTCTCTCTATATATTTACGTATCAATTGATATCGTTAGAAGCATCAAAACAACGAATCATATTTATGTAAAATGTGGTTAGGATCGAAGATATTCTTAATAATACTTGTTTCACCAAGTGACAACTAAAGGTGTTTTCGAGCGCTGAAATATTCGAGTGAATTTTTGACTAGTTGCATCGAACTACTAGACAGAGTGCCTGCCTTTGTGTATCCCTGTTGTCGCCGATTTCTCTATTCATTCCGTTACATGCACAAGGCTTAGCTTTAATGCTGAAAAGAGGCACTACGTATAGCTTTGGGTGATACTGATTTTAATTTTTGATAAAATACATCATTTGAATGAAATCGTTGTTATTCCTTGTAAGCAAGATTGTTGGGAAAGAAGAATTACAATCATAACTATAAAATCTCAAAGAAAATGTTTGCATTCAATGTAGGTCGGTTATATGAGGACTACTTACAGGAAAATGAATGTGAAAGTTGTATACCTTTAGTCAGAATGATAGTCAGCACAAAGTCTTTACAAATCAAAGTTTGAAAAATTAGAAAACGAATTGTTTTGATTGTTTATTGTATCGTGTACACGGTGGAATTAACTAAATGAGCAATAAAACTTTTAAATGTGTAATTAATTACTTATTCAGAAAGCGTCCTTAGTGCTTGTCTTTAAAAACAGCCTTCCTTCCACATTTTAGACATCATGTTGCTCGAAAGATAAACATGCCTGGTTGCCTACAGTGCGGTTCGTGTAATAATAATATTATCACCATTACTCCTCTCCATTGTATACCATTCACCGCTTGATGTCTCAAATTAGCTGCGCTACAAACATGGCAAGAATATTTATTCCTCACTCAGCAGGCTCCTGCGAGATCTGTATTAACACTCCTTGACAGAAGTGATTGAAAACACAAACTCCATTTAATTAATTAATGAGGGTAGAAATAAGTTTGGAATTCTCTGGACTACAAGGTTACCAGGCATTCACCTCTTTGCAACAAAGAAACTTCAGGTACACTAATTCCTTCTCTGGTTTCTCGTTCCGCCTCTTCTTATTCCTCCTCTTTCTCTCCTTTCTCTACTTCATCTAATTATCTTCCTCCTATAGAGGACTTACAACCCCTCCGAACTATTAGTTAATTTTATCATTATACTGACCTCGCAACTAAGGTGCTCACAGCAGTAAAGCGAAACCAGGCTCTATCACGTGTCTCACATTAGCTTAAGTTAGATATAAATCCATTCTTACTGGACGGAAGTGGTATAGCAACGCACTCCACTCCATCCAATGAAGGATGCCGCCGTTTTATTGCTGCGAATACCTTAGTTTCGATGTCAGGCTATTTATAAAATGGACTATAGATGTCAGCGTCTGTGGCCAGATGCCTTCAAAGAGTACACGGACTCTGTACCAGAAAGATTATTCACTATAGGCGATACCTCGATACCTGGTGTGAGACGACGGTGAAAAGAATGAAAGGAAAGGTGATTAAGGAAGAATTGGTGCAATGAATGGCATAGAAACTGGAGAACCACCTGCCCAGATGCCGCTATGTCCACCGCCAATTCCACTTTCGATCCCCTGGGGTCGAACTTGAATCACCCTGGCGAGAGACGAGCGGTTTAAGCACTCGTTCACGGCGTAGCCACTGGTCGTTTTCCGAAATTCATGCTTAGAATCATTACTAGGAAAATCTGAGATGGTGAATTCACGATTACTGTCAATTTGGAATGTGAATACCACGTTTAGATATGAGTGACTGACACTTTTTGATATACCTAGTGTTCACAATTTAAAAGCTGGCAATATTAAGTTTAGATCACAGCTCAGAACATGATGAACAGATTCCGGTAATGACACAGTTTGATCGGCACATGTACACAGCTAAAAATAAACTCCAAAAGGCAATAGCCCTATGCCGGACCGTCCGACCGTTATGCCCACAATTTATGCTGCTCACAACGGAGGTCACAAGAGCGGGGCAGTACTGAAGCGTGGGACGTGGTAAAAATCCTGGAACTTAGGGCCGCTACCTCCCCATCAAGCAGCGTCGCAATTGCCCCACCCCAGTTACTGAGTGCACTCAGGATCAGGTCTTCCACCTGGAGAAAATCTCCACCCCAGAACTGGGAACTGAACCCGGGCCAGCGGTTTAGTAACCAGTTGTCCTACCATCGCGTTAAGACAATGACCAAAACTAATCATATACAAAACAAATTTTACTGGCAACATCCTAAACAATTTAATATAAGGAAGCAATGACCTATGTAGTCAATTTGCCGAGTTATGTATATCCAAAGTCATTAGAGATTGGGATGAAAAACCATATATGTAAATAGTCTCTATTAGAAACTAAATACAGCTCTCTAGATCTTAGTTAAGCATATTAATATTAATTATCATTTCTAAATGTTACTGTTACCAAAGGAGCTTGAAGTGTGAACTGAACATTAAAAGGGTCACATGGACTGCAACATAGTGATTTTGAAATACTCAAATGACCATTCAAGTAACTTATATAATATGAAAATAATTTGATTAACATTGTGCTTCAGGGATACAAAGGATTTTGGCTAGGAATTACACAAGAAATTTGGAATTTATGCAATGAATGTAACTTATATTGTCATTAACATTTTACTATGAAACACCATGTGTTTTGAAACCCTAATCTGTGCTCTGAATAATATCTAGATATGAAGTTTTGAATACCTTTAATTGTTTCGCTATATCACTGCATATAGTTTTTGGCTATAGGGTACAGAATTAACCCACTACCATTAGATATACCTTCTGTTTCTAATCGCTCAATATAGACATATTGATCAGCACCTTCTGCCCTTCTGTTCAAATTCTTCATTGCAGGAATGGCAAATATTCGTTTATACTACGGTCATAAATATAGTGTCTTTATTTTTCATGATTTATGAAGGATAGACCCACAAAGAGAACATTAATAACATAAATGTCACAGTATTCCAGGCAAAGTAATAATGTCAACCGAAAACATTTTCAACATTTTCAACACTAAAAGATTATCAGTAATGTTTTGAAAATTTTGTGACTTAAAAGCTATTTTAAAATATTAGAGTATATACCCCCTGTGATAGGTATATACCTAGATCCTGCGCCGTGGCATAGCGGGCTAAGGCAGCATGACTTGGTCCCTGGCCACGGAAAGAGGCTCGGGTTCGATCCCACCCCAGGGGATGCGGATTTTAGGTCTCGGGTATAGGACCGGTGCCCACTAAACATCGTGAGGAAAGTGAGGAGCTTACGCTAGGTAAGCGGCCCTGGTCACTAAAACCAACGTTCAGGTTGGGGGATGCCGAGATGCTGACCACATCTCCTCCTCTTATCGTTTTTTCTTTTCTTTTTTGTTGTTGTAATTTACGTCCTCCAACGTTAAGTCATATCGGACGATGAATGGAATGGATGAAATGATGCTCAAATGAGTTCGGGGTCCATGGAGTTTAGAGTTACCCGACATTCGTCTTACAGGATAAGGGAATACCCCGGAAAAACCTTATCCAGATAACTCACTAGACCGAGATTCGAACTCGGGACCTCTTAAACGTGAGGCAGACATGCTGCCACCACGCTACCAAGGCGGGCTCTCGTATCGGTTGGATGATCGCCTACCTCTGCCGTGCGTAAGCATTATCAGAAATACTTTTTCCAGTATCATTTAATGTATCTTTGTTCCCCACCATAAAGCTAAGAAGTGCGTCTCAGGAATAATTCCAGTTATTGGTAGTTAGGATGGGACAAAATAATGCCTTACGAAGGAACATGCAGTTGTAAACATTGCATAAATGTTCAACAGTGCATTGTTAATTCCGAAGTTAGTACTTCATGTTGTATAACAACACCATCACATCAATGAGTAATATAAATTGATCTTCATAAGCGCTATGTGACCATTGAGGTATTTTGACAAAGCCGGAAGACTTTACAAAACGGCCAGACAGAGAGCTTCTGGACGTTGAAGGTACAAGTAAATCTTCAGTATTGGTTATATATCAAAGAACACCCTACTTGAATCAACCATTGTATGCCCACGACAAGAAAGCTAGAGGGGAATGAAGGGCATATGAGCTTGAACTGTTTATCTGCTCCGGTAACCGATCTGTTTACTACATGGCAAAGCGAGAAAGCGTATCGGAAAAAATTCGCAACACAGAGATGTTTACCTCAGCTTATCGCACATATACGGTGAGTCCAGTGTATGTATAGTCTGTTCAGATATAATCATGTCTTCTGGACAGCAATGTGTCATACATCGGCAGGTGCGAGAAAACATATCATATAGACACACGCAGCTTCCAATCGCTCTATTTGTGTTTCGTAACTTACTGTATATCGACGTACTAATATTTCACTCTTCTAATCGAACAGATAAGACCCGATAAGAGACTATCACAGCGCTGGTCACCTGAAGGCCAATACGCCTCAACGCTCTGTCAACTAATACTAGGAAATGAGTGCATATGAGTCACCCATGCTGCCAGATCTAACGTTTTTTTTGCAGTAAATGCAGCGATAGGTATTATGTATGGTGAGTTATGTGACAAACGAAACTTTCATCCTTGTCATACTCGGAAGGGCAGAATATATACCATGTGGACAGCAAAAGTGATTACGCTACACATTCCTCTAGCTTGCCTTCTTGTCGTGGGTCTACAGTACTTGCCATTTGAGGATTAAGCCAGATTCTCTTAAGTTCTAGAGAAGCTTCTTCTGTAGTTGGATATAATTCACGTGCAAGATTCGTGTTTCGCTCGAGTAGATAGTATTCATAACCTCGTTTACCCTTACTAACTACTTTGTATCTTATACTTGAGTGAATATGTTGCAGAATCAGATAAAAGCTCCTCCCAAAGTGCCTACAGTGACTGATAGCATCTACAAGTGTACAGAAAACTTCCGAATTAGTTGCTGCAAGCAAATGAGCAAATAAATTAACGTGGAGCTGAGGTATGCTAAGTCCAAGACAACTAACATATTCACCAAGATCTGCTTCCTCGTAGCAGAGGCGGAACAATGCCAAGGTCTACCGTACACACCACGTGCTCAGCATCGTCAGTTGAGATACTACATACATCCCGTTAGTCCCTGCTTTGACTTGCTGGTCGCCAGAGCCTGGTGTTATTTTGTATCCCGTTACAGTCTCTGTTGTTTCGCTTCTTACATTGTCGATTATGGTTTATGTTATCACTTACGACCACTCCACAACTGGTGACTTCGGATGATGATTTATACTGTCTCCCCACTTTGTTATATCCGTAGCTTACCACATTTTCTAGTCATATTAATTCATATTTTAGTACGATAAATTTATTAACTGACAAGTACCTGGGTCCAGTATCATAACGGTTTGTACTTTAAATATTTAGAAATTAAATTCTAAAGAATTTACTATTTTTTGCTTTCACACAATATGGTAATTCACACATTTGTAAAGTGAATACAGAGTAAGCAGCTTATCTACAAATTACTTATGGTTTGCAAAGGAATCTAAATTTGAAAGGGTAGAGCCAGACTGAAAAATTCAATGCCATAGCCGGGATTTGAACCACGGACCTTCTGGTTTCCGTCCAGCCACTCTAACCACTTAAGCTACTATGGCCAACGTGCCAACATGACATTAAATTCTCCAACTGACTCGTGTTTCTCCCGGTAAATTTAATAATAAATTAAATTTAATATCTAATCTAAATTTAATATTTAATCTAAATTTAATAATATATTTTACAAAAACAAACCAGGTAAAAGGTGTAGACTTTTTAATTATCAGCAAAACATCCTGAAAATAATTGAAATCATGGTGTTCATCAGGCGCGGCTCTGGGCGAATTAACTAGGTGACTCGGAAAATTGGCTAACCTAAATTCGCAAAATCAGCATCGCAAAAATGGATTTTATACTTGAATTTCGATGGGGCTTTCCTCTGTATATTAATCCAACAGTTCCTTAAAATTACCTTTACTTAAAGAGTCCTCGCTTTCATGATGTACAAAAACTGTAATTTCTTGCCTACTTCCCTAAAACCTGTTAATCTTAACGTTCTCATTGTACGAGGGCTGTTCAATAAAGAATGATCATACTTTGTTTTACGGTCATAATTTGTTCACTTAAATTCAAATTTATTATATCCTGTTAGCTTAATGTGAAACGCCGTAGTAGTTTCATTGTTGGTACTCCTGATTCCGGCCTGTGAGAACCAGGCAAGTTCAGACATGTTCAGTATCGTCTACCACTACAGTGGAGGTAACATGCAGTTAAAGTTGACGTTAGAGGAAGATACGGAGTTTCTTTCAAACGTAATCACTGCTGATGAAACTTGGCTACATCATTTTGATCCTGAGAGCAAACAGCAAAGCACTGTGTGGATATCTCCTTCATCACCAACCCCCCAATAAAGCAAAAGTGGTTGCTTCTGCTGGGAAAGTTATGGCCATCTCATTCTTTGATATTCATGGAATGGTTTATCAACATCTTGTACCTGCACACACATCAGTAACTGGACAATACTACAGGGATGTTCCGAAAATATTACAAGTCCATATCAGGCGCAAAAGACCACATTTCCGTGAAGCAGGCTGGATGCCGCACCACGATAATGGGTGGCCGCATATTGCTAATATTGTTGCTGAATATCTTGCAAAAATCAATGTGAAGTGCATCCCTTACCCTCCCTATAGTCCGGATTTAGCCCCATGTGACTTTTTTCTATTCCCTAACTAAACGTCTTCGTGGTAGGCATTATCCATCATCAAAAGCAGAGGTGAAGGCTGCGGAAGCTATTTTGAAAGATCTCTCAAAACATGGTTTACAGCATGTCTTTGAAGACTGTTAGAAACGCTGGGACAAGTGCATCGCATTCGGGGGAGACTATTTTGAGATGGACCATCAAAATTATGAGGATGAGTAAACGTTCGTTGTCAAATAAATTGTGATCATTCTTTATTAAACACCCATCGTATTTTACAAAATATAGACGTGAGCATTCCCGAAGGGTGTCTGCAATTTGTTTTATAGTTTTCTCTCAGACTCTTCAATCCGACACAATTATTATCATGTTCCTCATACCAACGAGTCTTTAATGTGCTGGTGTATTTCGAAGATGCTCCGCCGCAAAGATTTTCTAAACATAGCACTGGTGTTGGCCTATCGACATTTACCACGTCGCATTTATCATCATTCTCCCATAAAGAAAACGGTGTTTGTAGAATGGAACGCGCCAGGTTGTGGGTTGGATTGTAAATCCCTTAAATATGAGTCATTAAACACGTCACATATCAGAGAATAATCACTAATCACATAAAAAATTAGGTTCTTACACATGGATGCAAACTGATAATAAACAATAGCACACGACACCCTGCGCTCGCTTCAAGCGGGTTACCACTTCTACCAACAAATTTATTTTCAAATAAATGTATTGTGTTGATAACACGAGTTGGTGCGGAATATACGGCTTCTATGAATCGAATCCCTAGCCATGGTAATTGGTAATGCATTCTGTCCCTCCATCCGCTCCTCATTCGCCCTAAGTGTTACGGTCACTTTGGCCTTTTAATAACGAATCACAAGTCGGGAAAAGAGCTACCTGTATTATCGACACGCGAGCGCAAAAAGAGAGAGATTCTATTACAAAATATATTTTGGAGAATTTTATAAATGAAAATTAAATGCTACAACATAAAACATAACCATGTAAGTTATTCAAAACCAAGCAGGTGACTCGGCGATTCAAACGCATCAAGGAAGAACCGCCCCTGGCGTTTATGTAGGGTAAGGTAGAAGACACAAATATCTTAGGTTCAGAATTAATAATGACTGCACATCCGTTTATGAATACAATGAGAGTTCTGAAATGAGCTCTTTAGCAACGAAATTGCTATTGCAAGATATTCGACATCAACAAGCAACAGACACAAGTGACGCCTTAACCTCAACACAATGGTATGTTGCTTTCCAGTGGCTGGGGAGTGGTAATATCAAACATTGACAATGTAGTCGCTAGTTCATTGGAGGCTAATGCTCCAAATTTAACTTTATTTGTGTTCTTAAATGGCATTATTGGACCTAAAGTAAAAACCTAGCATTGTACTTAGAACAATCACCACAATGTAAACGATAATACAGGACATTCAGAACACAGCCGATAAAATTACAGGTCATCTGCAAAGCCAATATACTCAATGCGAGAATTTCTAATTACACGTACTCAGTACCAGATTTATGTTAATGTTCAAATAAAATAAAACAGTCTTACATTGTATCTCTAGATTGAACAAATGTGCTAGAGGTATGAAGATGTAGATAGCTATTTAGTGGTTTTGATAATTCATGATTGGCAACGCTTCGAAACGGAATACGATAGAATGTTTATTTTTATCTTAGTAAACTGTTTTTCTGGATTTGTAAAGTTCCTCAAATTTTACAAACTAGCAAACTTTAATAATCTCGTAATATTTTCTTTATTTCGAAGTCTTAGCATCAAATTGTTAATATATAAGTCGCAAATATTGTGAAAAGGGGCTCAGGATATACAAACTTTGATTACTGATGTCACAATTCTCAACAGTATCAAAACTTTTAAGCTAAATTGTTCTTCATTGTTAATTGAATTCGCATGAGTGAAGAATGGAAACAGATGAATATATACTTAGGTAGATAGAGCCAACATGAAAAATTCCATGCTATGGCCGCGATTTTAACCACGGATCTCCTGGTCGCTCTAACCCATTGAGCTACTGTGGCCAACGTGCCGTCCTGACATTAAATTCTCCATTTGACTCGTATATTTTCTCGGTAGACCACTAGGAGCTCCTATGATTGATTTCCATTAATTAACTAAAATATACTTACGTACTTTTAAAGTTTCGAAATTATATGGAATAACTTAGACTGCTTGGTAATTGTAAGTACATACATGCATGCATCAGGATTTAAAATAAATGTGCAGAGAATCTGTATGAAATTATGTATATGAGTTTGTGATTAATTAAAGTATATTGAGAAGTCTCAGTTCAGGTATAGTGTGAGGACATTGGTTTTCACAACACAGTAAGCAATTCCAAGCATGAAAATCGACAACTCTTTCATTTCAGAATAAGAAAATAGTGACGTACAATGGAGCCAAACCATTTCCTTGGAGCACAAACATCTAATGAAGTAATTGTGCTAGTGATAGTTTGTGGTGTGAATGGAAACAAGATTATGTATGACTAAAGGAGTGGTCAGGATTGGAGATATTTTGCTTTTAAGCGAATGAAAGATGTGTGTATTTTTCCCCATGTATTCACTTAAAAACTCTTTATGTTTGTGATAGGTAGAACAGTGACACACTGAAGTGGCGCTGTTCGAACGGTTACCATGGATTTATCTTTGTTAATAGAAAACTCTCAGATAACGTACTGATTATTCTTGTAAGAGTGAGAGGGGTACTGACGGGCCTCCCGGTCGTGTGCTAAGCACCAATGAACGCGTCACTTCAACAAATGGAATTCGCAGGAATCACAAATGTCAGAGAGATGTTCACTCCACGTGGAGTAATCGGTGCGTTATCTGAGAGGCATCTGTTACCAAAGATAAATCCATGGTAGCCGTTCGAAGAGCGCCACTATACATAGCTAAACAAACATGTCCAAGTTTTGTGGACACTTAAGACAAAACTTGAAGTTGGTGAGTTAAGTAGGTGTTATATGCTATCGGTGTGATTAGTCACTTTGTTGTGAAATATCAGCAAACTACATTTCCTACACGACACAGCTATTATTTCATAGAGAAACACGGCCCTGCACCAAATAAACATAAAATATGTCCTGTAAAACTGCTGTGAAATGAAGTCTAGTCAAGCAAACTAACCCTATCCTAACCGCCCATGGAACAGAAACTAAGGTTGATATAAATAGTGAATCAGAAGCAAATTAAGAAAGAACACTCGCTTGTCACGAGCTTTGGTATGACATGGCAGTGTTTGTTGGTAATATGTTGGTAGCATTTTGTTTGTGCATTTAAAAAACGCGCCAGAGGCATCTGTAGGAAAACTTGGAAATCATGGGCCAAATCTGAACGTTTATTCAACTTTGATTCTGAATTCCTCTATCTTAGGATAGAGGACGAGGAGGAGAACGACAACGAAAAATTTAAAATCGTGTAAACGGAGTGTTAAACAATTAACAGGAAGCTTTCCTATGTCCCAGAAAGGAAGAAGAATTGGCCAGCTTTTAGCTTTCTCATTCTCAGGCACGACATTTTAAAGCCATAATGTGCATATGAATCTTCACTGTAGAGTCTATTCTAGGCGGCCATTATAAACTGCCACTTAAGCTTCTCTCTTTCTCTCTCACTCTCTCTCTCTCTCTCTCTCTCTCTCTCTCTCTCTCTCTCTCTCTCTCTCTCTCTCTCTCTCTCTCTCTCTCTCTCTCGCTAGTCGCAAGATGTAGAAAAAAATCTAGCATATTTGCGTCTTAACTCAGATTCTTTCACCCACAAATAATTCGAGCGTTGGAAGGCCGGAACGTCAACAGATAAGTAGCGCTCTCGCCCAGGTAAACTTCGGAGGTATTTTCGCCAGATAACCAGAAACTTCTGGAACTGTAATCTGTCTACATCAAATTATAAGTCAGTGGTGCACTCCGGTATAGCATCCATGTTTCACTCTGATGGCAGTAATACTTTTTCTGGAGAATAGAATACACAAAGACACACAGAGGCTTAGATATCGCACTGTACTACACACGGCAACGTTAAAACGCTTCCAAATATTTCGCGTTTTAACTATGTTTTCCAAACCCGTCAATTCTTGATAGTTACAGTTTTAGAAACCTTCACAACTGCATGTTCCATCTTTGAAGTTGTAAACAAATTTAGTTTATTTCCTATACTATGTACATATCTATTGTATTCCACCCAAAATTTTTATGTTGAGGCTTCATCATGTTTTGAAACACAAAAATCAGTTTTTAAAAAATCTGTGAGTGTATGTGCTTGTGTGAGCGTCTGTGAATGAAGATACAACTTCGTATTTAATTTCAGCAACTTCCAAGGATGCAACACGCAGACTTTCAAGAAAATTCTCCAATCCAAACTACGTTTATATGGAAAAAATTTTCGAAAATTGAATTTTCTCAAAAATGGCTACAATAATTTTAATCAAATTTCCATAAGTTTGAGATATTTTCAAGTCAAACGGAATGTATACATATTTTACACGGAATGTCCTCAGAAGTCCTCTTCATTCCTGGTGAGTTTTGCATAACTGAAACCATAAGAGTGTTACTAGTGTTTATCTGTTGGTCATGCAAAGCGATCGTAATGTCAAAGGCATCATAGAGCGACCAGTTCTTAAAAGATTTGATTATCACTTAGAGACTTCTGTATACCCATATTCCCCCTGTTCTAAAGCAAAATTAGAAATAAAGTAATTTCTGATAATTTAAACACGAATAACATAAAGTAGAAACCTTTGTAAGGTTAGTCTATACAAGAATAGAGAAATCCATGTGAGTGCAACACATCAGATTTTTGATCCCCTGCTCCTTTTATAGAATAGGTAAAGTAAGCTTATTTTTCCGCATGGTCGTGTTAAAGCCACGGAAAACCTGTTCTGTCATCTTCGGGACCAGATTCTGGGTGCGGCTCTCACAGCCTATTTGCCGAGGTAATCACCATTTATCCACAAGTGCAGACGCAGAACGGTTAAACACATTCATCAGAAAAAGTAAATCACTATAATGAGAAGGATCCAACAGGAGTTACATCACACTTAAGCCAGTAACTTGCTTATCTGCTCCTCCCTATTTCCAAATTCGATGGACTGGGTCAATTCCGATGGCAACGTGTAGTTCGTTGTTTATTGCTTTGCCACAAAATGAGGAAACACGGCAAATTTGGTGACTTACCCGACAAGTTCTTCAACACTACACTTTGTATAAAATTCCAATTAGCATTCGATTAGCAATGCTGCAACAATGTTGTTACCCTGTTTTGTTTTTGGATGCCTACTGGGAACGGTACATACTGAAGCGCAAGGTCAGTCACTAACTCTTTAGTTCCATATTTTAAATGTAAAAACCATTCAAGAGTAATCTGAGGAATTATTATATACTACGGGGGCTGTTCAATAAAGAATGATCACAATTTTTTTGACAACGTAGCCTTACTCATCCTCATAATTTTGATGGTCCTTCTCAAAATAGTCTCCCCTGAATGCGATGTGCTTGTCCCAGCGTTTCTGCCAGTCTTCAAAGACATGCTGGAAACCATTTTTGAGAGATCCTTCAAAATCGCCTCCGCAATCTTCACCACTGCTACTGATGATGGATAATGCCTCCCACGAAGGCGTTTCTTCAAGTTAGGGAATAGAAAAAAGTCACATGGGGCTAAATACGGACTATAGGGAGGGCGAGAGATGCACTTCACGTTGATTTTTAAAAGAAATTCAGCAACAACATAGGCAATATGCGGCAGCGCATTATCGTGGTGCAGCATCCAGCCTACTTTACGGAAATGTGGTCCCTTGCGCCTTATATGGACTTGCAATGTTTACAGGACATCACTGTAATATTGTCCAGTTACTGATGTGTGTGCAGGTACAACATGCTGATGAACCATTTCATGAATATCAAAGAATGAGATGACCGTAAGTTTCCCAGCAGAAGCAACCACTTTTGCTTTCTAGGGGGTTGGTGATGAAGGAGATTTCCACACTGAGCTTTGCTGTTTGCTCTCAGGATCAAAATGATGTAGCCAAGTTTCATCAGCAGTGATTACGTTTGAAAGAAGCTCCGGATCTTCCTCTAACATCAACTTTAACTGCATGTTAATGTCTGAACTTAGCTGGTTCTCACAGGCGGTAACCAGGAGTACCAACAATGAAACTATTACGGCGTGTTTGTTTCACATTAAGCTAACAGAATATAATAAGATTGAATTTGTTGAAAGATTGAAAAGTTCGCTCACGGTGCAACTTTCGGATTAATCAATAACTTTCTCGATAATTCATTAAAACTGTATGGCTAAACGCTTTGAGATGAAGCTTTGTTAATGGACTATAGTACATACTGTGTAAACTTTAGGCAAAACATTGAAGTGTCATATTTACCATTTTTCTCCCAGATTGCTGTAATATTTGAAATATCTTAATAATATACTTATTTTATACACTAATAAAGAGTTAAGTTATACATTGCGATCCATATAAACCTGAACCATTTCAATAGCCATAATTTCCCTTTGAAAGCTTGTAGAATGTAGTCCTTGGTAACAACAACGGGAATTTTGAAGAGAATTAAATGTATGCGATGTTCCCACAAAGGCAACAATTTTATCGCTCGTAAGAAAGCTGGAGACAACTGGTAGGTATACTCATTAGTGAGAGTGGAAAACATAGAACGCCACTGAATGCAGAGACAGATTGTTCGCAGAAGACTATTGAATTCTCCAAACAAATCGTTGCGTCGTTTGAGCCAGGAATCAGGGTATTCATATGGAACATGTCAAAGAGCTGCTAAGAAATCGAGATTACGACCTTACAGAGTGCATATGGTGCAACAACTGAAAGAAGTACATTATGATAAACCAATCAGTTACTGTCGATGGCTTCAGGGTACTTTTATGCAGACATTCTCTCCATAACGTGGTTTACAGATGAGGCATGGTTTCATCTGTCAGGCTACATAAAGCCACAAAACACCAGATCTTGGGCTGCTGTAAACCCCTAAGTGATTCACGAAACCCCACTGCATGATGAAAAGGTTGGAGTATGGTGCGTGGTGTCAGCTTCCAGGATCGTTGGCACCATTTGCTTTGATACGACTGTAGACACCGAAGTTTATATGGGTATCTTCAATACATTTGTGGAGCAGCTGGATGATATCGAATTTAGAGTAGGTTATTTCCAGCAAGATGGAGCAACGTGCCATACATCTAATGACACCATGGAACTTGTTACAAGTTTTTTGATAATCAAATAATCAAAAAGTCTGTCGCCCCCCCCCAGATACCCTGACCCAACCTCACCGGATTTTTTTTCTTGTGGGGGTATCTAAAAAACAGAGTGTACAAGAATAGGCCACGGAAAATCGATGTTCTCAAGGAATCCATTCGAACCAAAATAAGTAACATTGGTGAGGATGCTCTCTATAAAACTTCAGAGAATATGGTGAGACGAGTGAAAACATGTATATATGCAGGTGGAGGACACTTCCAAAATTTTCTTTGAGATGTAAATAGTGTAATGTAATCTCCCAATTTCTTCTTCTTCTCTTTTGAATTTTTTATTTCAATTGCTCAGCACAGTTAGTGCTATACAAATTGTGGTGATATATACATAATACACATAGTAAAATTAAAGTATACAAGGATAAAGGATACTTATATTAGAGCCCTCAAGCAAACTGGTCTGATTTGTGTGAGTATAAATTAAATAACTTCATTAGATACATAATAAATAAACATTACAGAAATAAAGTGTCCTGTGGCAAGCGTGCCTTCAGTCTTGGTGCAGCATCAAGGCGACATCCCAGTTGGAAGAACAAAGCACCTTATACATAAGGAAGGTGAGTAAAGAATCTGCTTGTCGTTGTAGAGATGTACTCAGTAATGCTATGTCCAATTCTCTATGCAGCTGTGCATTCCGGATGCACCACGGGGTGTCCACAGACAATCGTAATATTCACCTGGAGTTGGTGAATATGAGTAGGTGAAGCACATCCCTATACAGGACTGCCATATAGAAGAAGTGGTCGTAGAATACTCTTGTGTAGTAGCAGCGTACATTCGACTCGTAAAGAGGCTTTGCGGTTGAGGATGGGATACAACTTGTGAAGATGAGCATAGACTTGATTTAGTTTGCTTTTGATATGTGTACTCCATGTCAGCTGATGATCAAGATGGACGCCAAGATATTTGACTGCACAATCAGAAGGTAACCAGGGGACTTCAGTGTTATAGAGTGGTATATTTGCCGGAGCAGCAGGCCTGCGCAAGGTGAAAAGCTTAAGAAGACATTTGCTTGGATTAAGTGCGATACGACAGCGAGATAACCAGTGCAGGAAAATGTCCAGGGAAGATTCCCAATTTTGTATTATATTCTCCCAAAGTTGCACGTGTGTCCTATTATTGGTTCAAAATGGTTCAGGTTTATATGGATCGCACTGTATCTATCAAAAGAAATGCCATAATGTGAATCAATTTTTAAAACAGTTAAAAAACGATGAAAAATTAATATCTCCTTAACTAATGTTAAATATCCACAATATTCGATGCTTATATTGTAAATTGAATCCAGATTTCTGGACAAAAGTTTCAATCTGATTCTTTTGAAATTCATTGATGCGTATCATTAAGGGATATGCAGGTTTGTTTGGTCCTTATAATTTGAAACCAACAACAAATCAGCCAAGTATAATGATGGAAGCATATGTTAGTAATGCTAGCAAATGGGGGGGGGGGGGGGATATCGTAACGTTTTCTTCAGGGATATATTTTATATGTTTAAGTCAGGAATAGAACTACGAGGTTAAAGAGAATGAAATTGAGTTGCTATTTATATACGCTCCTATAACGTCTATGGTTCCCACCATTCCAATCTATACTGGGCCTGAAAGTCCGCTTAATTTAGCCCAAATGGCTCTTGATCAAGCATCTGGTTCTTTTGCGGGCCTTAAATCCACGACACGGGACCACCAGCTTCACTTTCCTTTCGTAGGAAGTCATGCTGATGACTTTACGCAAGAAAAACATTGTGTAGTCTTCCACTGGTTTTGAAACCACAACTTTGGGACCTAGATATTAGCGTGTTACCTTAAGTCTACAGCATAAACGTCTTAGAACAGAACTGTAAGTTTGTGAACTTAGGATGTTATTTAAAACAAACCTTTATTTACTTTTATCACATTAAGTATATAAAACAACTCACCATTAGCTTCTAGTGTCGTATGCTGCTTCTGACTTCAACAGTACCCCTTTATTTTGCTTAAAACTGCCGAATCATTACTTACCTAGAAAAGAAAAAAAATTATGCACCATTTCCTAAGACAAATATTTCCAATCTACATTTTCCTTTCCAGCTGTGACAGGAAATCCTAAATATATCAGAATAATAATTTAGCTTATTGTTACAACTAAACCGCAGCACAACAATAAGGCAGTTATTCAACAGATATATCACTTCCTCTTTAAAAATTTATTAGTAAAAATCGCAACATATTTATGAAATTAATGGTAATGTAACATATATGCATCTATAGAATAAATGTTGAAGAATAGGGAATGTTATTGTAGTGTTAACCAATTTAAATATCTATTTTTGAAAATTTAAGGAAAGAGGCTATGCATGCTTTTAGGCGGACCCCTAGATGCAGTTATTGGGAAAGAGCCAATGTAAATTTGTAAGAGTAAATTACCAGTCAGCTAGGACACCTTTATCATTGTGCATCCCAAAGCAACTCATTTATAAACGAGCCTCCAAAAATGCTTTAAAATTCAGAATGGCTGATTATCTATCCCCTGAGTGCCGCCTATTTAGAAAACGACGTTCCTATTACATTAGAGTTAAACTGTACGTATTTCAGTAGTTCGTGGTACTACTGCACTGAGTCACCACAGTTAAAGATGTGTTCGACTCTATCACAAGTTTGCCACAGTAGGGGTGAGAGGAAAGGCTATTAAGGAGGGCTGGACCTGAGGAGAGACCACAGCAGAAAGCAGGGTCCCTAAAACTTCTCGGTGGCAGTTCTTACAATCGTCTCTCCTCCCTTCTCTCCCCGTCACCCCTCCGCTGGTTGACATGCCGCTCTGAGAACTTCCCCAATCCGGAGGATGAGTATTTAGCTATATAGAGAAAATTCCCTATCATGCACGTCGAAACTCCCTCGCAAATTTAAAACCCTGAAACCAACCAGGATGAAAAGTGGCTGAAATAACAAATGAGAGGAAAATGGAGGAACAGAAAATTCGGGGGATGTAGTTATACTTTATAGCATTCACATGTCGCCCCAAGAAAACCCTCGAAGGAAAAACCATGCTCAGGAAGAGTGATCACAAGAAACAAACCCAAAAGAGACAAAGAGCGGCGATCCCAAGGAGTCACGACAGTGCAAGGGACAGAATCCTTACATTAATTAGTTGGAAACTCCCCGGCAGGACAGTACAGGGGACGGCCCGGAGGCCATCCTACCGAAAGAGTACGTGTTTTCCAGGAGTATATGCCATGAAACGCCGAGACTACCGCCGACACTTCTATCCTGAAAGAGACCAAGTCAAGTGATAATGGAGATGATATGGAGGGATAGGAAGTTCGGGAGATGTAATTAACCTATCCAGGATTCGCCTGCCGACTCGGGAAACCCCTGAAAAACCATGGGTCAGGTAGGCTGGCCACGGTAATCAAAGCCGGACCCGCCAAATGCGGGTGGTAGACGAAAGCACCTGAGCAGTCCTGCTCGCTGTTTATACTAGTGGGATTGCCCCATGTGAAACAGTTATCCCTGCTTCATTAAGCCTTCTTCAGGGTATAAAATAGCTTCCCTCACTTCTGTAAAACAAAGTCCTTTCTTCCTAAGTTTATAATACCATAAAGAGATATGATGATGATGGTGATGATGATGATAATAATAAATAATAATAATAATAATAATAATAATAATAATAATAATAATAATAATAATAATAATAATAATAATAATAATAATAATAATAATAATAATGATAATGATAATGATAATGATAATGATAATGATAATGATAATGATAATGATAATGATAATGATAATGATAATGACAATGACAATGACAATGACAATGACAATGACAATGACAATGACAATGACAATGACAATGACAATGACAATGACAATGACAATGACAATGACAATGACAATGACAATGACAATGACAATGACAATGACAATGACAATGACAATAGTAATAGTAATAGTAATAGTAATAGTAATAGTAATAGTAATAGTAATAGTAATAGTAATAGTAATAGTAATAGTAATAGTAATAGTAATAGTAATAGTAATAGTAATAGTAATAGTAATAGTAATAGTAATAATAATAATAATAATAATAATAATAATAATAATAATAATAATAATAATAATAATAATAATAATAATAATAATAATAATAATAATAATAATAATAATAATAATAATAATAATAATAATAATAATAATAATAATAATAATAATAATAATAATACTAATAATAATAATAATAATAATAATAATAATAATAATAATAATAATAATAATAATAATAATAATAGTAATAGTAATAGTAATAGTAATAGTAATAGTAATAGTAATAATAATAATAATAATAATAATAATAATAATAATAATAATAATAATAATAATAACAATAACAATAATAATAATAATAATAATAATAATAATAATAATAATAATAATAATAATAATAATAATAATAATAATAATAATAATAATAATAATAATAATAATAATAATAATAATAATAATAATAATAATAATAATAATAATAATAATAATAATAATAATAATAATAATAATAATAATAATAATAATAATAATAATAATAATAATAATAATAATAATAATGATAATAACAATAATGCTTTGAATCACTATCTAATCCGTATCAATTCTTACAAATTTTGGTATCGTGTTCACCGGTCATCACGGTCGAGTAGAGAGGAGTTTGCACTTTGACCGAAGCTGCACGGCAAGAAGCCACAAAATAAACAGCTCCTATCTGACCACTGTTGACCTATGAATACCAGTGGAAGCGTTGCAGGCAGGATCTTACACTACACACCTCTTACAGGCACATGCATGTCTATTACTTGTGTACCGTGGGCTATTTCGAACCTTACTTGTCTGGGAATTTTGAGAATGGAGTACGCCTTTATCTTCCATACAGGATAGGTCGGGGTGGGCACCCTGCGTGGCTGACGCACCTTTGTCTGGGCTTAAGGAACCCTTGATGATTTCGAAGATAATATACGCAAAGTTTAGGGTAAAGCAGAAAATACCTTGAAAGTAAAAATCCGAACTAAGGAATTAAAGAAAAACTGATAAGGAAAATCTATTACTCTTTTGAAATGCTGGAAGCTCTTTACAAGGATGCCTGCTAATTTTACAAGATTGAATAAAGTTAACCAGTGCAACTTGGGGCGGGGCGGGGCGGGTCCTTCTGTTAAACACAATTTAAATATACATTCCACATAATAATTAAATATGTCATAAGCATTAGAACTCTAGAAAGGTTAGAAATACTGTTAGGTGTATGTTACAAGTATGAATGGAAACCCATGTTAGCATATCCATGTTAGGTTCGATTCCCACGGTCTCCACATCTTTATTGAATTACGCAAGTACTAAACACTAATAACTACACTGGGCAACAACAAAATAATGTTTGAATGTTTCAAGCACTTCATGAGGCTATTCCTACTAATTTTGGGTTGAGAAAAAGAAATATGACAATGAAAAATTTGTATTAGCTCTAGTTTCTATGATATACACAAGGTGGAAGTATTACACATTAACGGATTGAGAGAAAAGGATACATTTTAATTACATACATGCTAACAAAAATGAAATTGCATTTGATTTTTTAAACTGGTAATTACATGCTAAGAGTTCTAAATTTCTTGAAAAATACTTCGCAGAGAGTCGTGTCTGAAGAGAACATGTGGTGATCTATTGACTTCGTCGTCTTTTAGCTTGCCTCTTGTAATGGAGTTCCGCAGAATCCCTATACAAAGACCAACAGTAATCCGCAAGCATTACCTCATTCCAACGGCCTTGATATCTTTGTTCCATAACAGAAATGTCCTGATGGAATCTCTCCCCATGTTCATCACTAACAGCTCCACAACTAGGAGGGAAAAAGTCTAGGTAGGAGGGGAGAAAATGGATCTTATGGGACATGTTGCATCCAAGGTTACGGTATTTTTGCAGGAGCACTGTCAGCAAATGCTTGTAGTTGTCATCTCTTTTCTTGCCTAAAAATCCATGAACAACGCCCTTGAAGGCTTCCCAAGCTTCCTTTTCTTTCCGCTCCAAAATTTGGTCAAATGCAGGATCCTTTACAAGTTCTCTTATTTGCGGTCCGACAAAAATGCCTTCCTTAACTTTTGCATCACTTAATTTTCAAAATTTCTCTCTGGTTGTGTTTCTTATTTGACAGGTGCGCCAACTCCCAAAAACAAACCCCAAATTTAAAATCTTCACTCTAAAAATGAATGTCCCTTTATCTTCAAAACTAGATGGAAATACATGTAAACTCACTATTTTTAAGCCCGAAACATTTTCATTGTAGTCCAGTGCTATGAAACACTAATACATTTATAAAACTACACTAACTACACTAAATAAAACACTATATAACTTCTATAAATATAATAAGCTTAATTAACACACATAAGAAGCACGTTTGTACAGTCTAAGCTAATACAAGGTACTGAAGTTCTAAGGACACAAGAAAACCATCGCAACAGATCTTTAACGTGGTGAATGTAGTAAGAAGGACCACCTCATATGTTTGAGGGTGGAAGATCCTTACAATTGCTTCCATGTGGGATCTGTGGTCAGAAGTGAAAGCTTTGCTTTGATTTCGCTTGGGATGCAATGAACGCGGCTACTTTAGTTATCTTCATGTTATAGATCATGGAAATGCTTGGTATCTTTGACAGAGTACCTTGAGCTCTGGTTGCCAATAAATGTTTGCTGTAGCAATAATGCATTCGTACTCTTCATTCAACACAAAGTTCCTCTTTTCTGTATATATGAACTGGATAAATGTGTGTGACAATTATTTGTGTATTAAATTCATTAGTCTATGTTACTCTAATTACCAGCAAGTTCAATAAATTTATTTAATAACGTAAAATATTATTGCGCTGAAATTAAAGCACTGGAGCTCTTGGTTTCCACTCAAGAAGTGTTTAAAATAACCACGCAGTGCCAAGGTATGCGAGCGTAAGGATAAATACTTGACACAGCTTGTAAATACCCATATCTATACATTCGAGCTCCATCTCTGAAGAAGCAAATAAATTTCTCTGATTTCCGTCTACGAAGTTACAACAACCAGTAGTCCGGTGGCACCTAATCTGGACTACCTACGTGAAAGATGTTCTAAAAATTCAAATTCATTTTATTTATGGCGTGTGTGGGGAAAAGATCAGCATGAGGTCTGGGATTGTAATATCGCAAAATCATGGGCTTCTGGTCATCGTTAGTGGGGACTGTGTCTTGCTGTGTTGTGGGCCCTTAGGGTGTCAACATACTTCAAAAAATTTATTGCTCCGAGTTGATCCATTGCTTATGGAGCGATGTTATCGTTGTTACACTTTCCACTCCCCTTGTTTGATTTCCTGTGTTCAGTCCTTTACCACTTTCTCTTGATATATAAATCCATCAGCATGCATCCAATGAATCCAAGTGAATAATTATTGTCAATTAAGTACTTCTAAAATGCTGTATTATAGTCAAAGACTGAGATGTAATTTCGGTTAAGAATTACAAATTTTCACTCCCATTTCTGATAAGCACCTTAAGTAATTGATTAGTTCTGACTTATGATAAAAAAACAGAGCTTTGAATCACTGACGGTATTTAAATACAAACACTTATTCTTTACAGTTAGGTTGAATGATTCACTTGCACCCCCGCTGTTTAGTAAGCATCATACGGCTTATCTAAAGAATTACATAATTAGATACCAATTTTACTTGCAATAATCCTTACCGATATATGTAAGTGGGGCAGACGTTCAGGAATTAAATAGAAACCTTTATACATAACCAGGTGGCTTACCCAACGTTACACGATCAACTTTTTATACACAAATGACGAAATAAATTCATTTAACTCTAATACAGAAATTATAGGTCAATGAAATAAATTATAACCTATAATAATTTTTTTAGGACTCCCTTCCTCACGAAGGCTGGTGTCAGGAGTCCCTTGGGTTACCACAGAGCGAGGGAGCCTCAGTGGTAGATCCACGTGTTATCACCTGGTAGAGGAATCAAATACTTTAACATCAGACATCCATATAGTAGATAATATCTATTGGTCGGCAACTTCTCGGCTAAAGTGTTGTCGGTTCATTAACGGTTATGCCTCGGTTATAATGAGAATAGAGTTGAGGGCTCCACCCAACGCCTGGGAAGAATGAATGATGGAGCAGTTGGTGGAATGATGGTAGGGGAAACCGGAAGACCCAGAGGAAACTCACCACAGCGCCATGTTGTTCACCACAAATCCCACCTTGCGGTCGGCTGGGATCGAACCAGGGTCACCTAGGTGAGAGCAAAGAGGTCTAACCACTCACCCATGGCGTGGCCACTATAATAAAATTAATTATGAATTATGAATAGACCGTAGCAGTTCATTTCTGGTCATTAACCATGAAATAAATCCTGAAGTTAAATTATTAAAACAACTAAATGGTCCGATAGAGAATAATGGTTTGGGAAAGTATCTTTATTTTAAAAAATAAACTTCGCGTAATGAATTTTGAAATGCCAGCAGTCGATTGTGTTTTTAGGTTTATTTCGTTTTCAGATCTTGGTAATACTGAAAAAAAAAATAACATGGTAACCGGAATCCTTGACAACGGAGTGTGTTGATGGACTGAAGATACAAGCAATTTTTTGTGAAATCGATCTCAATTATAAAGAAGAATTAACATAATTTTCTTAAGATAAGTGAAGTTTTTGTTACAAATAGTTATATTTGTTTAATTATGAAGATTTTGTGAAATTGTGTTAAATTTTAAGGGATTGCAGGTTTGTCCAAAGATTATGAGTATATTTTGGGCTCGGAGTAAGATGACATTAAGTACGGTAATTAGCGACGGCTGGTTTTCAGGCAAATTCAAAGAAGCAGCACTGTTACCCATGTGAAAGCGGAATAATGCTATGCTTGGTTTTGAGATTAGATATGGCAGGCTTGTTTGGGATGTTTGGAATGTGAGCTACGATTTCTTAAACATTTATAGACGGACTCTAATTTTAAAATTAGCAAATATCACAAAAATAGAAATGAGATGGCAATATCGGATTAGAAGTGTGCTTCTTAGAAGTGGGGGATCGGATTAGGCGTCATTCTTGCCTCGATGGTAGATCCGCGTGTGATCACCTGGTAGAGGAATCAAATACTTTAACATCAGACATTCATATAGTAATTTCCATTGGTAGGCAACTTCTCGGCTAAAGTGTAGTCGGTTCATTAAACGTTTTGAAGTCAGAACCGGCGTCATCCTTTCTTTGAATAAATCACACCCACACATACCCTGAGGTAGGCTTCTCATAGCTTGAGCAGATAGCTGCATTTGACATCGAAGAAAAGGTCGTCAAGATATCGTGAAGTGACATTCCCGCTTCAAGTTGGCACATCATCGCGAAGGAAACATTACTGTTTCACCTCCCACTGTTGGTTTTTTGTTTCTGTTTGTTGTTTTTAAATCACACTGCTGTATAATGATTCAGAGGATGCTTATGGTGTGTCCTCCCTTTTATCCCATATAATTTTAATTTCACCAGGTAATGATTGTTTCTAATAAGGCATGGAAATGCTCGTAGTGCTCATGTAAAAGGATTTGAAACATCGGCGGAACGCATGACTTCCCTAACCTCCTTATGAAAATCCTCCAAGTTATGGAAATGCTGCAGAGACATAAGTGCCCTCTGGTGGTGAAACTATTATTGGTCAGAAGGACTGAGTGGCTTTTATACATTATATGAGGTTGAAATTAATCTTTCCACCTCCTTTTTGATCGCTTTGCAGCTATTTAATAACATAAAAGCCACATAGATTTCATTTGCTGTGGGAACCCTTAACATAAACAACGAAATAGCGAGAAAACTCGTAAATGTTTATAACGGCGATATCCACGTCTCATCCTATAGTACCTCACCCGACTCATGACGCTTGTAGTGTGCAGAGGTGGCCTTAGCCCAGAAAGGGCTGTCGCCCCACATGATTAAATAGATTATCTGTTATCAGCTTTCTCAACTTCCACAATTACATTAAATGCCATACACACACAAACACACACACACACACACACACACACACACACACACACACACACACACACATCTACAGTAGTTAATATGTGACGATCAAAGGAATAACTATTACATACAAGCCGTACCGTTTATCAACAGTATCATTGTCATAGGGTCAAACTGAAAAATTCAATGCCATTGCACGGATTTCAACTACGGATCCAGTCCTCTTACCCATTGAGCTACCATTGCCAACGTGCCGTCATTACTTTAAATTCTCCAATTGACTCATATTTTCCCCGTAAACCACTAGGGGCTCTCGTATTCGAGATACACCATTTGTGGCGACTTACTAAAAAAATCATTGTCACTTTCTAATCTCTGTTCTCTTTGTTTAAGGTTAGATTATGGTCATCTACGTATACATTTTTTCACCCGGCATAACCACATATATACAAATAAGAGAAAGATGCTTTATCTCAGTCGATACCATATCAAACTACAAAAAATAAATTCAAATTTACAAATACCCAAAATAAGATACGTGTTACTGTTCAGAGAAAGTTACTATTTTTGTACGCTACTTATTTCAATTTTACAAGTGTTGTTCTGCTACACCAAATCTTTACAGTTTTTGCGACCTCTCCTCCTCCTAATTTTATTTTCCATTACTGCACGATTGTGGGTATTTCTCCTTCTTACAATCTGTGTACAATATCTACATGGCGTATCACTGCGGCCATCTTCTTTCAATTTTAACAACACAATCTTCTTCCTCTTCCAGAAGTCATCGAAATTTTGTTCTCGTTATTTTGTCTTTCTTGGCTGATCTTCTCTAGAACTCTATTTCCAGAGCATTCAGCTCCATGTTTCTGCTCCTTAGAAAACTATGCTCTAGTGTGGTTTTCAAGATCTTTCTTTTTGTACAGTTAATGTTCTCCTTAAAAATGAACCTAATATTCCAATAACTTTATTTTGCAAGCTAATATATTTATTGATGAGGATGTTTGACATGTACGTTTAACGTATACTGGGATTTAACTTCGTTGTATGACTATACCATGATATATTGTTTGGTTTTGTATGTTTTCTTCTCATTTGACAATTGTTATACTAAGCCTTTTCTACAGGTATCTTATATGGCAATATGCTGCTTAATTACCTGTCCCAATCTTAGCAATCTAAGGTCTGTAACTAGGCCCCGTAACTAGTAACTCACGCAGTCACTCCTCGTTGTCTACTGTCGTGAAGAATGTGGTTGTTTTGCAATGCAAAACAATTCATTTTGTTTAATACTTTATCTTATTACTGCAGAGCGGATTTATAGGCACTAAAATATGTGAAATAGGCAGGCAAATAGGCACTAAAATGAACAAAATAGGTACTTTTACAGGCACTAAAAATTTGCTAAGTAATCAGCTAGAAATACACAATTTTAGTAAAATGGCTTCTAAAATGCACTATAACAAAATGACAATCATCGCAACATATGCGAAATAGTTCTACATTTATTCCAAATGTCATAAATGGCTCCACAACAAGTTAAAATAACAGATATTGTCGTATAATTAATATAATTAATATACATATAAATCCACTTCACTAAGTAAGAACCATGATGTGCAGAAAGGTGTGGAGTAATTAACTATGTCAAAAAACAAACACATGGGGCTTAAGGCTGAAAATTGAAATATCTCAAGGTTTTGTTACATTTGTTTCAAATTTATACCATTTATTTTTGTGATCGATCAAGAATGGAATAATACCAAGTTTTAGCTTTCCAGTTACAATAGTTTCTGAGGAATTAACAGTTTATGTCTAAATTACAGGCAATTTTCAAAATGTCCCAGACTTTGTGATTTTAAAAATTGATGCTTTCTGTACCCATTTTGACCTATTAATGACCTGTACCTATGTGAAATATTTGTCTTCGCCATATCAACGAAGGGGAAAAAATAATCATACCTATTTAACAATTTTTATTTTGCTAAGCGTTTTCAGTAAGAAGTAAGCATTATAATCATTTTCAATACAAATAACAAAAACACAACAAATGTAAATGGGTACACTTAATACGCAGTTGCCCTTAAAGACATGTTTAGAGTTTCATACAGATTAATAGAAAACTGCATCCTGTGGAACATTTTGAAGTTAGAAAAATGTAGAAAATATGGAATCCGAGAAATCTGAGGTTAAAATTACGTAATAGCAGCTACGATACAGGTGTAGGGTTATTTAAATAGTCATGTAATGTTTTGTGTAGTGCCGCAAGAAAAAAAAAAGCTTTATTTTACTGAAGTATATCTATATTAATTTTAAGACAAAAAAAAAACTAAATTTGGGATTGTGGTAAATTTTGTGCCAATTTGCACTGATGTGTCTCCTTAATAAACCCCTTTTTGTATATCCAATGTGCAGCAGTAAGAAATTTCTCTTTCCCGAAAACTTTACGTTGAAACCAACAAAAGCAAAAGCTGTTGTCACAAATTACAAGCAGAAGGAATTGGCTAAAAGAAAGTTTTAGGCACTAATAAGCAGAGTAGGCACAAACGTATGAAATAGGCATTTATAGGAACTATAAATCTAAGAAATTAGGCTAATAGTTGTAGGAAACTTGCTTATAACTTAAAAGCCTACGTTTCTGAACAAAGGCCTATAATAGGCAAATAGGGCAAAATCCGCCCCCAATAATAACCCATAAGTCAAATATTGTTGCGTATATGGGCTGAGCAAGATTTAGAGATTACTATAATTATTCTTATTTTACAATCATTTCCTGTGCCTTGAGTTTGGGCAAAGCTGTTTGTTGATGGCTAAGCTTAAATTTTGCTGACTGGCAAAACATGTACTTTGGACTGGTGAATCACACATTCTGCTGATCAAGGGAAATAATGCATAGGTGGCCAGTAACAGCTCTCAACATGTACTCAATGAAGTAAACAATGATTGCACAAGATGGTGCAATATTTGGGAGGAAAATAATAGAAAGCGTGGGAATTACTGATTTGGCTTTTATGTGGGACCACTATTTAAGCTTGGTTGAGTTAGCGCACGTAGGAATTTTTAGGGAGGACTTTATGCTGGAGGTTTATGCAGGGAACATGCGGCAGGTCACTCTTTACGTCTAGTTCCTCCGGAGTTCACGCTGGTCCTAAACTCGGTCTCGTAATGTCGCCGACCAGAGGTGGCTCCTCTTCGCTTTGCATCCTCAGTCATATACAAACACACATCTCCACGGTAAGCCCTGATGAGTCATTGATATACTAATGTAATTTTTATCACCATTCCAATCCAAGTCTCTTCAAGACTTCGGGAGTGACTTGTCTTGAGACCCAATCATTAGGCTATAGTATATTGGCACCTAGCTACAAACTCAATTTACCATTTAGCTCTACCATCTGATCCCTTATCCTTTCAGCTACACCCCCGGTTGCAAAGTAGATTGTAAACCCTTAAGGTGAAACCCGTGTAAGTACACACAGTGCTATCCACAACATTATAGTCTAAAACCCCCGATTTACACATCCCTAATGCAACATATGGTTAGACGCGCCGGCTTCTCTACAAATTTCCGTTGAAAAGTATGATTTCGATTCCGGACCTCTTTGATTAAGTTCCCTTACCACCTATGTACTCGCGGCAGATGGTTGTGTCGTCGCTTTCTGCCACTTTAAGGTCAGAAATATGGTTCCGATGTTTATACCTCACTCCCTTATCTTCATAATTTTGCTTAAATTCTATTTAATATAACAATTGTCAGTCTCACCAAAAATTTTATTTCCAAATTTAATCATGTAGTCTTGTACTCCGAACTCCTTTCGGCATTTAATTTAGCAGAGGACCCCAAGCGTCTACCATTGGTTCAAACTCCCAACCCACCCTCACTGTTTCTGGACTTTTCTGCAGGTGTAGATAAGCTTTATTCTAAGTAAATAATGTATTGTCATTCCCAAATGTATTTTGTTTCATGTTTCTGTGAACTAACCATTTTTTCAGCTTTTTATATATGTATGCGACGCAGTTAATACATCTAGAATACATGCAAACTTACCAAAAATAGATGGGGAGATCCGTCGGTTTAAACCTGCATCTGACGCTGATGAAAGTACGTTCGTCTATCATGTTAGAGTATTCATATTTCTTTTATCACACAACCTGGTAGTGCACAAAGCTTGTTTGATAACATTCGATGATATAGATTATCCAATCATGGGAAAGGACGAGGGGAAGAAAGCGTGTCAGCAGAGCAACGTGGTAATAAGAAACAAGGCTTCGGGGTTAGATCGCTTCCATTAATAACAATTTAATGAAATGCATGGGGTAATGGCACAGATGTAACATTTCATAACAGGAGCACGATTATACAAGAGCTTAATTTTATGGAAGTTGCATCTATGTAATGTGAATTCATTGGGCAATCCAGGTGGACCAGTGGACACCGTGTACGTGACAAGGAGGAACGGCGAGTGAACATGATGGAGCTTACACAACCTCCGAAAACAGCATCTACCGGCTAAGCTAATGAGAGGGATGGAAAGGGGGACCCCACAATTTACATTTACATTGCGAAGCTAAGATTACGACACGACTACTCGTCCTCATTCCACCCCGTCCCGTCCCGCCCCGCCGCCAGGCCTCACCCTCAACATCCCACTTCCAAACGGGCGGGACACGGTCGCATATTTAACAAAAAACACCCTTAAGCTCTAGGGAGTGTTACAGTAGGATTTACTGACTGCGTATGTACAACCATTACATTTCCAAAAGCAAGGCAAATCAGCGTTCGTTCCGTCTTTCCATCCTTACTTATTTTCAGTCCCTTTCCAGCAAGCTTCTTCTTCCTGTTCTTTGCTTACAAGCCTTCTTCTCCTTTTTATGCATTTGTTTCTCTCTTTTCTTCACTTGAAATGGCATGTTCTTAAATTCCCTGTTCCACAGTGGCGTAGTATAGGCTCGTCGCAGACTTACATCGACTTTTCAACTGCTCATATTACCTAATTGAAAATGGTTTTCGTTTGAAGTCAGCTGATCCTCGAAATTGGACGACTTGAAGGAAAGCTGTTCCCAAAGCGGAAAGTACAGCAAATGTTAGACAACAACAATTTGATACTTAACATGCATCACCGTGTAAAAAATGTGTGAAAGACAGCAACTACACAGGATATGTTTTATTGTCACCAAACATTTTGGGCATGCCCTCCAAACATCATAATAGTGAAAAACTTCATGTGAACACGGATCTGAGAATCGTTTGTTAGAGAGTTATTCAAGGATTATCCCCTTCACTGTCACCCATAAGAATTTAATTAAATTGTTGTCCCGATTGTTTTGCCTTTATTTAAGTGTTTCTTGTACAGTAATTAAAATTAATATTATTTGAACTAAACTGTTGTCCGCTGATTGATTGTTATTTTGTTTGTTTGTTATAGATCACCGAAGGCAGAACAGAATATATTCTGTGAGCGAACAAAACAAATGCACCACATTTAGAGCCTTGCAGATTGGGAATGCATCACGAGAACGTCAGCTTAATGCAATCATCTTGTTTAAGAATGTTTCCACAAGTTCACCAACGTATAGGAGAGAGTGGCTCATTTAAGGAGAGTGATTCAGAGACGAGAAATGGTAGGAAGCAATGATCGTGAAAAACGAGTTCTTGGCTATGTAGGCAGAAACCCATCCAATAACACGAGGTGCATTGCAGTAAGGGACATGACTGGAGAATTCTGCATTGAAATCTTCTGTGCCCTACAATGGGTGCAAGGACTGAACACTGTATCAAGAAGAATTTGTATGTTACAGAATTTTTTGAGTTTTTAGCATGCAACTTTTTCATTGATGAGGCTAAGTTTACTCACGGTGTTATCTTCAATTTCCACAATATTCATAGCAGAACTTATGAAAACTCTGGAGATGTACAGAACAGACATCAAGAGAGGTTCTGCCTGAATTGTTGGAATAATATCATTCGTGAACGCCTTATTGGTCCCTATTTCTCTCCTTGCCTGAATGCAGAGACGTACTACAGTTTCTCAAAATTAATTGTAACAATCAATTCATGATCTGGGTCTGGACGTCATCCACTGAATGTGACATTACACATTGATGCGTCATTTCCTTTCAGATGGATATTCTACATGATTAATTTGCGCATAGATTATCTCAATGGAATTCTTTGCCTGAGGATATTTAAAGTTACGGCTTATGCAACTTGTGCACCGGATATTGACAGAGTACGCGATAGAATGGTACGCAAGCTTAGGGTATGCTTTGAAACAGAAGCCACCTTGGGCAATTTTTGTAACTTTCAAGTGCGTCTTATAACTCAGCAATACATGATTCTCAGAGCCACGTTGATCGTGTGATGGTGTTCTCGAAATATCTGACACAAACAAAGACACATTCACGATACCACTCCTTTCACAGATCGTATGCCAGTAGAGAATTATTTACCTTCTTTATGACACCTCATTTTCAATCGCGTTCGAAGGGAGGAGAGAGGATTTCATCTGTTTCTAATGTAATACTTTTGGAGATTATAATGTTTTGGTATAAGTAAGATTTTATTTTGATGTCGGTAGTTTGGTAATAGATGGTTCAGAAAAGGACTAAGACTTAAAGTCTTTTAATTCACATCCGAAATATAGGTTTAAAATGAGGTTTTGTAAAGATGACAGATTATGCTCCGGCCAAGAGCACAGAACAATAATTATAACCAGTAAGTCACAAAGTTTCACTAGTGTTATTGCCCAAAGACTGCCTGAAATTTAGTTAGATGGGCTTGTATACAAATTATCAGTGCATTTTAGTACCTTACGAAGTATTAGAAAACATTAGAACGTGTGTGAACTACATGCAGAATAAGCACATGATATTAGTGAAAACACTACTTGCACTTTATTATGGAGAGTTATATACAACCGAGCAAGTTGTCACCGTTGTAACCTGTGCGACTCGCATTCAGGAGAACGTAGTTTCATCTCCGCAATGATCTTCCTGCTCCACGGGTTTTTTCTTGCTTTCCGGAACCGTAAGATGAATGTTAGGAAGGTTACATCCTCAAATTTCCTGTCCTATTTCACCTCAATTTTTACTTCACTCCAGCTTTTAGCCAGCTTGGCTGTTTCACGGTTTTAAGGTTGGAGAGGAGTCTGGGGTTGCATGGTAAAGAAACAGGATGCTCTATGTAAACAACCAGTCCCCTCCAAGGGGGAAGGGAACCGACTGTATGAGCTAACCCTGAAGGGTTTAATTCTGAATCTGTAGAGACTCTGCCGTCTGCTGGGATATATCATAAACCCGGACACCCTCTGTGTCCTCTCACCTCATCTCTCTATTCTTACGGCGGCCGTCCCATCAGAGGCATACGTACAAAATGCCTTCTATATTCTATATTAAGCCCATATCTATTCCATTCTATTCTATTCCCGTACTTATTTTCTATTTGAATATCCATCCATTTAATATACCTACTACCTACCAGTTGATTTCACTACGACCACTGTAGCTTATTAGCCTTGTTTCATTATATTAGCATATCACATTACGGGGGGCCTAGTAGAAAATGGGCACATACTATTGGCTTATGCCACACTACCTATATTTAAGAGGTGTCATAATTTATAATCAATAACTCCTTCTAGAATATCCTGTCATTCTTTAAAGAGATCATGACATATTTGCTGATGTACATGACTGACACATTTCCATTTGTACTAAGGCCAGTGCGTTTGTGTTTTATGAGTCAATGTTTCTGATTGGCCAGTATTGTTTCAGACAACAAATCAGAAAGTGTTTCTCAGAGTCAGTTAGTCACTTGGACGATTTACCAGGCTTATGTTCTGTAAATTTTAGTTTAAGTATACCAGTAGATGTCACACTAAGGCAACAACTTTCAGGAACCTTTAAACTTTCCTAAAAGTTTGCAACTTCACACTTTTATGTCATTGAGAGGTGATGATACAGCAGAATTTGTGGAACTGAAAAACACTAATGGGGAGCGTTATTCAATAAGAAGTGTTATGCAATATATGTAACATATAAAGCTGAAATTTAATTCATATTTATGGAGGCTCTGTAACTGCTGTGGTGCTCAGCAGTGGGCACGAAAGAACGCTTAATTTTACTCATAGGCCTCTTTACCACTCTTGAGGTTTATTTACGTGCTGTAAATCTGCGACATGGAACCATTGGCTTTGCTTTCATCCCGAAGAAAGCCACGATAAAACGATTTTTACGCCCGAAAAAAAAAATCATCTCCCTCTGCCAGGTCTGAACTCACGATCTTAAGAACCAGAAGCTGGCATGTTATCCCTAGACAATGGAGGCCTTTTTATGTACGTTCTACGTCCTTCAACGTTAAGTCATATTGGACGATGAATGAAATTGGTAAAATTATACTCAAATTAATCCAGAATGCAGAGAGCTAACAAGGGAATTACCATTATGCTCACAACTGTAGGCACTTGAGAGTTTGATGATATCTTCTCTGCACTATGTGGGGGCTATGTGCCAAAAATCTGGTGCGAAGTATTGCTGGAAGTACCCGAAAATGAATCCAGAATACGTAGGAACATGTAGGCAAAATAATACAGCATTGTACGGGACTGATTGTTTACCCCTAACGGCCAGCTATCTACACATGGCATACGTAAGGAGCGCCGTGCCCTACGCCGGCCACAGAGCTGACGAGGGATGTCCGGCAGATACATTCAAGTGGTCACATGCGGCACTTTCCAAGCCCCAGTTTTGGGCGTTACGTTTCTGCTCCGAAGCAGATTTTTGGTGCACATGGTTAATGTACAGCAGGCTTATACCATCAAATTTTTAGGTGCGTAGCTGGTGAGCACAGTGATAGTTCTCTTGTAAGAGTTATCCGATAATCATCTTTAAGGATAAGGGAAATCTTTGGAAAGAATCTTATCCAGATAACTCACCCTGACCAAGATACGAACTCGGGACCTCTTAAACAGCAAGTAGAAACACTACCATCTACGCTACTGAGATAGGCTACCACTGAGGAGGACCAATCTATAGAGTAGCTCGCCTCGGTAGCGTGGATGGTAGCGTGTCTGCCTCACGTTCAAGAGGCCCCGAGTTCGAATCTCGGTTAGGGTGAGTTACCTGTATAAGATTTTTACGGGGTTTTCCCTTATCCTTAAAGACGAATGTCGAGGTCCCGAGTTCGAATCTCGGTCAGGGTGAGTTACCTGGATAAGGTTTTTTCCGGGGTTTTCCCTTATCCTGAAAGATGAATGTCGGGTAGCTCTAAGCTCTATGGACCCTGGACTCATTTGAGCATCATTTCACCCATTCCATTCATCGTCCGATATGACTTAACGTTGGAGGACGTAAATTACCAAAAAAAAAAAAAAAGACGAATGTCAGTTAACTCTAAGGACCCCCGGACTCATTTGAGCATCATTTCACCAATTTCAGTCATCGCCTGATATGACTTAACGTTGGAGGGCGTGAATTACACACACACACACACACACACACACACACACACACACACACACACACACACACACACACACACACACACACACAAAATCTATAGCGTATTTATTTATGTTTCAGACACTTACAGAACCAAGCAGTATGAATTATATTCTGAAAGCTTACTTACGAACAATAGTACAAATATGAGAGTATTTCAAGACTTTATTTTACATTGTTTTAAATTGTAAAATGACATAATACCAAATCACTATTACCTAAGACGCAATATTATTTGTAAAAACTCATCAACTTTAAGAAATATGTTTTTGAATAATAACAGGAGTTCACTTTTTCACATAAAATCAGATTTCCTTGATTGTCTTTCCTGAAGACATACACTTTTCCACCCGATATTGCTAAGTGCATAATGACCGTCCGTGGAAAGCTGATCCACTAATTTCTGCTAGCCATAAATGTACAAGACTGTGGTTAGCACCGTTGCTTGCGGAAGAAAACGAATACGCCACTGATCACCCACAACTCTTTCAGCGATCCACACTTTCTCTTTAATCCTTCCAAGAGCCGTTTTTCGAAAAATCCGTTCTTCCATTTAAACTTCCTTTTTAATTAATAATTTGTGTAATGAATATCCGGCTAAACGCAGTGCCCAACTTAGTTCGAAGGTCCCGTCGACTCTGGTTAAGTTCGCAGATAAATCCAGGCTTAAAACGTTCCATGAGTATCCTTAGGACATCTCTCTCTTGCTCCCTCGCTATTAAATCTGGTCTAACTTTCCGTAAATAACGCTGTCTTATACAATGTTATTGAAACCTGAAACTTCTGTAAAGTAAACGAAAGCATTTCTTTTCCCCTTCGTTTTCTTCTTTTTTACACTGATCTAGCTCCGTTTTAGAAATCGTCGTGAATTTTTCTTGTTGATGATGTAAACTTGCAAAGTGTTATTCAGTTTATGCCTATGGCTCTTAATTTTTAAGTAAGCTTTGAAACACCTGAAAATAAATAAATTAATACATAAACGGAACTATTTCTACAATTTATAAAACTACACACACACACACACACACACACGCATACACACACACACCCAGATCACATATAATATGCTGATGCAGGTTTTCTCCGGGATCTCCGGTTTCCCCCGCCATCTCATTCCACCGGTGCTCCATCTTCATCTCATGTATCATCAGTGTCATCGCCTGCGGTGCCGTATGAAGTAAAAGCGGGCGTTAAACACTACACACACATATAATATGAAACTGTGATTTATGGTTGTCCCCAAACAAAAGTTCTTTATAAATTTTGCATTGTTGGTTAAAGTTTGAAAAATACTAAACGTTGGTGTAGTGTAGATACTGTCTCACATTTAATGTCGTTTTTTAAATAAAAACAATTATTTGAAACAAGTTCTGATAAGCAATTACGAGGGCTGTTCAATAAAGAAAGAGCGCAGTTTCTATTTGACAACGTAACTTTACTCATCCTCATAATTTTGATGGTCCTTCTCAAAATAGTCTCCCCTGAATGCGATGCACTTGTCCCAGCGTTTCTGCCAATCTTCTAAGACATGCTGGAACCCATTTTTTTAGATATCCTTCAAAATCGCCTCCGGAGCCTTGACCACTGCTTCTGATGATGGATCATGCCTCCCACGAAAGCGTATTTTCAAGTTAGGGAATAGAAAAAAGTAACATGGGGCTAAATCCGGACTATAGGGAGCGTAAGAGATGCACCTCACGTTGATTTTTGCAGGATATTCAGCAACAATATTGGCAATATGCGGCCGCGCATTATCGTGGTGCAGCATCCAGCCTACTTCACGGAAATGTGGTCTTTTGCGCCTGATATAGACTTGCAATGTTTTCAGGACACCCTATAGTATTGTTCAGTTACTGATGTGTGCACAGATACAACATGCTGATAAACCATTCCATGAATATCAAAGAAGAAGATGACGATAACTTTCCCAGCAGAAGCAACCGCTTTAGCTTTTTTGGGGGGATTGGTGATGAAGGAGATTTCCATACTGAGCTTAGCTGTTTGCTCTCAGGATCAAAATGATGTAGCCAAGTTTCATCAGCAGTGATTACGTTTGAAAGTAACTCCGGATCTTTCTCTAACATCAACTTTAACTGCATGCAGACCTGCATGAGAATGTCTTTTGTTCGGGAATCAACAGTTTTGGAACCCATCGTGCACAAACACGTCTCATGTGTAATGTTTCTGTCACCAACGTGTGGGTGGCAGGAAATGAAATGTTCAGTATTTCAGAAAGTGAACTTAGGTAATTCGTCGATCCTCTCTCACACTGGCAGCAGCAGTGTTGATGTTTTCTTCCGTAAGAGCAGCAACTGGAGCACCGTGTCCACCTTCCTTTGAAATTGTCTCCCCTCTAAACATTTTAAACCACCTTCGAGCTGTGCTGTAAGGAAGAACAGACTCTCCATAGGCCTTCTGTAACATAGTATAGGACTCAACTGAAGATTTGTTGAGACGAAAGCAGAATTTCAAAGCCGCATATTGTTCCTCGCGTGTTACCTAAATTGCAGCGGTAGGCGATACTGAACATATCTGACAGGCGCGAACCAGGAGTACCAACAATGAAGCTACTACGGCGTGTTTGTTTTACATTAAGCTAACGAAATATAATAATATTGGATTTTAGTGCAAAAAAATTATGACCGTAAAAATTATGATCATTCTTTATTGAACAACCCTCGTAATTTTTGTAATCTTCAAGCTTTTTTTAAGTCAAAACAGAAGATTTTCAAATCCAATTCTTACCAAAGTTTATCCCATACATACTTGATGCACTCAGTACTGCGAAGACCTGTTACTTTGGAAGGAATTTAATTTAATTTTGTATAAAAAAGATAAAACACACGAGAGAGTAAGAAACGCGCAGTACCAATATCTTATTATTAGCTTGAACGTTTCAATATTTTGTTGCATTTTTAAAGTAGTTATGTTATCCCCCCCCCCCCCCGTTTTTCGCGATATATAGGAAACGATATGGAAATTCAATTCAGTTCGAAAGCTGCTATTCTCCTAGTTCTATAGCTAAATATGTAATGAATCTTTGCGCATGTTTGTGCCAAATAACTTGAAGTACATAGAAGTACAGGGTTTTATTAGAATAGTCAGAAGACACTGTTAAAAAAATAGCGACAATGGAAAGAGAGGATCATGTCAGATTTCCTTGTCTGATATTTTCGGCGACTTTTGCCACAGACATCGCATCAGGACACACACTGCATTCCAATAGGTTTTTTCCCCCCTACGCTGTCTGTAAGTTTGATAAGAGGCAGAATAGTGAATAAATGCTTAGCAGGAAAATACAAGAAAACATGCCACAAGAGTGTTACACCACAGCTACGTATCTAGTCACTACATCATTCCACCGAGGAAAACTGAGACTAACATTCTGGAGATCCCAGGTTCGAATCGTTCTCCTGCCCACTCTTATCCTGGATACTTAGCGACGGTTTCCTGGATATTAAGTGAAAGCTGTGATGCTTTCTCATCTGCCGTGATATTCTTTTCATAACTTCCGTTTCTTTCCATTTCATTCTCATCTTTCAGGAATGACCTAGGTTTCGTGGATGCCACAAGTGGTGGCATCCCCGGGAGGAAGGATAAGGCGAGAGAAGGCAGAGGGCGGACGTCCCTAGGGGCCACGACATTGCAGCGGGCAGGATACTGTCCAGGAACGCAAAGAAGGTCCCTGAAAGGTATGTGCTGCCTTACACAGTGGGACAAGTACAGCGAATGTGTGTGACAGAGAACGCCTTATTCACTCTGTACACTAAAACCGAGAAGATTCATTCAACAAAGTAGAGGCCGTCAAAATGTTTTTGACTGGTCTGTAACTGAACTGACATGGGGTGTCATAAACCTGTCCTGGGAGAGTGTAGGAATCTTCGCCAACCCCCCTGTGTCTCAGACCTCAGAGACTATCTCTCCTGTGGAGGACAGTACCTATATTTTACTAGATGGAAACTCCCCTGCAGACCAGAACAACGGACACTGAATAAAAATAATCCTAACCTTCTGTGGTTCGGGAAAAGCGCACCACGAGATCGGGTTCGGAGATTGGAGACCGTCCTACCGAAGGAGGAAGTTTAACTCAGAGCATATCATCCTGCCATGCACCGCCGAGACACCCGCCGACACTTCTATTTTGAAAGAGACCACCGGATGAGAGATGATATGAAATGCTATTGGACATGAAATGGAGACTTTGCTATTTTAAAATTTCCTATTTTACTATTCAACTAAGAAATAAGGGTAACTTTGTGGATTCTTTAATCTCATCTTAATTCTTAAAGGAAATAACCATATTCCTATTCATTGAACACTAACAAGGGTTGCTTGCAAGTGGAGGGGTACATATTGCCACGACAACAGGCATAAAAGTTTTGGCACAAATAAGAAAACAGTCGGCGGATAAAGTTTCATGGTAATCATGAACCTTGCTAAGCAGTTAATAATAGCGCGGCGATTATAAACAAGCGCCGGTGGGCAGCAATAACTGAGGTAAAGGACTCGCCGGCATAGATTAAGTTACGCTTCTAGAATGTGATAGAATGATTGGAAATTTCTGGACTGATAGAGGTTGTTCGGGTTCTGGTTGACTTTAGAACCAACTAGAGTTACGAATTAGGTATTTAAGGACGTGACGGCTCGCAAAGTGGAGTTGTTGTGAAACAGTGAGTGGTAAACGGAGTAAGCGGAGAACAGCTGAGAGTGTTATGTTGAAAAGACAGTTGTGTAACAAGAGTGTTGTTGTAACGAGAGCTAATGCAATTAGCTGTCACGGTTTGTTATTGCCATCGACCTTGGAAGATTGTGTTATTATGTGATGTAATGTTGTTACGTGAGAACTGAAAAGTGTATCTCTACGAAAATAAAGGAGATTTTTAATTTCTGCAACTTGGCCTTTTAATTCTACAAACCCGCAAAGTCACAATATTTTCAGGGGAGCAGGTATAATTACAGATAAAAATTCATATCCCAAACTAAGGATGACACAGGCCAGATTTCCACTCCCGTCTTAACAAGTGCATGTAGTCCTCGTGTCTTGCTCTCTTCGTGAATTTTACATAATCTGAAGACAAAAGAATTAATGCTGCAGTTTGTTTTATCTGCAGCAAAAGCGATTTTATTTCATATTCTTCAAATAAGAACAGGGAGTAAATATACTTTAAATTTATTTTTAAAATTGTATAGGATTATGTCCAATATAAATTAATTTATGGCTTTCTGTACAAGTGTTTAAATACGGTAAATAAATACTATCAATCACTTTTAGTATTTATAACGTATTGTTTATTTTTAAATAATTTTAATCATTTTATAAATCACATTTCAAATATTTCTAGATCATCAAGATCTGGGTGCCAGTGATATGGTAAGGGAAATAAAATTGAATGTGATTACGCGGAAATTATGGCATGTGGATATCTATTCCAGTATTTTGATGAATCGAACAACAAAATTAGCCAATTCTTGTACATTTAATCATAGCTAGAGCATGTAACACATTGTCACGACATGGCTATGGATGGATTTGGATTCAGCTTTCTAACAGATGGCCAGAGCGGACCGGGGGATAAACATGTGCTCAGATGAAAAACTTGGACTCATGCTTGTCTAAGAAAGGCTGGGATTTTTAGGCAGTTCAGCGAAACAATTAAACATGGTTTAAATTATAAGCGTATTAAATTAAGGATACATCAAACACTACATTACCATGCGCTCATAATGGTCACAGGCGAGCCACCTCACACAAAATGCTCTTAGCTACAAAAACACATGTTAACCCCACGATGGCTGGCGGGCTAATAAGGAGGAAATGATCACATATAGTAAGTCTCCAGAGAGGGTGATGTCACACGTGACGTGGCACAAACAGCCAACAGAGTCACTTGTGTGACAATATTTCCATGGCGGCGCAAGTCTATTCACCGGCTGCCTGACCCGTCTAGGGTTGGGGCTAGTGGCCTGTCCTCTTAGCTGAACAATATCCAGAACAAAAAATAATCACTGTGTGCCGCCTCCGGGCACCGGAAGATTCGTTTTGGCAGTTCCAGGGAACTCTCATCCTAGGGCGTTATCTGGCTTTATATAAATACAAGAGGATAATAAGCGCCAGACGGATATTTGTGTTGGAGATAGTAAAGTGCAGAGTGCCGAATGCAACGCAGTTGTGACTCAATAGTTCAATTGTGACTCGATTCAAAGGATCACCTGTGTTTTTCTCCGATGAATGCTAAAGTGTGTCAAAGTGTAACTTTCGCGCTACACTAATAAGAAATAAAGTGTGCTTAGCGAATCGATTTGTTTAGATACATAAAAAGTATATTTTGGTGTTAATTTTTTACAATATTGTAAATGTTTTGAAATAAACTTCAATAACATGGAATATTTGTTCTGCCAGAGGGGCAAAATCCCTATATCTCCCTTAGGTGCAGGCACCAAAGCTATGTAGAGATAGTATGCGAACATCTGGTTTTATCAGGTCGTGGGTTCTAGCCAGGTGGAGGGCGATGGATATTTTCAGGCGTAAAAGTCCTTAGCCTGGAGCTCTTCAAAAGGGAAGCAAAGCCGGTGGTCCCATGTCGTAAACTTACGGCACGACATAGAACCTTAAACGTGATAGAGGCAATTGAACGAAATTAAGTGGTACTTCAGGCCCAATATAGAACGTGACATACAGAACCATTGTAAAAGCGCCCATAAAAGTAAATAAATATTATCGCGGCTGCGGCGACGCACATAAAAGGTTCGGCGCAGAGAGATAAGGGACAGATAGTGCCGGGCGGAAATAAACAGCTTTCCTAAGCAGATAAAGATAGCGCGGAGATAAAAGGCACGCCAAAGCAGACAAAGTGAGGTAAATGGAACATTCTAGTGACATCTTGATTGATAGAGAACAGTCGATATCTTGTTTGTTACAGAATATTCCAGAAATGTCTAGTGATATGAATAATGGTAGATATAAGAGGCAACACGCCAGTGGAGTAGTTGTAAAACAGTCATAAACAGTTGTAATTGAAACTGGTGTGTTTGGAAAATGAGCTCTTTGTTATGGTCAACGACCTTGGTAAATTGTAATTGTGTATGTGACGTAATTCTGCTACTGTAGGTGTACTTCTACGGAAATAAAGAACATTTTGAATTTCTGAAACTTGGACTTTAAATTCTACGAACCCATATGATTTTGTTTAATAATGCTTGAAAGTGAACTAGCTATCCAAATATAAGATGAAGAGAAGAGTTGGTTATTATATTTACATTTATCACCGTCGCATAGAGGCATGGAGATATAAACTGCAATTTTTAAAGTGTAGTTATTTGCGAGTGGGAGTATATTTAACGATACAGCTGTAAATTGGCTTACTTTTGCAAACGTTATAGCCCAGTAATGTCATCTCAAGTTTACGAGACTCCTATGTAATATATTACTTTCTGTGTGCATTAAGCTGATTACGACTCATAAAATATTTGCGCGCAGCTGTGGAGATATAACTCAAAATGCAATGCTAAATTCCAATTCAGTATGTACAAAGTATACCTAATTCGTTTCTCATCTGTTTTTATTTCAGCACAGAAAAAAGAATAACGTAAGTTAAGTATGATAGACTGAAATAAAGGTAGCGCTTACAGAATAAGACTGTGATAGAGAAATTTGTCCATGAAGACAGAGATCTAAAAGATAGACGCAACAGCTCGCCCAATAACTAAACTGGTCACTTGGATCACGACTTGAATTTCTAAGTGGGCAGGCAGCAGCAACAGCAGCAGGCCGTATTTGATACATTTAAATTCCAGTTTTATTTCCAAAGTGGATAACCTCATTGGTTAACTAAAACGATCCCCACTTCTATCCGTAATTTATAAGAGCTTCTGCGCATAATTGTTCTTCCTTGCTTAAGATTTGAATTACTTGCAGTGTTTCCTTCTTTTTAATTAATGACAATAAATTCTCAACATCGCGCGTGTAAATACAGCTAGTCAAACATGCATAAAAACAGCAAAGAGTTGAACAACAGTTAAGTGTAAACCTCTTCAGGTCGATACCTGTTCTAAAACGTTCATGTATTAGTCACATTACCTCGACAAACCTTAACTCTTCACCCTATGAAATGTTTCAAAGACAGTGCATTGGCGCTCCCGCAATTTTAATACCCAGATTAAACTGGAGAATAAAGAGAATTAAACAATGGATTAATGATGCCCAGAATCAGGTAGTTTTTGGTTATCACACTCAAACCATTATAACAATATAAAGATGTAAACAAAAGCCTCCTTGTGTCACTGATGGGCAGGTAAACACTACCTGATAAGTTGCTGTTTACAAATACTAAAAGCTATATAAGGGATGGGATGTTTTGTAAACTACGAGGTCTTGGTAATGTTGCAAAAAGGTGGCTATATTGAGTGAGGTCATTAACAATGTACGGGTATTTTATTTCCTCGCAGATGTAATACAACTACAAACTAAATGTTTATTCTAATTTCCATTTTGGCCTGTGTAGTGTGTTTGACACAAAGAAGTTTCAGTGGCTTTGTTTACGAAAAAAATATTATACTAACCTTCAGAAATAAAATGAAGTTATATAGAACTGTTTTATATTATACAAATATTAATTGTTTTCAATAAAACTGCAGTGCTTTTATACGAAAAAGAAGTAAAATCCATGCCACAGCAATCAAATGTAACCTCATCAGCATCCAGCTTTGCATAAAATCGATTATTTTACTTACACCCCTATTTTACTACAGACACTAAAGGAGTGGAGGGCGGATTTGCCTACACCTTCTGTTTGCTGTACTGTGGCGAATTCATGGAACTCAAAAACATACTGTTCTAATGCACTTTTACCTCTGTGAGTGAAAAGGAAGTGCTTCATGCTCCAAATGAGGGAGATGGGGCAGCGTGACAAGGTGATGTCATTAGCTCACGCTTTCGATTCCCTCCGGGTGTGGTTTCTACGAAAGTGAAAATCGGTTTTTAAATTAGAGAAAGAACTGCACATATAGTAAACTAATTCGGGCAACGAGTGGTTATGAGGTTCTAAAATTTTTAGCCACTATTATTTATTTAAATGAATAGATTACCACAGGAAACCATAGGAAGCAGATATAGCTTTTTGTACTGTTATAAACAGTTTTGTGCCTGTTTTGAAAAATCACATGAAGTGTAAGTTTCACAGAGAGAAGAAGTAAGTATATTACGATGAAGAGGGAGAGAGATGATGGGAGAAAAATGAAAAGAAATAAAGCAGCGATGCAGGAAAAGAAACAAAAAGTGAACCAAGCCCAAAGAGCATAGAGTAAACAGAACAGGTGAATCAACGCAGACCACAGATCCTTTGATTTTTGGGAGGAAAAAAAACTAAAAGTTATAAAAAAAATTTCTGAGAAAGTGTAATAACCAAGCAATATTTCTATAGGTTTTCTACAGTTTTATCAAGGAGAGAAAATAAGTGTAATTAAACATTAATGTTCTCATCCTACTCATGAACTCTCATATAAATGAAGATTATATTAAATCACCAATAACACATACTTCCGCCATTGTTACCTGCTCAGGTAAAGACAAATGTAACTTTGATTACAAGTTTAGAAACAGTAATAAGTGCTTAAATCAACAATGAAACTGGAAACATTATGTCAATATTTATTGTTATTATTATCTTCACCATTATCATCATTATTACAGAAGTTCAGAACATGTTTCACAGCCTGGAAAAGTACTGACAGCCAAGTGTGAGGTATTACTGCTACTAGGCTCTACTGCTATTATTGGGCCCTAGAGGACTACTAAGCCTATGTTCATCATCCTCTCTTAAGCAGCTTCAGGAGTGAGATGGGTTCTGCAGCCTAGAACTGTTAGATACTTACTTCCCTGTCTCTGCGGCCTGTAGCCTCCTGTGTTTTCATCACTACATCCTACCTCTTGAGTGTGATAACCACAACGAGCCATGTAGATGGTAGTGAGTGAAGTGTCCCCCTTTGTTGCATAACCTATAATCTATATGGTAGTAGCTTCTACATTTGAGCAGGCAGAACTAATATACTCATCTCAAACAGCGGCTTTAGAACCTTTTTATTTGCTATCCCTCAAATAAGGCTCTGCTTTTGAAACTTGCAGCCTAAAAAACTACTAAAGAAGCCAAACTCCGTGGTGTGGGAGCAGTGTGTCCGGCTCACATTCCTCCAATGCCTTATCGGACGATAAATAAACTAGGTGAAATGATGTTAAAATGAGCCCAGGATCCATAGAAGATAGAGTTACCCGAAATTCATCTTTCAGTATAAGGGAAAACCCTGGAAGAAAATTATCCAGATAACTCACCCTGGCCGAGGTAGAACTCGGGTCCTCTTGAAGGTGAGGCAGACACGCTACCAGCTATGTTAATGTGGCGGTTTCCGTGATACTGAGCGATGAATATCGAGTAATCTTAAGCTCATTTGTGCACCATGCCAGCCATTTTATTTATTCATCTTACAATATGACCTGCTCGGTTAAAGGATGTTAAACTAAAACAGAGAAGTCATTACGCGGAAGTGATTATTAACTAAACACGCGCAGGATTCTTCAATTAAAAAGGTTCAAGCGTACCAACTTGAAATTAGGAATATGAATACTAAAGCATGAAGGTAACCGAGTCCTATGAATTACAGCAAAATGGTTAAATTACTGAGAACGAGTCGAAACTTGAACACCACTTGTCTTATGACAAAACATTTGACATACTTACAACCATTACTAATTTTCCCAGATGTCAGGTCTCGTGGTAAACCACAAAAACAGCAAAAAAAAAAAAAAAAAAAAAAAAAAAAAAAAAAAAAAAAAAAAAATCGCCTTCAATTGTTTGACCCAATCAACGAAACCAAAACTGACCCAGTGATACGCCACCTTGGAGTGCGAACATTTTTATGGTCGTAAATGCTTATTCAGAAGATTTAACTCAGCATTTTTCTTAATTTTGGTAGACAAAAGGCTGATTATTAAATTTTTGCTGCAAAGAGTTGCACTAAAACATAATTTATTAAACCAATGATAAAAAAAGCTTTCGTAAATCAAAAAAGTACAAGAGTATATATCTACAGTTTGTGTCGCTTGTATTCACTGAGGATTGGGTTACGAAATACAGTAGCAGGAATCTGTAACTTCCGTCAGCATAATCCCCCGGGCCGGACATGTCCTCACGCCCAAATAAGCAAAATCTTAGAGCCAATATTGGAAGATGGTGTGGTTATCACTATGCTTTCTCAGCTGGAATAGGGTTTCTGTGATTTTTCGTAGCTTCTTAGAGATAGTGAAGTACAGAAGTATTTTTAGACGTGATGTAGGACGTAATGTTGCGCAGTAATTTATGGTCGAGTTCAATTGTTTATTTGGAAGAAAAGGAGGTGTCAGGTTAAACATCTGCCATCTAACCCACTAGATTTATCAGAAATCTGCTGGTGAAAGCAGATATCTTACCCCTACCATTGATTCGCATGACGTCACTCGCGTACATCCAAACAAGGTCATGCGCCACGTCTAAAAAATACATCTGTAGATTACATAACGGTGGGAACACGTAGCACCTTGGCCTGCAATTGCATTTTCTGTGCGCTCACTATCGTGAGGAACGATGAGGTGACGCAGCCATAGAAGACGTATGGGCTGCAGGAGCAGGCCACCATGTGGCAGAGACGTACTGAATTCCCTAACAGCTATTGGCATGACATCCCGGCTGTGTGGCGTTCGGTGGTCACTCCCCCAAATCGACTAAGGTTGGCCCAGAGTTTTCCTTCATCCGGAAGCTCAACCCAGTAGTGGAGACCTAAACAGCCATCTTCTGACGGAGCCGAGAAGTTCCAAATCGCAACCCTCAGCGCTATTGGACTATGACGCTGAGGGAAATCCCAATTATAAAAGTGGGTGGACAACAGGTATAGAAGCCGAGACCTCCCGAAAGGAAGCGCTGCCCCCTAAATTGTTCAGTTGCTGATGATACTAGGTGGGCAGTGGTTCTCAACATGAGCCGAAAAATCCGCACCCACGCCCTTTCCATGGCTGAAAACTGGAAAGCCGTGCACCAACCCACTATGTTACATTGCAGGATCAATAAACTCTGTTCAAAATATAGAAAATGATTTATATATCTGCATGCCAGAAGGTGCATACACTTATTTTGCGTTAAATAAATAAGGAAATGAATTAAGCTTCAAGAAAGTTCCCAGAGATAATTTTATTAAACTATATTTTTATTTAACTTAACCTATAATTATCATAATTTATTATAAGGAAAGATTAAAATGCTGACAGCATTGAGAATATTATTGTTCATATGTTCCGAGTGTCATGTGTATTTTTCTTAATAATTTACACTTATAGGAAGGGGCACCGAATATTATTACGAAAATTGAGCTAAAGCGTTGAATGTTTTAGAGGAGCTCGAAGGATACGTAGAGATACCTTGAATAATAAGGTCGAAATATGCATTAGAACCATGAGGCACAAGATGAAGAGAGCGATGACCATGGACATTTCGCAACAGTGACAGGATGTAAGAAATGTATGAAGGATTGTGCTTGCGCAGTTAGGAAAAAATATAATTGATTCAGACCGGACGGCGCTGCTAATCCGCCAAGGCATAATTTAATCCAATGCATCTCCTGCAGTATAACTGTTGTTGTTAATATTAAGTGATTGGAGTGATTTAAAAATGGATAAATTTCTCCTATTAGTGTTGTCAAGTGTTATTTACAAAATAGGAAAGGATCAAAATAAGGGTACAATTGACCTCATCTTCAATTGTTTTATTTTTGCGATGCAAGAATGCAACTTTCACTTGCAAAATGGTCCGAATAGGTCATGATATGAAGTACTATAATAACTGTTTGAAATGCCAATGCAAGAGAACTTCTAGAAGTTGTACAAGGACTACATATATAAGTTTTGGTCATCAATCCATGTGGCGTTTCAATGCAAAATAAATATGAAGCGAAATAAATTTATAATTTACGCGTCAATGTATGTAAAAAAGTTGACTTAAGGGCAACTTCTGGGGTCCTCTGATATTTTCATTTAGAATTAGTTCAGTTCCACTGAGACAGTTTTTACATTTGTTGTGTGATTCATCGCCCGCCGAAAGGAGGATAGGTCGAGATGGACCAACTCCTTGCTACCACGAACGCCAGATTTAATTCCTCTCGATTATTTTCTTTGGAGAGAAATGGAGAACCTCGTTTTTGAGAATGCCTAGAATCGGAGAAAAGTCTTCTTCCACGACTTCTGGCGACAACAGAAATTATGCATCACATAAGTATCGTTCGAGGAAGGGGTGTATGAAAGCGTGCTTTGCAGGTGGGAGATGTGAAATCATTTACATCTTCATACTTATTTTGCAACGAAACGATACATTTCTGGACATGGGTTCCTAATCAAAACAGTATTTCCTTAGTCGCCTCTACAGTCCATAGGAGTTTATCATAGGCTATGAAGTATGCTATATGTTCGAAGTCCAATCTGAGAACATTACATCACGTTAAACTATAATATTTTTAAGTTTATTTTTTCCAGATATTTTCTTGTTAATGCCCCTAGGATACTTATTTTCTTTATATTATTATATACTCATTACTTATTATACTTATTATAATTATTTATTATGTTAGTTAGTTACTAACGCTCCCCACATGGCAATCTTGGCCTTCGAGGTAACCTCACCCCACCAAGCGATGACCGGACCCATTTCTCAGGTGGAGGCACCCAGAGGGCGGTGTCCATTACCTCCGATGATAGGGTGATAGTGAAGATGGCGGTGAGGTGAGAGGACCTACAGTTTTTACCGTGGACTCCGAACCACGTTGGGCATAGGGGATACTTCACGTGTGCTAGACAGAGGTGAAGGCGTGGATAGGGCCGACTTAAAATCGCCAACCCCAGAGCCGGGAATCGAACTCGGGACCCTTAGAACGGGAGCCGCGAACGAAACCACCGCGCTACCCCGGCGCCCTTAATTATTTATTATACTTATTACTTACCACCATATTCTCTGAAGTTTTACGGACATAATATCGAATTGAGAGAAGGTTATTCCCAGCAAGATGGAGCAACGTGTCATACATCTAATGACACCATGGAACTTGTAACCAGTTTCGTTGATAATTGAATAATCTCAAAAGGTCTGTGGCCCCCCACATCCCCTGACTTAACCTCACCGGATTTTTCCTTGTAGGGGTATCTAAAAATAGAGTGTACAAGAATAAGCCATGGAGAGCTGATATTCTCAAGGAATTCATTTGAACCGAAATAAGTAACATTGGCGAGGATACTCTCCGTAAAACTTCAGAGAATATGGTGAGACAAGTGCAAACATGTATAGATGCTGGTGGAGGACACTTCTAACATTTTCTCTGAGATGTAAATAGTGTAATGTAATCTCCCAATTGTGTATTATATTCTCCCAAAGTTGCACGTGTGTCCTATTATTGATTCAAAATTTATAGCCTATTGAAACGGTTCAGGTTTAAATGGACCGCACTGTATTTTTCACTGGTTAAAATAGTAAATGACGTGTATTTGCTCACGTGATCTACTGATGTTGTGCTCTCTAAGCAGTAGCCGATACAACCCTTCTGGACTTTAATGCATGATATCATACTCTTATTGGTTTGTGCAGGTTTCTTGGTAAAATCTGAACTTACAGCTGTCAATCTCCATATCCGAAGCGTTTTCAAACATTTGAAATGCTCTTGCGGGCAAACCGTACTTTAACCGCCATGGTTCCCACCTTTGCCATCACGCAGAACATATCAAGTATTGGAGTGTTATTTAAATTTAAAAAATAAGATTTACTTTCGAGGTATGGTATCATATCTTCGTAACGAAAATTGATTACACAAATGTAAAACACTTAGCCCTATATTTCCTAAACCCGGATGTTGCGTTCCTGGTGTTTTATAATCCTTAGCTGACAAACAAATTCAGTGACCCTTTTCCAATGCATATGCATCAGAAGAGCAGAGAAGTTTAAGATCAGACAGGGAATTCCAAAGAGAACAAAAACAAGTCAACAACGGTCGTTCCGATTGGCTGGACTTCTACGCGATCAGAATGATCATTCATCTACTCCCACTAAGTTCACGAGTCAATGCTTAGGATATTTTAACATTTCCTCCTAGGAAATATCATATGCAGTAATCTTCATGAGTGTAAGTTATGTTTATTACCACAAATATTAGAATCGCTATTAGATTAAAAAACGTGGAAGTTTAGTGAATTGTCTGGTAATTCTAGGGTTATTGATACATGGCAATATTAGTTTATATACCTAGAAAAAACTGATATATCTAACAACCATTATAGCACAGTACTTTGGTCTCGTTTCTGATTCCTTAATTATATAACCCTCAAGTTTAAATAAAATTAAAATGACTGGAAAGTGCTCTTATTAACGGAGTGAAGGCTATCGATTTTAATGTGTAGAAAAACAAATTATACAGTTTTATTTTCAAATTGTATATTACAAGGGCTGTTCAATAAAGAATGATCACAATTTTTTTTTTTTTTTTGATAACGTACCTTTACTCATCCTCATAATTTTGGTGGTCCTTCTCAAAATAGTCTCCCCTGAATGAGATGCACTTGTCCCAGCGTTTCTGCCAGTCTTCAAAGACATGCAGGTTTACCGGGAAAATATGTGTCAGTTGGAGAATTTAATGTCATGACGGAAATTTGGCCATAGTAGCTCAATGAGTAAGAGCGACTGGACGGAAATCAGTGGATCCGTGGCTCATATCCCGGCCTTGGCACTGAATTTTTCATGTTGACTCTATCTATCAAATATTTACAATATTTATTTCTTGGCACACAGGGTGTTTAATAAATATACTTGTTTTTTTTTTCTTTAGAAACAGGGGATTTATATACAAAGTCCCTTACTTACTACACTTTATGTGGATGGATAAATCGTGATATCATCCTTGCCTCTAACATATGACAAAGGTATTCAATAAACAGCAAAAGAAAAATATCCACCATATACCACGATGAAGCTGTAGAGATGTATGGCACGCATTATTTACAATAAATTGCAGAGGTTGTACACCATTATACATTTTTACATTTTTGAAATCAAATATTTAATGGCATCTACAACTAAACTACACGATCCAAAGCCCAAAACATGGACGAAAACATTCCTATTAAAATGGGGTCAACCGTTTTAAAAATAACTACTTTATGTTTTGTTTTCGACATTGGCGGAGACAATGATGTCACTGTGATGTGAAATGCACTGAGTTATTGTTTGTAGCTGCATTATCAGCATAAGAACATTCTGGATCCCCACCGCCACTCACATTTAATGTCCTGTTTAACATGCGGTTGACCAACAGTCTATGTTCCCTAGCCCATTATATCCCTGCATAATTATTTTTAACCCTCTATATGCGAACAGAACCTAATGTGGTTAAAATTTTTAATACTGTCCACAATGCAAATATACCTTATTAGTGCTATTGGAACAATCAAAATATGGGGCTTCGAATGTCCTCATAATTTAATATGGATTGATTTTGTCCTGTTTTAAAACAGTAAATGGGATTACATGTCGGATCATTTTTAATAGTCCACACCATACAAATGCGCCCTTCTTTCTGAACAATTTCCAACGACCATTGCTCTGTTCGTGCTGTTGTGATTGCCTGTTTCTAAGCTTCTATCAACCCAACGAATTTGCCAAAAATATTGGAACGAATAATAGAAAGTAATTAATGACGCTGCATAAATTTATTGTGCTTTCGCTTTCAGGTTGAGGCTATTTCCCTATTATTTACCAACAACCTATAAAATATGAGCTTACAGGGTACGCAGAAGGTAACAAAAAGAATTCCAAAAAGAATTTCTCTTCTCTTTAAGTCTAGGCTACACTGACAATTCCAACTACTATAATCACAAATCCATCATTATGAAACTTTAGCCACATAATTAGAGTATCATTTTAATATTACATGCAAATTCTCACTTTGCTACACCAAATAGACCACTAGGGGCTCACGCATTCGAGATATACCGTTTGTGGCGACTTACTGGCGTAAGTACTTGAGTCCAAGGTTTCATCATTTAACTTTATTATTTTAGTTAATTGATGGGGAATTACCGGGGAAATATATGAGTCAAATGGAGAATTTAATGTCGGAACGGCACGTTGGCCATGGTAGCTCAATGGGCTAGAGCGACTGGACGGAAACCAGGAGATCCGTGGTTCAAATCCCGGCAATGGCATTGAATTTTTCAGTCTGACTCTATCCATCAAAAATTTGAATTTTTGTTTTCGGCTAATACAGAGCAATTTGAAAAGACCCACATTCTTATTTTTTGGAATATTCTTATAGCATTTATTCCAATATATTTTCCATCTGTTAGGTCTCAAAATTTTGAAAATATTACCTTTTTTATTCCTTAACACCATTTAATTTTCAAAAAATGAGCATTAACAAAAAAGGGGGAATTTGAAGTTTCTTATTTACATAGTGTCGCGACTGGCGACAACCCGCACAAAGAGACAGTGCAGTGCTGAGATAAAGAGCATGCCGAAACAGATAAATATAGGGCGAAGATAAATGGCTTGCGGAAACAAAGTTAAATAAATGGAAAATTCTAGTGACATCTTGATTGATAGAGAACATTCTATAACCGTCTGGAATCATAAGTAGTTGTAAACAAAGTCGGAACGAGAGTTGTAATTGGAACTGGTGTGTTTTGAATATGAGCTCTTTGTGGTGGTCAACGATGTTGGAAGATTGTTATTGTGTATGTGACGTAATTCTGCTGCTGTAATGGTTGACCAAAGTGTATGTCTACGGAAATAAAAAACAGTTTGAATTTCTGCAAATTGGACTTTTAATTCTACGAACCCACGAAGTCACAATATTATGGACCTATCCTGTAAGTTTCACCAAGTTAAATGAAAAACTTGAATACGCGTAAGGCATTTTGTAAACTGAAAAGTGTTAGAAAAAAGGTTTCTCAGAAAATTAATTTGAAAGTAGTGATTGTTACTTCTAATAATTCTTAAAGATCTCTTTTAATTACTGCCTGATGACCTAAAATGGTGCAAATGATAAAAATAGCATGCCATCTATTACTACAAACCCTGAGCTACCAAAAATGCCAGAAAGAAAATTCCATGATTTTCAACATTTTCGGCGAGTTTTCAGTGTGGCCTTGCCTTAAAAATAAAAAAGGAGAAAATTCTTATGATGTTCAGTTTTAGCATTATACCTTTTCTCTAAAACTGCCCTAATTCTCAAACTTCCAGTAAATTGTGCTTAGAACGATATTTTATTTCAATTTTGTACTGTAGTTTTTATATAATTACTGACAGTGTCATCAAAGTAAGTGTTAAAGTGAGCAAGAAATATATTTAATTATTCACTTCAGAGATTAGACATTTCTATCAACTACTTCCATATTTTTCTAAGGCGTCCTACATCTCTTCTTCCACGAGGATTGTATTTTCTTATTAAAACCGGTACTCTTTCTTCGTCCATTCTATTTATATGTTATTTCCAGTACAATATCTATAGTTTCTACTATTTTGACTTGTAATTTATATATGCCTAGTTCCTCTCCAATAGTTTCATTTCTAATTGAATCTCGTCTGGTACATTGCTTAACTCTTCTTAAGAACCTCATTTTTGCTGCCTGTGTCTTAATTTTATCGCTTTCCTTTAATATCCAGGGATTGGGATTGGAATTTCATTACGGAGGGGATTTGGTACGTAGGCCACCATGCTGGGCACATTGTTCCTATGCTCTCAAGTGGGGGCACCTCCGGGAGGAAGGATGAAGCGAAGGAAACAGAGGGCGGCCGACCCAAGGAGTAACGGCAGTGCAGAGAGCAGGTTCCCTACAGTTTACTTGGATAGAGTCTTCCTCCCACAGGCCAGGACAACGAACACGATCCCCTACATTGGGACGGCAACGAGCCCGGAAGCCGAGCCCTAATGGTTTCAGGCAGGTGATCCGAGCACCAAATGTCCCTGGCTGGCAATCACGAAATGGTCCCAGTAGAGGAGCGGAGACCGGCAACCGACCTACCGGAGAAGGAAGTAGTTTTCCTCAGAGCATAACATCCTGCCATGCACCGCCGAGACACCCGCCGGCACTTCTACCCTGTAAGAGACCACCAGATGAGAGATGATATGAAATGATAATGGAGATGAAATGTAGGGGCAGGAAATTCAGAGGATGTAATTAACCTACCCAGCATTCGCCTAGCGACGCGAAAAGCTCCCGAAAAAAACCATGGGTCAGATAGGTCGGCCACGGGAATCGAGCCCGGGCCTCCCGAATGCGGGTTACAGACGAAACCGCCTGAGCCATCCCGCTCGGTTTTAATATCCAGGACTCACTTCCATACCTGAGCACTGGAATTGCCATCGTTTTATAAAATTTTAACTTTGTTTCTTTCCTTGCTTTGTTTTTCAATGTTCTTGCTATAGTTCCACATATCTTCTGAAATTTGTTTTTCTGTCTTTGTCTAAGTCAAAGTTTACATCACAGCCCAAATAGCTGAAATTCCAGAGCTGTTCCAGACATTTATTTTCAATGCTTCTTTTTTATCTTTACCGGATATTTTCCTCGATGTGTCATTATTTTCGTTTTCATTGCGGATATATTTAGATTGTATTCTTTTCCGAGTAAATACATTTTATGTATAGAACGTTGAAGGCTTTCTTCATTTTCTTGTATTATTGCTACATCATCAGCATAGAGTATCACACTTAAGTATTTATTTCTATTTAACTGTATTCTTTCACCCCACTTGTTTTTTTTTTCTAAATTTTATCAAATGGTCCAAGTATATATTAAACAGTGTGGTAGAAAGGCTACACCCCTGTTTTACTCCTTGATTTACCTTTATTTCTTCTGTTTTTATCGTGCCTGTATTTATGATATTTTTTGACTCTATGTAAGCTTTTAATTATTTCTACCAGGTATAAGGGGTCTCCCCTTTTGTCCATCATGTTCCATAATCTACTTCTATTTATACAATCAAATGCTTTATCGAAGTCTACAAATGCTATGTGAGTTTCTTAGTTGACTTCTCGACTTTTTTTTAAAATTCTCTCTTTTCTCTCAAATGTATTTACAAATTCGGAAAACTTGATGCCGTCTAAAATGTGCTTGCGGCATATGTTAATGCCATCTCCAATTGTGCTGTCAGTTGCTTCACTGGTGAACTATAGAATATTTTCTCAGGATATGCGTGAGCGTTATGGGGTAAACAGCATCAGTTAAGTTGGCTGATTAAGTTTTTTAGAAACTAATAATATATTTGAAGAGAGTTACCACCTGCGTGAGAATGTTTTGCCAACTGTTTCTCAATCTTAACACGAGAAACCGTAACCAAAATATTGAATCTTCTAACTTTTGACATATTAAATACTTTACGGGTTAAAATAACTATCCGCAATAACAGTCAGAAGAGGAACTTGCCGTGAGTAGCATAAATGTTAAGCGGAGGGTTCCCTCTCGGCGACCGCTATCTCTGTATAAGCTGGCGTAGTCGTTAGGTGCTGCAAGCTGCCGACAATAATCGATCACATTGAACACTTCTGTATGATTACAACAGAATAAGAATAAGATGGGAACTTTAGAACTGCAGAATCCGCCTAGTAAGCATCACTCCTCACCAATGTTTCTACTTATATTGCCAACTTAACTTGCTTATTCATATCCGAAACATGAGTTTTACTCCATGACTACACGATACTTTACTTAGAGTCCTGTTCCTCTTCTAATCCTCAGAACTTTCGTCTACTTGACATAGTAACGAAAATCTGCTGCCCGCCTCGGTAGCGTAGATGGTAGCGTGTCTGCTTCACGTTCAAGACGTCCCGAGTTTGAATCTCGGTCAGGGTGAGTTACCTGGGTAAGGTTTTTTCTGGGGATTTCCCTTATCCTTAAAGACGAATGTCGGGTAACTCTAACTCTAAGCTCCATGGACTACGGACTCATTTGAGCAATATTTCACCAGTATCATTCATCGTCCGATATTACTTAAAGTTGGAGGACGTAAATTACCCCCCCCCCCCTCCAAAAAGGCAGTATTGCTGACTGACTTCATCCGAAGCCTAATATTCTTAAAACCATTTTCCTACTAAATCATTATTCTTAACATGGAAGCTGCTAATGACCCTTTCTCATGACAACGTTTACATTGCCTAGCTAATAACTGTAAGACTCGCTTCTTATAGTATGCATTAAGTTTAACATGTAAAAATTATTTATTGCAATTATTTATTTATCCACTATAGTTTATTTACAAAATTATTAATCTACCCGGTTAACAATTCCGGTATCAAATTGAGACGTTGGTAAGAATGTCCAGTCAATGTCGGTAATTTCCGAATTGGATATTTATTCCCTCCGTCAGATCAAAACCCATTTTCACAGCAATTTCACGTATTGTACCAAATTCGCTCTACTAAAGCCATAAAAATTATTCTGTAAATACCACAGAAAAACAGCTGCAATTTGGCAGAAAAGTTAATACCTCAAAAGTTGTGAAATTCACTACAATACGTTAACTATAATATCCATTCTTCCTTTTGCATTTTAAAAATTAATTTACTCTGCTTTAATTTGGCTACTAAATTTTGTAGGATAAGCCACTGGACATAACACATTTAAATATTGTATTAACTACTTGTGAAAGCTAGTTATTTGGTGAATAATACTACAATACGGCTTATTGAAATGAGGGCTGAAGGCAAACTAAAGCCCTTCAACAGTACAAGATAAATTTTTGGCATTATATGCAGCCATGAAATAAGTTTGTTCAATGCAACACAAGGCTACAATTATATCACTTTAGCTAAAATTTTCAACTTTTTCAAGCTTAATCTAAACCTTCCATCTCCCAAACAGTACTTTTCCTAGCAAGGGCTCCTTCTTGAAAAGGTATCTGCTTCCTGTTCCATAGCATACGGCATGTTGTTGTATTGAGTCACCCGGTATTTAAACCTTAAAATAAACTTGGGAAAGTAAATCTCTCGATAAGGAACCTGAACTGCTTTTACGAGGTTTGAACCCAGCAGCACTAGATTGACAACCGAGACCACTAGTCAACTGTTACACTATTACTACAGCTGTTGCCTTTTTGTTCTGATAGTATGATTCTCGGTGTGAAAGCAGGTATCAGTGGTGCACTGGCCTTTGATGTCAGAGCATTTATTTTTCTTAGAAGAAGCAAAGCTCTTAACTTTGAAAGTATCGCAATGCTGGAATATACATGCACTATTTTAGAGTAGAAATCGTTATCTGTACAACGAGGTCTACCCAAAAGTCCGAAGAACCCGGCCTCTACCGACCCGAGCGCGATGCAAAACTCCGGGGCTCTTTCCTTGGGGCAATACCTTGAGTCTAAACCCCCCCCTCCCGCCATCCAAGACGGGTGAAGTGGATACGCCACATACGCGCATCAACCTCGCAGGGAAGACTACCGAATAACCTCGGTGGGGCCGCCTGTTGATCTAGTACACCCTCTACTAGCTCTGCAGGCCAGTACCTGGGACTTCTTAGGCAACCCTCTACACCCTCCGGGCGGCCGAGGCCTGGCCGGAGGTACCCGATCATCCCGGGTGTTGGGAACACACTGCCCACTCCAGTCCAACCCAATCCGAACAATTCCCATTCAGGGAGGAGCTCGAATGTTCGGCCCCAGGTTCCTTTAGTAACGTAAGAGTTACCACGAGTGTTAAGGGTCCGCAGCGCCAGCACCACGGCAGCTGAAGGGGACGGATTCCCTTCCCTACGGGAAGTAGAAATCGTTATCGTAATGACATTAATCTTTTAATAATTTACATTTAGCAGTAGGAATATTTAAATAAGGAATCATTACATAACTTCAAAGTTCGTCGCCAGAGAGCAAAAATAATCTATATCAAGGTGTTCGTACACCATCCCTCTAAAAGACATGAAAAAATGTCGGTGGACGTCTTAACACAGTACTAATCGAAAATAAATAAAAACTCAAAAGGTTTGCATGTAATTTTTTAAGTAAGGAAAATTTATTGAAAACTTTTACGCGACATTTGACCGAAATTTTTACTAGTTTGGTGTTCGCCTCATTTTTCGACTGAGTAATGTTGACGCGCGGGTCTATTTCTGAAATCCTCTTTGGGTTCAGAAACCTCGAAGTCTGTGTTTCTGGAAATTTTAAGTGCAGTACAATATTTTTTGCCAATCTCAGGTAAGGAGAGATAACATAAGAAGTATTAAGAAAACCGTGTGTGTTACATTTACATGACCATTCTGACCCAAGTTCGTTTACTTTCTTATAGGTTCTATAAAATGTTCTTATAAAAGCTTATGTTGCCTTCCACTTCATGTTCAGCGAGATAAACATTTGCAGAAATAAATTCACAGTTGATGTCATCATAACTTTATCTTAAATAAATGGTATGTTTTAAAAAAGAACTATATTTTTGTGCGTTGCCTGTTTATGTCTCTTAGACCACTTAAACAAACCTTTACTAAATGCTCTCCGAATGAAGCGGACTTCAGAGCTTATTCCCACAAATTTCAAAATGCACGTTTTATTTCCCATATAAGTATCTTATATATATCGTATTTTAATCAAAGTCGTTGAAAACATTTTAAAAAAGTCAAAAACAACGAAACTGTTTGCACGAGGAAGGTAATTTGGGACCAAGGAATTTGTTTAAGAAAGTATCGTTGAAATATGTTTGATTTAAATACAAGATCTCACGTTCTTCGGAATTTCGTTTTTGAGTTATGCGATACACACACATACGGACATTTTACTAAAAAAACGCTTTTCCTGGAGCCAGGACCTCAAAATATGTATTATAAACTATAGTACAGGTCAGTCTTTTATATGCATTTCTAGGATAATTCTTCGTGATCATCCTCAAATTCATCCTCAAATATTACCTACCAGTCCAAATTTGCAATGTGCTAATATGGTAATTGTGAATCCCTCATAATCCACAATCAGTATCTCCTGTATAGGCAGAGTGCATTCATCAGCTTTTTCAACATTATAACGCTGGCGTTATTAAATTCGGCGATATCTGAAATGAAAAATATGATTGCAAAAGAAAATCTGGGAAGGAAATTTTCCAAACCTAAGGTTGGAATACCTTCCTGGCATTTGCCAGTAATAGCTGCTGAGGTAAACATGAACAAGCCTGAGCTAGGACGTCCCCGTGAGATCTGAACCATAGTCCTCCGTGCACAAATCCTTGCATACACCCTGGCCTGCCGTGACGTTTAGTAAAACAGCTTCCCTCGTCTCAAACATACCGTTGCTGCCACCTTGGTCATTTTTGTTATTCTTAATAATTACTTTAAATAGCACAAGTCAATGAACTTATATCTAAAAATTCCGAAATTCTGTTGAGAGTCTCTTCACACTCCAGAAAGGTCCCTCACAAAATTTGTTGGTTTCAAAGGATAAATTCCCTACTAGGAAGGTGGAACTTCTAGTAAAGATGATTATGACGGAATGCATTTCACAACTAGATGTGAGCGTTACTGGGAAAAACTACTGTGATGCAATTGCAGAGGAGTATTTTTCGTCCACATTGCAGCATCCAGTTCCTAGCTGAGGGTAACTTACCTCACACTTTACTATCTCCAGAGCTTAAGGTACTTAACTTTCTAAAGATACTTTTGGGTTAGCGAATATTCTTATTAGTTTCTAATGAGTTACTCTGGTTAAACTCGACTACAGTGTTTTCATCTGGCTCCTGAGCGGCGGATACCTATGATATGACTAAAACGTGGCTCCATCAATCTTTATTTCATTTGTTATTGCGGTTTCTAGAGAAAAAGTTGTCTTGAATTTCTTTGAAGAGAACCTTGTCATTGCTGTTACAGGATTGTTTATTCGCTTTCTTAATGAAGGTAATTTAGATATAAACCCTGTTAATACAGAACGCTGTGCTGTTTTCCTAGCTATATTTCAGCTTGAGTTTTGGGTAATCCAAGTTTGGCCGCCACTTATATGAATGAAAAATTTGTGGAGTTAAGAAAACAGGTAATGAAGATCTGACTGACTACTATGTGTTTCAAATGGGAAGAGTTCTGGCTTGCAGCGAATCAGATGCGTTAGAGCCTTCAGCGTCGCCACCTCGATACCCCACTCTTTTTATATTTCCCTCTTTCCCGCACACTTGTGAGTGTTCTTGGCGCTAGAAGTAAGGGAAAGCAAACTGAATTTTCCAAATCTTTTAATAATGCAGTTGTTCAAATAGCATCTTACGCACATGTTTTAAATATATAGTTTAAAAAGTAAATATATTTTATTTATTACCTAATTTTCTAATCCAACGGTGCATCCATATAACTATGAATGTCACTTTCGTTAAGAGACAATTCGTCATTGTCACTGTCTTCTTTGTCTGAGTGTTATAAGTTTATGATGATCGGCTCCAAAATCTCGTCAGGTACTATTTCTTTCCAAAAGCAATGTTCTTGTAGTTTATCTGAATGTCTCATGCAGTTTTCCCAGTCTTGTGCAACGTTGTCAATTTCTTGGTGAATAAGCTGTTTAGCGTCAGTCAGTTTAAAAGTATTATTCCTGTTTCCAACATAATTTGAGCCCACATTAACTCCATTGGATTGTTCTGGCAGCGGCTAAGGGGGAAGGTGGTTTATAATGCCTCGGCTTTCATTTACGTCGACGAAAGTAGGGGGACTGCTTAATCCTGAGTGATTCCCTCAGTGCACTTCATAGCCTACGGCAGCTGTACAACTACCACCCTATTGTGTAGCATATACAGGATGCCCACCACGTTTTACACGATTCTGGCGTTAGCGTGGTGTGTGCATGGATCCCTGGTCACGTAGGCTTGCGGGGGAATGAAATGGCGGTTTCGGCAGCCAAGACGGCTACCATGAAGCCCAGGGTTCGAATACCATCTGTGACATCGGAAGATTTTAGGGCCGTATTGCGGAGAGCTGTGCAAACCTGCTGGCAGGAAGCGTGGTCCGCTCTCCGCAATAATAAACTTAGATCTTTCAAAGAACTTCCGATTCGCTGGGTTACCTCCTGTTGGTCATCTCGTCGCGAGGAGGCGAGTTTAGCTCGGTTACGTATTGGGCACTGCTTTTTTACTCATAGTTTTCTATTTAAAAAGGAGCCTTCTCCACTGTGTCCGTTTTGCAATGAAGCGTTTTCTGTACGACACGTGCTGCTACAGTGTTTTCACCTAGCAGACCTTAGGACATCTCTGCAGCTGCCGGTCAGCTTTGAAGAAATGCTAGCGGACGATAACGCAGTAGTGGAGAAGGTTTTTAGATTCTTTTCTAGTTTAGAGTTTAGGATTTAGTGAACGAAATTTTTAGTAGGGTTTGATTGATTTTTTATGTGCATGTATTTTAATAGGTTTTGTTTCACTTGTATAGTTTTTAGAATGTTTTATATCTGGCTTTTGCCATGACTAGGTTTTTAAAGGGCGCTGATGACCGCCGTAGTTGAGCGCCCTTATATATATATATATATATATATATATCATCATCATCATCATGATCATCGTCGTCGTCGTCTTTCATTTTAATTGCAAGTTCATCCAGCTGATAGATTTTCCCTGGATTTTAAACGGAAGGACAGCTGAATAATACGGCTTTGAACTCTCTAGAGTAAATAGAGATTACGTACGATTCATAAACATATAGTGTGACAGGTCACGTTCTGCCGATACACAATTCTACAAGCCAGCAGGAAGTGTACTGCCTGTTCACGCTCGAATTTAACAAAGACCTTGGCTTATTCAAAATAATCCTTTTATCACGTCATGTCAAAGATTTAAGTTTCACTTCTGAGTAACTACAAATATACACGTACACGCATATATGCCAACGATTAATGATATCCATTACAATGCTTACGTCACCATGTATTGTTATAATATAATAGTGTTTTATTTATTTGTATTAGGAAAACTATTTGAGCTAAAATATGGGCTTATTGCGGTTATGTTAGATACCTCTACCTTCCTCAAGGATCAGTTGTTGCAAAATATGAATTTTTGTCTTAGCGCGAATAGTATTTATTAGAGATTGATTAGGTTGGTGCTCGTCACACACCACTTAGGGGGAATGCAATACGACAACACCGCAGGACTCCGATTGGTTGCTCACCTAGTAGCGCTTAGGAAAAACATCATCCCATCTGAAACACATAATAAGTGACCGATTTAATCTGCTTAACTTTCTAGGATGTGGGACTTACAGCCCTAGAAGTACCAAGTCAGCACTTGGGGCTATTGAGTAACATATAACTGCCATTAGTGGAGGTAGTTTCATCGTATAATGGCTACAGTCTAAGGGGAATGAACCAAAAGCTTTATCATTGGATTGGATTGGATGATTTTACGGAGAATATTCGGCACAGCGACCAGAATGGATCTATTGTGCCTATGCCCCAAGTGCGGCATCTCCGGGAGGAAGGATGAGGTGAGAGGAAACAGAGGGTGGAAGACCCACGGAGTCACGACAGTGTATAGGGCGGGGTTCACACAACTGAACATCCGACAGGCCAGTACAACTGGTATCCCACACAACGTGGTCCTGAACCGCTCACCAGGCCGGCGCGGAGATCGGAGATCGTCCTATCGCAGGATGTGTGTGTCATCCTGCCATGCAGCCCGGGTCTCATGACGACACTTCTACCCTGAACGATACAACACGATGGGAGATGACGTGGAATGATAAAGCGGATGGAATGGAGGGACAAGAAATTCGGCGCATGTAATTAACCAAGCCAGCATTCGCCTCGCGACCCGGGAATACCCCATGTGTCAGGTAGGTTGGTTACGGGAAACAAACCCAGAGCTCACGAATGTAAGCTTTAGCAAGATATTATAGTCGTTTTAAAATGAAGTTGTTATTAAACTCACTGGTCCCTTTAAGACATGAAAACAAACCTGAACACCATCTAGTGGCTACATTACTGTTGAATATCTTAGCTCAAACCTGCGCCGAACTTAAAAATCATTGTGTGTGCATCGTATATAATTCTTGAAGTAACTTCCCCATCTACTCGTGCGTGCAGTAGGGGCGTGTGGACCGTGGGAGAGCGACCGGAGAGGACCCTGAGCATTCATTGGCCGCTCACGTTGCCATTCGTGTGTCCGTGACAATGCTGAGTGACGATCCCGCGATGTTTATCGATGTATCGTCCAGCGATCATGACGCCAACGACCGATCTTACTACATGTTAGACGACATTAATATTTCGGACGTTTGCGATTTTCATGGGTGAACGAAACTTTAGATGTTTCTAACGTAAGTTGACACGTTGTGGAAGTTAAACACTTCTGGAGATAAAAGCCACATTACGTAATTGTCTACGCTCAGTCTGCCAGTAATAAATTATCCTCAAGATTGATCAAAGACCTTATTAATTATTACTTTTCAGGGATCCTTTATTGCTGTTGTAATCTAATGGCGAGATTTCCACAGAACCTCCAATGGAGAGGTTTATTTTTCTTCTCTTCCTTAGTTTACCTTAATTTACATCCTCCAGCGTTAAGTAATATCGGACGATGAATGAAATGGGTGAAATTACGCTCAAATGAGCACAGGGTCCATACAGCTTAGAGTTAACAGATTTATAGATAAGGCAAAATTCCCACCAAAATAAGAACATTCTTAGGCTGGCCCCGTAGCTCAGTCGCTAGAGCACATCCCTGCCGTGCTAAGGGTCCAGGGTTCCATTCCCGGAGGAGGGAATGGGGATTTTTCTCCGACCAAGATAATCCCTCATCTTCCCCAGAGTCTGGAAGTATGAATGAGAGTGTGAATGTGTGAGTAATCTAATGATTAAAACCTAACGAATACGAGTTAACAGCTACGATATATTCCAAAGGAAAACGGCCACCGATATGACCATTGAAAAAAAGAAAGAACATTATGATAAATCGCCCTCACCAAGATACAAACTCGGGACGTCTTGAACATGAGGCAGACACGTTACCATCGACACTATAGAAGTGGGCCAATGCAGAGTGGTGATTTAAAAAGCTTTAAGAAGTTCTGAGTTGAATGTTTTCAGTCTTTTTCCAATTAAATTCTTTATTATGTCTATTCTTATACTCAGCTGGTAAATTTCTCTACATTAACGAAATATAGGGTTAACTCCTGGTATGGTTGTAAACTCGGTTTTTCTCTCAAGCAAAATTAGGGTTTGCCAAGTTTTCCAGTAAAAAGACTTCCTCCGTCATCAGATTGGATCAAGTGAAAGCGGGAAGGAATAAGATTTACTGTGACACTGATGCATCGAATATCGAATACCTTCCCCAAATTAAATGATAAAAAAGAATCACACACAATACTTATATTTTTACCCAGTGTTCACCACGTTTCTTCTGTATGCACAATGTATTCAAGTTGCAGAAGTCCACAAGGACTTTACCTTCATTTAAATACTCACCATCAAGAGAGTAGTTTCTGGAACCACTAGTAATTCATGTTTGGAAATACCAACTCGTCGTTCTGATCAAAACACCGTCTGAATGTGTATTAGCTAATTCATTTTCTCTTGTGACTAATACTTTTTATTGTTTCCAAGTGAGAGCGCGCGTAAAGGTGCACGACCTCTATTGACCTTCTGAGTCCTCTACAGTTCCAATATTAGAATGTAACTGTGAGCAGAGGAGATGACGGCACAAGTCTAACACAAAATGGTCCAGAAAAGAAGAAGAAAATGAAGCAGGTGGGTGGTCTTTGCCTGGTAGCCATGTCACACACTCCCCAAGAAGTGAGTTTTGCTCAGATAGCGACTATATGATAAATGTGCGCAGGTGGAATAGAGGCCACGCTCGCTACACAGCGCTCAGTTGTTTCTTTGCTTGCTTGCTTGCTACAGGCTAAAAATAGTGAATCCAACGCGAAAAGAACTCGCATCAAAACACAAACCAGCGCATCCTTGTACCGAAACCTCGCTTGAGGGGCTTCATAACTCCTGCAGTGAGACAGACGCACTCACACTGTGTTGGTAACGAGGCTCTGTGAAGTACATCATCGCCTAGTGGAGGAAGTATTTAATTTCTAAAATACGCTGAGATCCTTAGATGCCAATACTACTTCAGTGGTCAAATTTTTTTAGATTTATTAAAGCCATTTTGTAATATAACCGACTACATCAATTTAATTAATTCAAATCACCTGATTTACGCAAAATAACCCACATCCCCCGCTCTCAGAGAGGGAACCTGCCCCTCTTTACGCTTTCTCCTTATCGTGTGCTCCAGATTATAAAGATATATACTTATTAGGCAATGTTATGTCAATTTCTATTTTAGTGCATCACTGAGTCTTCTTCAGCTTTTGTATCTATAGACAATCTCTGTATTTTATTGAGTATACAGAAATTTTATAGATATTTTACACAAGCTTAATATTTTAAACATAAGAAAATGTCTCTATACCACTGAAAAATAAGACCTACATTTTTTTGCTAATGTTGGTATACTTTCTTAGCCCTGCCACACGCTATGAAGTCATCATAAGACGTGTTTCAAAAACACTTTTCTTAATTTTATTTTCACATTATTAAAAACTAACATGAAACAAATATATTTCATCATTTTTTAAAATTATTTCGTCATTGTTCTTAAACCATAATTCCACTTCATAGCAGTTTTACCTGTGTAGAAATCAATGTATAATTTTATGTAAGCTGACGTCTATAACGTAAATAACTCTCAGTTTAGCTTAATTTTGTTTTCTGTCACTTCAACAATCTTGGTAAACTATATATCGTGTTTAAAACACTTTAGACCATCAAATTTGAACTACTGAATGCTCAATTTTTGATGAGACCAACCTCTGATTAAATGTCAAATAGTCTGAGAAATATGTACGTATTTTGCATAGTAACAAATGTTTACGTCATTTTAAAAAAGATGGGTATATATGGAATAGTGCAGAGGCCAAAATATGAAATTGCCAGAAAACATAGGGGAGGAGTTTCTAGGTCTAAAATCACGTTTATACCCTTAAGAGAAGTCATAAAGGCCTTATATGACAAATTTGACCTTTTCAGTTGTTTGCATATTATGAAAATATAATCCATCCTTATTAAATTAACGTATGTTTTATTATAATAGACCAATATTTACCATTTTAAATTAATGTATATAAATATAACTGTAATCCTTTAACGTTTTTTAAAATCCTGGCAAGGTTTTGTAAAACAAAGTACAACTCCAGAGCTATTTGGTCTAGAAGGCTTTGGTTTGTCTTATATTTTTAGGAGATTCTGCTTCATATGTTAGCCAATCTGGGATTCAATATAGCATCAGAGTTTTGTGGTTAGAGTTTTTTTAATTATATAAGCCAGTGGTAATATCTTGGATATTTGCATGTTTTTATATTGTGCTCAGCCTTTTTATGTTGTTTGCACAATGACAAAACGTAAAGGCTTGTTTAAAAAGAGAAAAAACAAAGACAATCAACATTATAGTATATATTCTGTGGTAGAAGAAGATGTAACTGCACAACAATATGAAACTCTAGTGGTGAACAATCCTGTTGAGAATGTTGAAACTCCACCCAGTGCTTCTAAAGGGAAACTACACAACACCGAAAGGAAGTATAGTAACAGTAATGAAGATGAAACATATATAAATATATTAATTAATTTTAATATGTTAAGTTCAGTATTTAGTGACTTTGTCAGTTGTAATATTTGTGGGGGGAAGTGAATCTGCATGAAAATGTTTCTCAAAGAAATGGCATAGTAAATAACCTAACAAAAGTGCACAAATTGTGAGAGCATGGAGTTTTTACACATCAGAAAAAAATGAGAAAACCCAGATTTTTGAAAATAATTTGAGGTTATTTAATGGTCTTAGATGTATTGGAAAGCGATTTTCAGCTGGCAAGGTACTTTGTGGTATGCTAAATCTCCTCAACCCACCAACTACCATTATTTGCTACACATCAATAGTGGAAACAAGTATGAAAAAGGTAGCTGAAGACTCAATGAAGGCTGATATAAGTGAATCTATAGTAGAAAATGATATTAATACTATCTTTTGATGCATCTTGGCAAAAAAGAGGCTTCCAGCCAAAAAAATTCATGTAAGTACATCTATTTTAGTTTCACTTCAACATCAATTTTCTCAAAACTACATTTTTAAATATGAAAGCCCCGTTTTCTCATAAACCATTAGTAATAGCCTCATACAAATTTTATGACATAATCTAAATTTCACAGTGACGTTGTTGATCCTCACAGAGTCAATTTCCTCAAATGAATTACTTTAAAAAAATTAAAAAGTTCAATTTTTAACGAAAAAATTTAGAACTGCAGTAAAAAAATAATATAAAATAAGTACTACTTTAGATTCTTATATGAATGAGGATCACTGTATTTAGGAAGGACCAATACATACCATACCCAATAGATCCTGAAAAAACGGGGCATTAATATTCCCATTTTAATATTAGTAATATAGGGCTTTACGACTCTCCTTAAAAGAACTTGGTTTTCCTCATTTTATACTCTTCTTATTACTTGTCATCGGTGTAATGTCTGCTAGTACTTTTAAAGTTTCACTAAGGAGTATTAATATGACTGTAAAATTTATTAGTGGGCAATTTAGGAAATTAGGAACTACCAAATGGCGGAAACATTTTTTACTGAGAGCAAAGTATACAATTTTAGCTTGATATGTGGTGGTCCGGCCCGTAGCGTACCACGTAGAGCTCTCCCTTGTGCTCAACGCCTCACAATTAAGGATTGGTGGTGTGCGGAGGTAAAGGAAAGGGATACTGTATCCGTTTCGAGGTAACTTGTAGCTCCCGCATGAGCTCCACTGTACTTCAGGGAGTGGGTGCGTCCTGACTGGTTGTGGGTTGATGATGACACCTCAAATCTGGTAGACAGAAGTTTATTGTTGTCCTTAGACTCCTTTGCTCACCACCGTAAAGTCGTCGTCGGTGTGGTTGCTGTGTTTAGCGTCACTGTATCCCGCGTCAATATTGTGTTGTGGTGCCAAGAGGCAATAACACTGTGTAGTCGAACTAGATATATTTATCGTCTTCCCTATATATTACTCTTTGCGCTAACTCTCACTGGAGCGACTGTTAGATATTGCACTTTGTCTCGGTGCATGGTGCGGAAGTGTACTTGTTAGACGGCGCCGAATACGCGTCCTTCTCACGTAGATCTCAGGACCGAAGTGTTCTTACTAGAAAAACCTACTTTCCGCCATCACTTTGAATTACTCCCACTCTAGGTATTTTTTGGAGTTTGCAAAATCACATGAACAAATATCAGTTTTTCATTGGCTGGTACCTATCCTCACTTGAGATCAGTGTTCAGAATTTCCAGTTTCGGACCTAATATCAGAGACGCTTTCTATAACGGTCCGCATGCAAAAATTTATGAGGAAGCATGCGTTCTGAGCGGCGGTCAAAATCCTAAAGCCTGTTCTCAGAAGCAGGCATGGGATTTTAACAATGGGTTGGTTTCCGACTAGGTGGCACCAAATTTGCCTTGAGGGCAAAACAGACAATAGAGTAGGGTTGTTTGCTTACAGGGATTGCAAAGGGAGTTTACTGAACTTCGCAGAGTGGCCTTGTCGCTGTGGCCGTCTCTGGTAAATATGCTAGCATTATGGCATATATCTATTCTGGTATAAGTAATTTATTTATATTTATTCGTTTGTTTGTGTTAATGTCTTTCTGATATCAAGTTATATGTCGTCTCAGTGTTCCTAGGTGACAGGGGATGCGTCAGATAGAAGATAAAATATAGTCATAACAGAAGAAAAAGTTAAAAATAGAAGTTTCAAAAACTGTATTACCTCTTTAGAACTTTTGTGAAATAAGAAATATGCACTTTAACGTTTGTACTATATGGAGAAGTACTTCTCCAACTGAGTTATTTACTTAATTTTCTTAAATGAAACCAACTTCTTGTGGAACATCAGACCTCGTAATAGGAGGACAACTTAGAAATAGTGTTCGTATTCAGCTTGAAAATGCTTTTCACTTTCAAAGATTACATTAATGAACACCATTTGTTAGAGCATGTTCAAGTAAAATGTATGCGACATTTGAAACTGGCCCGACATAGGGTCAACGAAACCTTATCTTCGCCAGAATGAAAATGTTGGTCTTCCTTCGATTAAACTTCTCTTCCTCTGCACTTTTATGCAAGAAAATACACAGAAACACGTTTAGCATAAACCGGTTATCGTCACCTGTCCAAAGCCTTATTGCTCGAGTGTCGCCGTTTTCTTGGTTAACATATTATTCGTCTTGTTTACTTGCTTCCAGAGCATGCACTTGGGAGGTGAAACCATAACATCTGATCTGGCATGCTCGTGCACCATTCAACTAACACATTAGGAACGTGCTATGAAAAGCCAAACAATAACGGTAATGGCAAAACTTGATTCCTTAGTAAATGCAACAATATTCTTAACACATACACGCTCTGACATTTGATTAAAATGACGGCCATAAACTCGATACAAAATGGTTGTTGATCCCAAACACCATTACGGTTCCAATCGCTACACCAATTGTAACTAAGTCAATTCTAGGCTGTTACTTTTATACCCCTAAGACTTCATTCTACTCTCCATGAACATAAAAACTACCCGCTTTTCATATCATTAACTAACCCTTTCAATTTTTGTCAATATGGTTCACCTAAAATAGAAGCATTTGTACTAAATTTAATTTCCTTATCACTGTAATAATATTTGCATATTCATCTGAACTCCTTGTCCATTGGCACTGTTTTATTAAAAGGTTGCAAGTCAAGAAGAAATATCCTATAGTGATTTTCATGTTACCAGGGCGCAATAGGCTCTTATGGGCTATGCTTTTCTTATGAAAGAATGCCAAATGTGTGTATTTCCAAATGCAACTAAGATAAAATAGGAACGCGTATATCGGTATCAAATGTATTGAAGAATACGATTATATAGACGAAAGGTGCTTTAAATATGTTATTCTACATTTTCTAAAATATTAAAGTTTTGCCGAAAGTAGATTTTTAACATCTTTCTCGCTCTGAACGCTAAAATATGGTTTGAAACTAAAAATATTGCGAAGAAAAAACTATTCGCTTGCTTTCATAGAACACGTTCCTATTTAGATTATATCAATATGTAAAAACATATTTCTTTTAAAAAATAAAGTTTAGAACAGGTTAATTGGTGGAAACTATTAATTTCTTAGCACTAGCCGCATACAGGCTGAGGTATACGATTGATAGTGTCGACGTCCTGGCCGTGGAATTAAATTTTTCATGTCGACTCTATCAATCCTGCCTTAGCCTGTATACGGCTAGTGTGAAGAAATTAATAATTTCCATCGATTAACTTAAATAATAATAAGAGTTAAATGGTGAAGCCTGGGACTCAAGTACTTTTTTTTTTTTTTTTTTTTTTTTTTTTGTAATTTACGTCCTCCAACGTTAAGTCATATCGGACGATGAATGGAATGGATGAAATGATGCTCTAATGAGCCCAGGGTCCGCAGAGCTTAGAGTTACCCGACATTCGTCTTTCAGGATAAGGGGAAACCCCGGAAAAGAAACCTTATTCAGGTAACTCACTCTGACCGAGATTCGAACTCGGGACCTCTTGAACGTGAGGCAGAGACGCTACCATGACGCTACCAAGGCGGGCGCAAATTGGCCATGGTAGCTCAAGGGTAAGAGCGACTGGACAGAAACCAGTAGATCCGTGGTTCAAATCCCGACCGTGGCACTGAATTTTTCATGTCGACTCTACCAATTTATAACAGGTGTCAGTATTCTTCGTTTATGCAACGGAAAATTCGTCGCTGGCTAATTCTGGTTCTAGAAGTCCACGTAAAAGCTTACAGCGACAATGTTGTCAAGGAAATAATGAAATTATGTTTTATCTACACATAGCACATTCCCAAAACCAAGACATCCTTGAATCATCAGTTTAAAACAGCGCGCAAGGTACTCAGTGTCAACGAACCTGGTCTTCGTCTCTTGAAGATGATAAACCCGGCTGTGGTATGGCAGTTCAAGGGACAATTAGGGGTCGTAAGTTTAACTGCATACACGATGAGGGGACAGATGACGATATGTGGAAAGTAGATCAGCTGCAGGATAATTCGAACCTGTAACCATTAGGTTAACCAGCAGTTCCTCTAGTTCTTGTGAGGGCAGTGAGCAGCCCAACCAAGATTCCTCTTTGGACTTTGAACCCACTTTCGATTAAGATGCCATTAAGGTACTTGTCTCATGTATTTATGAGAACTCCTAGTGGTTTACCGGGGAAAACACGAGTCAGTTGGAGAATTTACTGTCATGTTGGCACGTTGGCTATAGTAGCTCAATGGGTTACAGCGGCTGGACGGAGACCAGAAGATCCGTAGTTCAATTCCCGGCTATGGCATTGAATTTTTCAGTCTGGCTTTACTCTTTCAATGAACTCAATGACCAAATAATGAACATGATGATGATGATGACGACGACGACGACGACGATGATGATGATGATGATGATGATGATGATAAACCTGATTGTGGACGAAACAGCGATAATCATGGTGACCAAACAGTGATCACACTGCATCCCGGGTTCTCCATAAGAACCACTGTGCCTTTATGGCATGTAGACCGCTACAGTATGGAATCGGAGCTTAGAAAACTTTACACTTATGTTATAAATAGAGATAAGATATGGGCGTGCACGCTGTTTTTCTAGACGGGCGCCGATTTTTACAAGAATTCTCAAACTGGTGGGAGTTTGAAGACGATTCCTGTCACCTAATTTCAACTCCGTTTCTTAGCATACGTATATCAGCAGATATTTTGGGATTTCATTGCAAATTAGATTGACTTTAATGACTTCCAGCCTAAAGCAATAAACGGATATGCTGAAATATTTGAGTTATCAATCTTAGCGAGTAGTATGTAGTATATCTATCAATAAATTACCAAGCGAGATGGCTTGAGTGGTAACACTTCGTGCTCGCATTCAGGAATGTACCGGATTCTATTCACGTGGTCGTTTGCTCTGACAATCGGTTCTAAGTTATTTCCCTTGCTGGTAGAGGAATGTAGAGTACAGACTGCTATTACAGACGTTTCTTTTCTAACATCATGTTTCAGGGTTGAAGCATCAGGTGATGGATTGGTGGGTAGATGGCGCTTGAACGGTGGCACATCTCTTTATACAGGCCTCTCCATGATGTTCACTTTGACCTCTTATGAAGACCTCCGAGTGAACGTATTTGGAGAGTGTTGCTGGCAACTAGTTGGAGGTAGAGAACTCTCTCTTCGTCTGTGTCTACTGTCCTGGGTTTGTTTGCTCATTTATTCCGTCGTTCCATTCTTTCCTACTAAAGGACTAAGATACAATAGGATTACAAGGGAATGCAGCAGTCGACTATCTCAACGAAGATTTCTGCCAGATATGACCACCTAGATTACAAATCCATTCCCTTAAACCGGAGCAAACAGCTGTCAAAGGAGTACTACACTACGATTTGGAATTCCACCTCAGATATCAAATCTATTGATGTCTTCCACACCAAACTTTTAATCTCCACAATACGAGGATTTCACAGACAGCCATTATCTCTCTGCCCCAATTACATAACAACCCAGTTTCTTACAAATCATGGCCATTTTTAATCCTACCTCCACAAAATAACATAAGAGCCGCGCCATTGTGTAGCTCCCCTAAGAAAACTCCATAGCCGGCCCAACATCTGATGACAAACTGCACCCTGTACTCAAGAGACCGACAGTTGTATTAAGTTCAGTTCCCCTGCCAGTGGTGTGAAGACCGATTTCAACACAGTGAAGGTTACAGTATTCCTGAGGAACATCTTCCGCATATTTGCATAAAAATACATAAACTGTACCACAAATGTAAATATCCCTGAATACCTATAGGTGAAACACGGGTTGTAAATAATGTTGCTAATGCTTTAGTGGCAAAATTCCTCTTCGAGTGTATCTATCTTACCCTTATCATAAATATTTCCTCTGATTTCACTGAAAAATTAATAGACTACCTTATAAATTTCAGAAACTGGGCGCTGGGGTAGCGCGGATCCCGTGCTAAGGGACCCGAGTTCGACTCCCTGCTCTGGGGATGGCGATTTTAAGTCAGCCTTATCCACCCCTTCACCTCTGTCTAGCACATGTGAAGGGGTCGGAGACCACGGTATAAGCTGTAGGCCCTCTCGTCTCACCGTCATCTTCGCTATCACCCTATTATTGGAGGTAATGGACAACGCCCTCTGGCTGCCTCCCCCTGAGAAATGGGTCCGATCATCACGTGGTGGGGCGAGGTTACCCCGAAGGCCCAGGCTGCCATGTGGGAAGTGTTGGTAACCAACCAACTTTCAGAAACTACTACCCCTACAGTGTTTTCAACTTCTTAATTAGAAAACCACATTGTTAAATTCATTTGGTATAACCGATTAGAAATGTCTTGTAACTCTCATTGTCAGTATGAAGGTAGCACGTTTTTTAAACGTTTTCAGATCGTGTATCTTGTATCGGTAATATATAGATACTTCTTTCTGAATTTGAGTATTAACAAAAGCATGAGAGCGAATAAGCTGGTGACATAGAGGCAGTTCATTGATCTTTACTAAAATTTCATTTTCACTTTATTTGTTAAATTGTAATTTGAACTAGAAAACTATTTTGCCATGACTATAAGTTCTTCCTGAATGTCTGGAGGAGATTTCCCAGTTAGATAGTCACTAATAGACTTCGTAATTCAAGGTCGGTAATTTCTTTATTACAAAACCTCTCGCTCTTAAACAATGGACATGAAATATGTCATCAATGATCCCACTCAACGTTTAGAGCCTGAGGAAACTGACCTCCCTTCAGAGAAACTCTAAGTCATCTTACTGGTGAAACACAGAAGCTGGTGAGCAATAAGTCTAGTCTGAAGAACGGTTTTTGTTTCTGTTTCTCAATAAACAGAGAAGAAAAACTTTTGGGTAACTACAGTGGAAACAGAAACGCTTGGAATTAGTTAAGTGATTTATATGTCTTCCCCAAGCTCATGGCACCGAATTGGAAGGGGTGACCACCGCTGAACGAATCACGTACATAAATCTTATCCACAAAACATATTACATACTTAATGATTGAAAATACAAAAAAAGGGATGAAAGAAATCTCTGAAACCTAAGAACACGTTACACCTTAAAAATGCGATCGATATTATTCACGATACAGAAAATTAACTACACAGAATGCCCGACTGAAATCCATAAGTTAATTTTCATTTGTTATAGACTACTTCAGATTTATTTAAAACACTTTTACAATCAACCAAATTGAATAACTAGTCATAGTCTAGAGAGCTGTTTTGCTTATCCATATTGTGTGCCTATAGCGGTCCGGCAAAGAATCAGTCATTTCTATTGTAATAAAAACTGTCAAATTAACCCATATGGTCTGAAGTTTCCATTTACATATGTTAACTCACTAGGTCACTTTGATTTGCAGTTCTTCCATATGCATTCTTTAGCTTTCGGATTAAATTCCAGATTACTAAAGCTACATTTATCAGGTAATACCTACCACCCAAAATTGTAAATGTATAATCACACCGAGGAGAATATCTCTCAATGGCAGAAACAAAATCACGATTAAAAATTGTTCCACTCTCTGCAAATAAAACACGTAGTACATGTAATAATACCAGGTGAGTCAGCTGTACCTTATTCTCGGGTTTTATGCAATCCGCATTCTATACTCTAACATGAAAACATCGACCCCATTACTAGGTTCTACCCGCGTAATTAACATTTATGTTAAACACTCAATGAAATTAGTACTAATATAGATGTTATCGCGTCGCCTGTAGTATATTCGTAATTAGACAGCTGACGTTTGCAGGTCTGGAAATGTTCACTGGAACCAGGGAATACTATACGTTAGACGGGATGTTTGCTTAACACGTTACTAGATAGCTCAGTTAGAACGAGCGCAAGACTACTATGCCATCTGTCTACTATGAAGTTGGTTCAAATCCACTGCATAGATATACTAATTATTTTTACCGCGTAAATCTCACACTTTACAAGTATTATCCTGAAAATTGTTATTATTTTTATTTTTAATTGTTTTATTCATTTTATGGTATTGTTTGATGTTTCTTTATTGATGAACTACAAGAAGGTAGTTGTTTAAACAACCTATAGGAAGATGCAATTGAACTAAAGAATATTTATACACACTTGAACACAGAAAACAAGGAAATTACAGTATCAGAGTTTAACGTGGACATTAAACACAATTTTACAGCCATAGAATTATTGTGCTATTAAAAATTTCGTTTCAAATTGGTATGTTTCGTGGCGATGGAATTACCCTTTTTCTATTCCTAGAACACGACTCCTCTAACGAACCAATCGCTCGAACTGATGACCTTCTTGGGCAATGCATGCCCTCAGGAACTTTATAATTAAATTACTGTGAATCTGGTTTCCAAGTTTTTGATGAACATAAAAAATAATTGCAATGCTAAGACTCGAACCTGTGTTATTGGGGCTTAGGGCTTAAGCTATTCCGAGACCTGCCTGAAAGTACGTTCTGGGTTCAGTTGTATAAACTTGTATGCCTGGCGCTATAACTTTGCCACCTCGCGAGTTCTCGTGCTTGATTTAGCCTTTTAAGGCAGTTTTAATAATGTGACTTTGTGGGTTCGTAGAATTAAAAATCCAAATTGCAGTAATTCTAAATGTTCTTTATTTCCGTAGAAATACACTGATCAACTATCACGTAACAACATTACGTCACATACACACCACAATTTACCAAGGTGGATGACAATAACAAACAACGTTCTGATCAGCTCTCGTTACAACAACACTCTTGTTACACAACTCACTGCTGGCGTGTCACAATCTCTTATATATCTCATTCATAATTCGAGAGACTTCTCGAGCAAAGAAGAAAAACAATTATTCTCTGTCAATCGAGATATCACTAGAACCTTCCAAACGTGAAATCCTATCTGTGCCGACAAGTCCTTTACCTTAGCTATTTTTGATTGCCGGCTCTTTGTAAACACTAGCCGCGCTATCGTTAACTACTTATGCAAGCTCTTTATTACCCTGAAACACTATCCGTCTGTTATCTATTTGTGCCGAAACTTTAAAGTCCGTTACCGGGACAATAAGTTGCTGGGTGTTTTAATATTATTACATAAATGGCAAAAGCTGTTATGCATGTTAATTGAGTTGCACGAGACGTAGTTTAAGCAAAAATGTAAATAAACCGTTGTTTAATAATATGTTCGTCTTGACTGTACTCGTCCATGTTGGATGAGGCGTATCTCTAATTTTTTCCTAATTTTTGGCTAAGTACAAGAATGCGCCATTTTCTGTTAGCTGGCCTTGATAGTGTACTCATATGACAGGTCCATGTTTTCCGAGGCGTTTACTGAGTTATTTTGCCATGTATACTCTAATAAAAAGTTTGTAAAATTGCCTGGAGACCGTTATTCGCTCTCGGTAAAGGAGTCGTATGCTTTTGAGGTGTAGTTTAGCGAGCAGTACGTTTTGCCCTCTGAATTTTGTACATTCTTCTTTCTAAGAAAATCAAGCAATACGGTGTCTAAGGCTCACACGCCGTTTGATGGGTGGCCTATCCTGCAAATGAATAAGGCGCGGCTGACTCACCTGATATACTATAATACAAGTAGCATCGAGGTAATATTTTGAGGACCATGATAAATCGCACTACAGAGATTGTTTAATTAAATTAGAGCACCGATATGACAAATACATTAACCTTTTTGGAGATTATGTTGAGAAATAAAGAAAAAACTAAATTTTGTTTTTATTGTGAGACCTGGAACTTACTAGGCGACCCTCATAAAAACAATATTCGCTGATATAGTTGGGAAAAACGTAAATTACAATAAAATTTATACGAGAACAAACTAATGAACAAAGAGAGGGTATAGCAAGGGTGAGGTCGGATGTATGGACATAGGGATGAGAAAAAGGTTTTCCACAAATACAGTACCCAATATGGCGGACAAAGGACATATAGAGCACAAAATATTTGAGTGTAAAGGACAGAGTTATGGAGAAAAGGATATGTAATTGAGAAATGCCTCAGAATGGAGAGAAAGACTCCATTAATTATAAATTTTAGTAAAGAATATATGAAAGCTGGAGAGTTTTTAAATAAAGTTAAAAAGAATTGGAATTGGTCATTAAAAAGACAAGTAAACAAGGTATCATTTAAGGGAAATTAATGAGTTGCTGGTAGAATATGGTAGGTTAACAGCCTGGGATGAACACTTAACCGTATGTCCTGTATTTTTTATTTGAAATAAGTGCCGTACAAATAAATACATAAAATAAAACAAACAAAATATTTGCAGTGGAGAAAATATTACCTACACTCTCGCTTAAAATAAAAACTGAAGTACTTTTGTTAAATAAAAACAATTATTTACACAATTTTATCACAATTCACCTCAACAGTTTCTCTCAATGTATTTATGACAATACGAGGGTGTTTTGAAAAGTTTCCGACCTCAACATGAAGATGGCACTCGTAAATAAAAGCTAGTTGTTCATCTGTTGACAGTTACTCACCCAAAGTATTAGCCATTTTGGACGCTCAGTTGTTACGTAACAGTCGCTTGAGTGAGTTAATGTGAATGCTTTTATGAAAATGGACAAAATTGAGTATCGAGCTGTCAGAGATGAGTTGGATTCTGTGTATGGGGATTCTGCACCATCATTTACCACAGTGAAATTTTGAGCAGCTGAATTTAAACGTGGCCGTAAGAGCTTGGGAGACGATGAACGTTCGGAACGTCCAAAACTGCAACTACCAACGAAAACATTGCCAAAGTTCACCAATTGGTGCCAGACGACCGCCGATTTAAAGTGAGAGAGATAGCAGAGGCCTGAACATGTCAAAAGAACGTGTTTGTCATTTAGTAAATCATCATTTAGTCATGAGAGATCTGTCCACGCATTGGGTGTCGCGTTTGCTCACGTTAGACCAAAAACGTGTTTGAATGAACATTTCCAACGCTCTGTTGGCGCAGTTTAGGCGCAATAAATAGGAGTTTTGGCGCCAATTAATTACTGTAGATGAAACTTGGATATATCATTATACGCCTGAAACAAAAATACAGTCCAAGCAGTAAACTGCAAAGGGGGAACCGGCTCCAAAAGAAACAAAAATGTTTTTTCGTATCAGATAGTGATGGCGACACCAATTTAACAACTCAATCCATTTTTAAGGACAATCGATGATACCATGTGTGTTAGAGCGGCACATGTAGAACAGAAGACACATGGTTCAAATTCCCGCTATGGCATTTATCTTTTTAGCTCTGATGCTACCTCTCAAACCTCAAAAACGTTTAGTAGCTTCCCTTAAACTGAGTGGCCGCATTTATGCAAGGTTCGGGGATGATATAAGCACTTAGGAAAGTTATTTCTAGAATTAAAGCCTGCACAAATCTAGATAAATTTAGACCCGAAGACAGACATCAGAGAGCAACTGCAAGGTTACGTAACTAATGAAAAAAATGTATGTTTGCCGCACACTGTGGAAAACCCATGCTTTCTTTTAGAAGAAGGAAAAGGTAACAAGAAAAGCCTCCCAGTTCATGTTGCGCAGAAATAAATTAATAGTCCAAATATATGCTAGAATTACATACAGTTTTGGTTAAAAGATTTAACGCGTATTGTTGGACACTACAATAAACAAAACGCGTTTGGAAATAAAACGGTTTACGTGGTAAAATAACGACAAAATCGACCAACAGTGAAAATACAGTATAAATATTGTATCGTTTCCTTTGGTTCCTCATTCGAGTTCATTAGTGTCCACCATTGATACTCTAAAGAAATTGTGAATACGTTTTGACTAAATCGTTTCTAAATTTTTAAACTCATATTTGATATTTCGCGGCACCGTGGCTTAGTAGTTAGACCGCTCGCTCCTAACCTTGTTGTGCCGCGTTCAATCACAGGGGATGGCATACGGGTTTTGTGATGGACCAGCTGAGTCTGCCCTCTGATGTAACTCCAGCCACACTTCGTATCCTCTCACGCTCTCTCCGGGGGTTGCATCCTGTCAGATCATGGGCTCAAAGGATCTGCAAATTATACCCCGTCGCTGTGTTCTTGGAGTAACTAACCAAATTTGAAATTAACACAATTTCTTAAGTTATCTTATGTTTAAATAATTACTATTAAAATGAAACAACCTACGTCTAAATGATGATGATGATGATGATGATGATAGTTGGCACTACAGGCCATATAGGCCCTTGACCTCCCTAGCCACCCTCTTCCATTCTACTCGGTCCTCTGATTTTCTACTCCAGCCTTTATCCCCAAACTTCTCAAGTCACCTTCTACATCATCTACCCATCTTTTTCTGTGTCTTACGGCCACGCCGTGGCTCAGTGGTTAGACCGCTTGGCTCTCACCGAGGCGGCCCGGGTTCGATCCCAGGCGACCGCAAAGTGAGATTTGTAGTGGACAACACGGCGTTGGGGCGGGTTTTCTCCGGGACCTCCGGTTTCCCCCGCCATCTCATTCCACCGGTGCTCCATCGTCATCTCATGCATCATCAGTGTCACCGCCTGCGGTGCCTTATGTAGTAAAAGCGGGCGTTAAACACTACACATTTCATTTCCTGTGTCTTCCTCTTCTTCTGCCATCCAGCTTTCCTATGAATATGCTCTTAACCACACTAGTTTCCGGCATTCTCTGCACATGGCCAATTCACATTATTCTTCCTTGTTTAATTTTTACTGCTACGAGGGCTGTTCAATAAATAATGATCACAATTATCTTTTTTTTTGACAACGTACCTTTACTCATCTCATAATTTTGATAGTCCTTCTCAAAATAGTCTCCCCTGAATGCGATGCACTTGTCCCAGCGTTTCTGCCAGTCTTCAAAGACATGCTGGAAACCATTTTTGAGAGATCCTTCAAAATCGCCTCTGCAGCCTTCACCATTGCCTCTGATGATGCATAATACCTCCCACAAAGGCGCTTCTTCAAGTTAGGGAATAGCAAAAATCACATGGGGCTAAACCCGGACTATAGGGAGCGTGAGGGATGCACCTCACGTTAACTTTTGCAAGATATTCAGCAACAACATTGGCAATATGCGACCGAGCATTATCGTGTTGCTGCATCCAGCCTGGTTCATGGAAATGTGGTCTTTTGCGCCTGACATGGATTTGCAATGCCTTTAGGACATTGCTGTATGTGCAGGTACAACATGGTGATAAAATATTCCACGAATATCAAAGAATTAGATCACCATAACTTTCCCAGCAGAAGCAACCACTTTTGCTCTTTGGAGGTTGGTGATGGAGATTTCCACACTGAGCTTTGCTGTTTGCTCTAAGGATCAAAATGATGAAACCAAGTTTCATAAACAGTGATTACGTTTGAAAGAATCTCCGGATCTTCCACTAACATCATCTCTAACTGCATGTTATCTTAATTGAAGCGGTAGGCGATACTGAACATATCTGAACTTGCCTGGTCCTGACAGGCGGGAACCAAGAGTACCAACAATGAAACTACTACGGCGTGTTTTTTCACAATAAGCTAACAGAATATAATAATATTGAATTTTAGTGCGAAAAATTATGACCGTAAAAAACTATGATCATTCTTTATTGAACAGCCCTCGTATATTTGGTTGTCCAAATAGGCACTGTAAATCCAAGTTAGTCCGCATTCTCCATCGGTCCAAGTCCCTTATCACTCCAAATATATTTCTCAAAATCTTCCTTTCCCACCGTAATAGCCACTGTTCTTCTCTGATTGTCAACACCCAGCTTTCTGAACCATACATTATTATTGGTCTCAGTACAACTGTGTATATTTTAATTTTAGTATTCCTACTGAAGTTCCTTGATTTAAACATATTCTACAAGGCATAGAAACATCTGTTACCACTTGCTATTCTTTCTTGAATTTCCACTGATTTTTTATTATCTACTGTTACTATAGATGCCAGGTATTTAAATTTTTCCACTTTTTGATATTCTTTCTCGTGTAGTTTATCCGTAGGTTCTCTTTTTCTTACATCCCCATCACCTCACATCTTCATATATTTGGTTTTACTAACGTTCACTACCAATCCTAGATCCTGTACTTTCTCTTCCAACACTACATAACTTTCCTCAAGAGCTCTTATATTCCTTGCGAGAACTGAATCATCGTCAGCATATGTCACTATTTGTACTGAGCTGGAAAGTATGGTTCCTCCAAGGTTTATGGGTAACTGTCGGATTACATTTTCCAGTGCTAAATTAAACAGCAGTGTGGATAGCACACCTCCTTGTCTCAACCCCCTTTTCACGATAAATATACCTAATAAATCTTGTTCCATTCTAACCCTGCTTCTTGTCAATGTCACCAGTTTGGGTGGTATTCCGAACTCTCATTATCTGATAAGATTTAGCTCTGTCCAGGCTATCATACGCTTGTTTAAAATCTACATACACCTGATGAAGCTGTCTGTTATATTCATAAAACTTTTCCAGTATTTGTCGTAATATAAAAAGCTGGTCTAATGTAGAGTGTAGTTTCCTAAATCCGACTTGGTAATCCCCAAGTATCTTTTCTAGCCATCGCTGCAGTCGTATGGAACCTACGTCTAAATAGAGAGCTGAAATGCAAAGGCTTCCTCAAGGAACATAACACATTTTTCAGATGTGTTCATTATTAGGCGCGTCCCTATTATTGTCGTTAATACTGAAGTCTAGAATTATATCCGTATTAATAATTTTCAAAACAAAATACAAATGACATAGCTACTGGTAGCGGAGAGCATTTTATTCCCGTCACGAGATGCAGGAAAATCGATGATATTAACGTAATTTAAATAATCCCTCTTAAAAACGCATAACAAGAAGTTTCTTCCTCCTTTTTGCGACAGCGTAAAATTGAGAATTGCTTAAAATATTCAGATATGTGAAAAACTTGTTTAATGAAAAATGGTACGGAACGAAAAGATCGTCGCTTGAAGGTAATATTTAAATGAGGATATAAAACAGGTTCTGTGAATATATACGTTGTCATAAAAACTGGAGTATAAACAGTGCACTGAAAAATACGCAAGAAACTTAGAGGAAAGCATCATTATTTTTAAATTTATTTTAAATATAGATCAATTTTTAAAACTAATGCCATAGTTTCATTTTATTTTATAAAACCAAAATCGAGGTGTAAAGAGGCGCTTATTGTTTTGTATATATGAGATTTTCTGGAAATTCTTACAGTGACAGTTTAAGCTAAACATTCTGATACTTCATCATTTTCGAAACAGCTGCACTAAGTTGCATGCACACCCAATAATACTGAGGGTGATCAACAATTCCCGACTCTGTGGCAAAAACAGGACCTCTCTTTTTATACCGAAATTAAGAGATGCAATGAGTGAAGAATAGTAATGGATTTCTAAGGAATGTTGGGTCTTTGTTACAACACGTGCAGGGTCAGGTGGTTGAGTCGTGTAACAAAAGACACTGGAGAAACAGAATTCCTAATAGGTAACACTTGAAACAATTATTTTGGCGGACAAAGCCCCACGTTGGGCGCCAGCTTGAGACAATTAATAATGGTTAGCAAAGCCCCACGTTTGGCACCAATTTGTAGCGAAAAATGATTGGCGAACAAATAGTTCTACGTTGGCGCTACAATTTGAAGCAATTTTGTTTAGCTCAGGGTAAAGCAATGTGGTTTCTCACAGGGTATGCGTGGATATGTGTGAGAAGGATGGTTTTATTGACACTGGAATGCCCGTTTCAAACTTATTTATTGACTGCTTCTTTTATCCGAACATCAAACTTGAAGTTGCCGACCAAAGGTTACCAATATCACTGTTTAGAGTTACTGAAGGCGGAATGTTTATTACTCAATAATTTTTATTCGTTCCTCACGTATATATGAACCGACAAATCTCTTCTCTCACTTCTGGTATGCCTGGCCCAAGACAGAACAAGTTGACCGCCCTAATCGCCTTCACGCCTCGAACTGTCTTAATGGCTTGCCAGCCACGAACTGCTCTAATCGGCCTGACGCCGAAGACCGTCCTCTACATCTGCGCGTGGGTGTATGTGTCACTTTCACTTTTTGGAAGCCCTCTTTATTCAATCAAAGATTCCCTTTGTGGCTATTTTGTCCCCATTATGAAGGATCCGAAGAATGCCCTATTCACACAGTCAAGTGCTATCCTTTAGAAATCTGCTAAGGACACTGTTTCTTACATTTCTTTTGTTAAAACAACTATTCTCCCCCAAATGCTATTTGACTCCACTGCCCTTGCACGTGTTGTAACAAAGAACCAACATTCCTTTGAAATCCATCATGATTCGTTATACATTGCAATTCTTAATTTCGGTATCACACTTGACTCCGTTTGAAAAGAATTGCTCGGACCCTTAATAATGGCATGACCCAGACTAATAATCACAATGGACAAAATAGTCACAAGGGAGTTTTGGGTGAATAAAGAGGGTTCCGAGAGGTGAAAGTGACACACGCGCAGCTGTGTGGGAGAGACAGTCCGTGGCTGGCGGCCGATTAAGACGGCCGCTGGTTCTGTCTTGGGTGAAGGCAGACCAGAAGCGATGATAAAAGATATCTGTCGGTTCATACGTGAATAACGAATTAAGTGTTATCGAGTAATAAGCATTCTCCATACGGTAACTCTAAACAGTGATATATTGACAACCCTGGGTCGGCAACTTCGAGTTTGATGTGATGATAAAAAGAAGCAGTTATTAAACCAGTTTGAAACTTGCATTCCTGTGTCATTAGAACCATCCTTACTCCCATACTTATCCACGCATACCCTGGGGATAAGTGCTCTACCCTGCGCTACCCACCGGGCCCCATATACAAATGGCGCCACTGGGCCAGTTTAACGGCGAATACGAATACGACAAGGATGGAAGGCTCGTTTAAAATACACAAGTGTTGTCACATAGCTCACCTACGCATAATACCTATCGCTTGCTCGCCTCGGTAGCGTAGATGGTAGCGTGTCTGCCTCACGTTCAAGAGGTCCCAAGTTCGAATCTCGGTCAGGGTGAGTTAGCTGGATAAGGTTTTTCCGGGGTTTTCCCTTATCCTTCAAGACGAATGTCGGGTAACTCTAAGCTCCATGGACCATGTTCTCATTTGAGCATCATTTCACCCAATTCGTTCACCGTCCGGTATAACTTAACGTTGGGGCCGACGTAAATTTAAACAAAAGTACCTATCGCTCCAACAAGCACTAGATCTGGCAGCATGGGTGATTCATGTGCACTCTCATACACTAATTTCCTAATAAACAGATCCGCTACCGGAGCAGATAAACAGTTCAAGCTCTTCTGCCCTTCATGCCCCTCTACTCTTCTTGTCGTGGGCATACAATACATTTATAGACTCTGCCCCTTTATATACAATTTAAAAGGTGTGTTGCGGAGTTTAAAAGAGGACGTACGAGTATTACTCTTAAGCCTCGCTCTGGGCGCCCTGTGGAAGTCATAAGTCCAGAGATCATTGAAAAAAAATCATCGTTTAGTACTGGAAGACCACAGATTAAGCTGCTAGAGACAGCAGAGGCTGTGAACGTATCAAAAGAATGTGCAGGTAATATTTTAAGTAATATTCCACGCTTTCGCAAGGTCTGTGCAAGATGGGTGCCGCGTTTCTTCACACCTGATCAAAAGCTACAAAGCAAAATTGTTTCTGTTAAGAATTTTGAGCTCTACCCTAAAAATCCCAGTGAATTTTTGAGACAGCTGATTATCATGGATGAAACTTGGATACGTCACTACGCTTCAGAAAGTAAATCACAGTTAAAACAGTGGATTGCGCCAGGTGAAACAACTCCCTGGGATACACAGGGAAATATGCTTATTGATTACTAGAAAAAGGGTGAAAGTATCACTGGTGATTACTACGCAAGCTTACTGCAACGTTTGAGTGATGAGGTGAAAAGTAAGAGACCTCATTTGGCAAAGAAAACAATCTTTTTTCTTCACGACAATGCTCTGGCCCATCGTTCAGTCATTGCAATGGTAATCATGTGCGAATTTAACTTCGAATTGCTTGAATGTCCACCCTAATTGCAAGATCTAGCACTCAGTAACTACCACCTATTCCGAGCATCAAAAAAAATTCTTGGAGGACAAAGATTTTACAGCAACGAGGAGGTATTGATGCAGTAAGTAGCCATTTAGAGGACTATGATAAATCGCATTACAGAGATGGTTTAATTAAATTAGAAAAGCCTTTCTGGAGATTATGTAGAGAAATAAAGAAAAAAATTAAATGTTGCTTTTTATTGTGAGGGCGGAGACTTACCAGCCGACTCCCGTATATATAAAGATCAACAATATATCGTAGTTGCTGCGAAAAAGTTTAAGTTATTGGGGCAGGGGGCAGGAAGGTCCGAAAGAGGTAGACTCGCTAATACCTGAGGTGCAAGTATAACAAACAGGTCGGCAATATCAGTTTCTGTCCCTATTAGAAACTAAATTAATAAATGACTAAACTATAGTTTTGTGGGCGGTTACCATTATTCTCTTTCCATTTATCCTGTTTATTATTTTATATGCATGTACATTTCCATTAGTATACCATTAAAATAGTAATTATGCGTGGCAAGCAAATTGCACACCGTGATCAATAATATTTAATTCGAATTCTGATCTTCCTTAAAGGCCTTATATGACAAATTTTGACTCTCTCAGTTTTTTGCATATTATGTAAACATAGTCCATCCTTTTAGTAAATTGATGAAAATCAATCATTTCTCCACACTAGCCGTATATAGGCTAAGCTTTTTAATAGATAGAGTCAACATGAAAAAATCAATGTCATGGCCGGGATATGAACCACAGATCTCCTGGTTTCCGTCCAGTCGCTCTTAACCTTTGAGCTACCATGGTCAAGGTGCCGTCCTGACATTAAATTCTCCATGGTAGCTCAAAGGTTAAGGGCGACTGGATGGAAACCAGGAGATCCGTGGTTCAAATCCCGGCCATGGCATTGAATTTGTTTATGATGACTCTATCTATAGCCTTCCTGATTAAGTTGACGTATGTTTTATTACAATAGACCAATATTTACTGTTTTCAATTAATTTATATAAGTATAACTGTAATCCTTTAATTTTTTTAAATCCTGGCAAGGTTTTGTAGAACAAAGTATACCTCCGGAACTATTTGGTCTAGAAGGCTGTGGTTTGCCTCATATTTTAGGGGAAATTCTGGTTCATATGTTGGCTAATCTGGAATTCATTATAGCATCAGAGTTTTGTGGCTATAGTTTGTTTAATTATATAAACAAGTGGTAATATCTTGGAAATGTGTATATTTTTATATTGTGTTCAGCCTTTTAGTGTCGTTTTCACAATGATGAAACGTAAAGGCTTGCTTAAAGAGAGAAAAAACAAAGGCAATCAACATTATAGAACATGTCCTGTGGTAGAAGAAGATGTAACTGCACAACAATGTGAACATTTAGTGTTGAACAATCCTGTTGAAAATGTTGAAACTCCACCCAGTGCTTCTAAAAGGAAACTACACAACACAGAAAAGAATTATAGTAACATTAATAAAGATGAAACAAATTAAAATATATTAATTAATTTTAATATGTTAAGTTCAGTGTTTAGTGACTCAGTTGCAATATTTGTGGGGGGGAAGTGAATCTGCGTGAAAATGTTTCTCAAAGAAATAGAGTAGTAAATAACCTAACAGTAAAGTGCACAAATTGTGAGAGCATGAAGCATTTTTACACATCAGAAAAAAATGACAATAATTTGAGGTTATTTTATGGACTTAGATGTATTGGGAAGGGATTTTCAGCTTGCAAGGTACTTTATGGTTTGCTAAATCGCCCCAACCCACCAACTACCATTATTCGCTACACATCAGTAGTGGGAACAAGTGTGAAAAAGATAGCTGAAGATTCCATGAAGGCTGCTATAAGTGAATCTATAGTAGAAAATGATATTAATACTATCTTTTGATGCATCTTGGCAAAACAGAGGCTTTCAGACAAAAAATTTAAGTGAATCTGTTTTAGTTTTACTTCATCAATTTTCTCAAAACTACATTTTTCAACATGAAAGCCCCGTTTTCAATAAACCATTAATATCTCCATACCAATTTTACGGCGTAATTGAAATTTCACGGTTATGTCGTGGATCCTCAGAGAATCAATTTCCGCAAATGGATTATGTTTAACAAATAAAATGTTCAGTTTTTTAAACGAAAAAATTAGAACTGCAGTAAAAAAAATCTAAAATATGTACTACTTGAGATTCTTATACGAATGAAGATCAGTATATTTAAGAAGGCCCAATATATACACTGTAAAAAATTTGGAATTCTATACCCAATAGATCCTGAGAAAATGGGGCAGTAATGTTCCCATTTTAACATTAGCAATATAGGACTTTACTTAATGATAAATAACGCAGAAAGGGTTATACTATTCCCATAAGTGGATACCTATTATTTTTATATTGTTTCTGCATATCGTACATATTTGTGACGATGTCCCCTATAAATAAAGTGCTTCTCCCATACATTGGGGTCGCCGCACGGCAGACCTTCGCCCTCAAATATTAATGCATTGCGCTTGTTTGTGGCTCCCAAAATCATCATCTGTGTGAATAGCAGTTTTACTGAAGCCCTTGTTTAGTTTGTTTTTGTTCCATGCTAATAAATGTAGAGTTTTAAACACTACAAATTAAGTTACTAATATTACCAGTGTCTGGTTCGTTTCGTTCGTATCCATAGAACTTTACAAGATTTAACTGACACATTACAAATGTTGAAGACACTGTCCAATACTTTTTTTTAACATTTCTGAAGCTGCTCTACAACTTAACCTGCAATCACTGCATGCTAAAATACCCACATATGTTACCGAGCGGGATAGCTCAGGCGCTTTCATCTGTGGCCCGCATTCGGGAGGCCCAGGTTCGATTCCCGTGGCCACCTACCTGACCCATGGGCTTTTCGGGTTTTGCAGGGCACTAGGCGAATACTGGGTAGGTTAATTACATCCCCCGAATTTCATCGCCATTATCATTTCACACCATCTCTCATCTGGTGATCTCTTTCAGATTAGAAGTGTCGGCGGGTGTCTCGGCGGTGCATGGCGAGATGCTATGCTCTGAGGTAAACTACTTCCTCCTTCGGTAGGTCGGTTGCTGGTCTCAGCTCCTCCGCTGGGACCATTTCGGGACCGGCAGCCAGGGACCTTTGGGGCTCGGCTGCTGGGCTCGTTGCGGTCCTTGTCTCCTCTCGCCTCATCCTTCCCCCCAGGGGTGCCCCACTTGGGGGCATAGGTACAGATCAATACTGGTCAACGTGCCCAATCCCTTCCGTAGTAATCCCAATCTCAACCCACATTTGTTCAATCTGCTGCTATGGACCATCTGTCATTATGGTTTTTCCATAAATAATACATCAAACATCATTCAAGCAATCATCGAAAAGTAATACAAAATTCACATGCTGGAGTTTAGAATCATAACAGGGCAGTAAATTATAAACAGCGTTTCATTCATTCCTGTTACTACATCTAAAGGTACATGCAGGAAAATTAAATTAAGATAAAATATATCTAACAAGCCTGTAATTAGAATACACTTATTAATATTATTAAAATATCAAAAATACGACAAGACTTTACATTTTTACATCGGTAATGAAAAAAAATTACGTGCTGATATACCTTCTGTATACTTCAGAGAGGTAAAACCTTATTCCATTTTATATTGTTATATGCTGTAGTACATCGTGTTTAAGTTTTAAAGCGTAAATTAGTTAATGCAAAACACCAAGAAACTAATTTTACACAATATTTATTTTCTTCTGCTGATTTTGGGAGGGGAGTTTGACAAATAAATGCCCTGCATTTCTTTGCTTAAAGTGAACAGGACTTGGAGTAATGTGTGCTGCGTGCAGGAGGGACATCCTTGCATTGAAGGCTGCAGAATTTAAAATTCGTGATTCATTAAACTCCAAGCCTTATCAGTTTCTTTTTGTTCTTTAACCATTCTTCATACTTAGTTACTATGTAGAAACACACTAAAAGTCAACCAGACTTTGTTTTCCTGCTTTTTCTTCCACTAATAAAGACATAATGTTTATCGGACACATGGACGTCAGCACAGTGGGTAAAGAGGGTTTAACCTCCAGAAATCTCAATAATTAATAAAAGATATCGATGTATGTTAAATATTTTACTTATGAATAAATAATACCCATTATGCAACTATTTTAGTATGTCTAGATTTAATTACGAATTTACCTCCTGAATGTGTGTTTCAATTTCGACTCTGTTCTTTATGAGTAATTCAAGCAGGTTGAACAGCTGCTTCCGAGTGTTCTGGGAGTACGGTATGCTGATAGCGGAAGTGACAACTATTTTTTCCGCACCTCAGTGGTAGGGATTACGTATCCCAATATAGGGAGGGGTGGAAAAGTGAAAGTGGCAACTCAACGTAAATTCACTGTAGTGACTGGAGAAGACAGGGAAAAACGTGCTTGAAGCAAGCGCTGCGTGAATATGCTCTCAATAATGCGAAACAGAAGTACTGTCCAGCAACGCAAAGAAGCTCCCCGAAAGGAATGCGCCCCCTTCCACAGTGGTACAAGGACAGTTAATATGTGACAGAGAACGTATGCTACACAAGTAGCAGAACCGTTATCAAAACATGCGCCCTATTCATTCACAAAAGTAGAGGCCGCTTTCGAAAAGTCTGTAACTGAACTGGCATGGGGTGCCATAAACTACCGAGGGAGGGTGTAGGAACCTTTCCAAAAACCTCTTGCGTCTCATTCCTCGGAGACTTTCTCTCATGTGATATACTATAAATTTGTAAACTTGTAAAACTGGCAGACGAATTGGGTCACTGATCACCCACATTCCACAATTGGAGCGATACAAACCCATAAAACAACTAACTACAGAGTCAATATTTAATTGTCAATCTGCAAATGCAGCTCTTATTTATTAATGTATTATAGAATCGCCTCACCCGAAGAGTATGTGAGTGATGATCACTGAATTAATGTATGGAACGATCATACGAAACGCCACCAGAGCTTCAATCTTGCCTATAGGCTATTGGATGGAACTAAGCGATTTTAGAAAAAAAAAATGAATTTTGCAGCGTAATTTACAATATTTTGACATAAAACTTGATATTTGGAGCAACGATTATTATATAAATAAATATATTACAAACAACTTTCACATATGAAATATGGTAGGACAGTTTACTATGTCGTGGCTGAAGTTTTGAATCACTTTTTTGATCTTTACTTACGGAAAACATACTTGGCCTTTCTGCTTTATTTTTAATCACTAACGATGATCTTAACAATGGAAACTGAAAACTCTGGCGGAGCTTCACAATACTGCAACAGTATCCCAACTTTTCAAACTTGGTAAATGAGGCAAGAAGTTTCGAATTTAAATTTGATCGTTTACACAGCCATAAACAAATGTTTAAGATTCCACTTCTACAGTCTGATTTATAAAAGAAGATACGTGAAGGTCATCAAGTAAGGGACGCGAAGGGTAAGAAGGGAAGGACGTTGCTATGGAAACGTAAACAAAGGTTGCCAGATTACTTACACTGGTGAATCACGTACTCCTCAAGTCTGTTATCGCTAGTTGTATGCGGGAAACAGTTTGCTTGAGTATTCAGTTGCGTTTGTATTGTTAGCCTACTTTGTTAAAACACAATCAATACGTTTCTATACTTGTTTACGTAGTGGCGGTAGAATTAAAGGTAAATTGAGGATTCATGGCTCAAGACAAAGATCAGCTTAAGGTTGGGGTGTTGCATTGCACAGCCAAGCTAGAGAATTTGTCTGTTCTCTTAAAGTATTCTTCCAAAAGGAAGATGAGTTTGCTCCTTATCAATGAACAGCTTATTCCTTTTATCCAAAAGCGACAGCCCCATGTCAGTAGATATGCTTGCACGTAAAAGAATTCCTGTGGGTCAAAATTCCGGCATATCGGCGGCGCTAATATGAACATGTCAATTAACAAAGTCGTTAATAATAGTATATTGCGATACTAATGTGGCAAACACTTAATAGGGAACGAGAAAAGGTTTGGGAAAGGAAGCCGCTTGCACCGAGTTTTTTCAATTCTCGAGATTCCGTTATGTGCTTACCACATGTGTATTGCACATTATTTTTGGCACCATGTGTATTTATATAAATCTGAATTTTAGTAATTAAGATATTAGCTGAAATATTAATAATGTCGCGACGACGCGCACAAAGGTTCGGCACGTAAAGATAACGGACGAATAGTGTATCACGGAGATAAAGAGCTGGTCTAAGCAGATAGACATAGCGCGGAGATAAAAAGGTCTGCGGAAACAAATAAATAGGTAAATGGAACATTCCAGTGACATCTTGATTGATAGAGGACCTTCTGTTTCTTGTTTGTTTGAGAACAGTCTAGAATTATCAATGCAGGTATTAAGAGATCGTGATACGCCAGCGAGCAGGCGTAAACACAGTGGAGTCCTAAACAGTAGTAAACAGAGTCGCAATGAGAGAGTGTAATCAGAACTGAATTGTGTGAACGCTTTTGTTTGTGGACGGCGACCTTGGAAGATTGTAATCCTGCTACTGTAAGTGTATTTCTACGGAAATAAAGCAGATTTTGAATTTCTGCAACTTTTACTTCTACGAACCCACAAAGTCACAATAAATATAATTAAAGATTTTAGAACGTGCATCGCCTATATGTGTTGCTATGGAGAAATACCACACTAGTGCGGGAATGTCAACTTACGATGCACAGCAACAATAACGGTAAGTATGGAATATTAGTTACATAGTGCAACAATTATTTAAAAGAAATCACCAGTTTGTAAATATATTAGGCATATAACAAACAGTTAATTTCGTAAAATGGTTTCAAATGTCAACGGTTATCTTAAGCGGTTTTTAGCAACATTTAAGTTATTTGCCATCATAGTTATCACTTTCGCAGTTATATGACACTAGTGATTCCACTGACGATTACCTCTAAGTAACAATATGAAGGATGTCGGTATAAATTTACTTTGTTATTTGATCTTTGCGATATAAAATTATGTTTCTTTGTGTCAACACTTTGATACCTTCACACCTGCATTCGCTTCTGCGTTCCTTCATAAGGATCCTAAACATAAGTATCACGTGACGCAGACATAAAAAGGGTCCTGGATACTTGACTTCTCAGCAGTTGCTGGAAGTGGTGAAGGCTGCTGCCCTGCGCATACACTGCAGCAGTATCTCTGGACGTCCAGAAGGCATTCTCTACGACCTGGCATGCAGGGTTCCTGCACAAACTCATCACCCTTGAGTTACCTACACCCGCTATCCATCTTCTACACTCTTTCCTAAAACACCGACACTTTCCAGTTTCAGTAGCGGAAAAGTCCTCCTCCAAAAGGTCTATCAGAGGCGGAGTCCCCGAAGGCTCTGTACTATATACAACACTCTTCAGCGTCTACGTGGCTGACCTTCCCACTGAGCTGCACGTTAAACATAGCACAATTTGCTGATGGCGTGCTGCTTTTCTGCACAAACACCCACACAGAACCTTTAACCCCATACAGAGACACTTATACCTCATCTAAGAATGGTGCAAGCTCTGGCAATTGTCCATTAACACGGAGAAAAGCCAAGTCATCTTGTTTAACAAGCGCCGCCTTCCCGCCAATCTCCTCACATTTGCCTATTCTGGGCGAAGGATTGGGTGGACGAATTCCATAAAAAACTCGGAAGTCAAGCTGGACAAGGGTCTAACTTTTATGGAGCACATCCAGGATCAATCGCATTGGGCATGCGGAGCTTCGGCTTCGCTATACCCGATGATGAGTCCCACGAAGACCATCCCTCTTAAGCTATGCCTTTTCAAAGCTTTAGTGCTTCCTGTTATGCTTTATGCGTGCGAAGTCTGGGAGGAGGATGTGATTAGACGCCGGCTCAAGAGTTTTTACCTGAGTTAACCTCACCACTAGAGCGCCCTGGTTAGGTCTCTTGGGGACTATCATCTCAATGAACGCCGCCTAAAGCGGTACCGGCTTCCCCGCATGGCTTGCGGGTATAACCGGTAACCCTAAGATTATTCTACCAACTCAAAATTATTCCTACCCAAGAATTTCCTGGATTATTCCAATTCAATCGATTTTCTTTTATTTCCAAAATTTTACACCCAGCGGTGCACAACTGGCTGTTGCATTTAATTTCTCAACCGTTGAGGACCTTAGGCTGCCTCCATTCTTTACATCAACCTAAAAACCAAAACGCTATCCTGTAAAACCCACATTCCCGTCATTCATGGTTAAGTCTCTCCTAGGACAGGTACACGCATGACACACCACGGGCTGTCCCTCAGCCTGCCAACAGCACGACGACGACATAAAAAGGAAAATACATCATTATTGCCAACATCAAACTTGACTGAAATGAAGCATGTAAACTAAGTATTCCCATAGAGCGTTATAGATAAACCATTGTAATATTCTGAAGAGCAATATCACCTGAGTACATATGCAATTACGTCCGAACATTTTATTGTCCTACACCACAAAAGATGCGCATAATCTGAGTTGGTAACATACATGTGTAGAAAAGCGCATAATTAGTATAAGCTTTCCTTGTAAGGTAATATATTAGATCGAAAATGTTATAAGGAAGACTAATGCTGCATATCGAGTTGAGGTAACCAGTTTCCGATAAACGATACCAATGCATGTGTAGTGAATGATGTCCCCTTCATTTGGTAACCATCTCTGTTGCTTTATTATACCCTTAAGAGGAGAAATAGTGACCGTGTATTCGTTATTTCTGTAACATTTAATATGTATCCATTATTCCTGTAACCGTTAAAGTAACCTTACAATGTAACCGTTGCGATATTTTCTGCCCACTCCTAAAATATGGTGTACATTAGTTCTCATGTTTTGAATAAGGCACTTGTGTGTATTTACAAAGTTGGGATTTAATTAGTGAGACATCAATATCAAATTAATTAATTTCCCTGTAAATGTTTGTCCGGAGACTTCTAAAAAAGTGTACGTAATGAAAGCAAAAGGAATTCTCTGTGCAATGGGGTGTATTCCTTGTTCCAAGCGTAAGATTTACGATATGGGCGGGTATTTCAATTCTGGTGGAACGATCAGCCTGTAGACACAGCAAGAGAGTAATTATTCCTCGACCTGCTCGCTGATTTAAAGAACGGCCTTGTAGTAGCCCATCAAGGTTGCCTACCAGTTAGGTCGACTCAGACTTTGGAATGACCTAACATTCTACTTAACAATGCTATCCATATTTAGTATCAATCAAGGCTGTATATTCTTTATCCCATAGGTAAATAATTATCTGAGGTGGGTTAACTAATTCCTTATTTTTCTGCAAGAGAGTGAGCTTATTTCCGTTATCTTCAACTTTCAATTCGCCCTGTGTCATCCTCACCGAACCACTTTCCAGAGCACAAAATGATTTGGTTTTTAGTTTTCCATCTCCCTCTGATTATTACTTTCATTGTTGGTTAGGTTGGTGCTATCGTTTATACTCACATCATTCTCTGTGCTTTGTGTATTTTCGACTCTTTCATTTTGATTACTTCTTTCAAATCTCACACCCCTAAAATCTCTTTGATTTGCACTAAATAAACTAGTACCTCTACCCCTATTAAAATTACTTATTCGCTGATTATTTCCTCGATAAAATCTTACATGGTTTATTTGATCATTTCTTCCAATTCTCGTCGACTGATTGTTATGATAATTCCTTTGCACATTATTTTGAACTCCACTTCCTGTTCCGGGAATTACAGATTCATAAGTTCGTCTAGGATTATAACCTCTTCCTTCAAATCTTTGATTTCTCACGGGTGCCCCGCCCCAATTTAAACTCGTCCTATTATTCCTATTATTTGTAGGTTGTGATTCCTGTCGATTTCTTCCTCGCTCAATATGGACGTTATTATAGTTACCATCACAGGATGTAGTATCATTAATGAGGTTATGTGCTTCAAATTCGGATAATAATTCAATCATATCAGAGAAATCGATAGGCTTAGCCACAATTAAATGATTTCTGATATGTGGTGGATAATGACGTATTAGCATGTTGACAATTTCTGTCTCAGAAATTTCGGGATTGATCAACTTACTTTTGTTTGCTAATTTTAAAAAATATTCAGTCATAGAAATCCCTTTTTTAAGCTCAAACCTACCCGTTGCTAACTCAACTTTTATTCTTCTTTGTCTCTCAGGTCCCCAAAATCTATTTATAAACAGATTTCTGAAAGTACTATATGTTTCATGTGAAGCCAAAGTTAACCTTAACCACTCAAGAGCATTTTTCTTCAAACAGCGTTTTACTATTACCATCCGAAATTCATTGGGAATTCTCTTAATACGGAAATATTCTTCCAATTCCCTAAGAAATACTTTTGGATTATCACCTGATTCCTCATCAAAACTTGGTGGACTAATATCATTTAGTGAATAATGTACACATTCATTTTGACCTAGACTGTGGAGTTGTGTGTGTGAGGACATGTTCTGTGTGTTTCTGTGATAATTAATATCATTATCTGGACTCACAAAATCACTACATTCACTTACTACATCACTAGACTTCTGATGATTGCTTAATTCACCTGGTAAGTCACAATCGTTTATATTTGTAATTCTAGACATTTCTTTCCCGTTATTTACTTTTCTAGCCTGTAATGCAATTACAACTTGTGTCAATTTTCCTAAGTTATCCTTTTCTTTTTCAAAATGTTCTTTTACCTCTTTAATTTGCAAAATTACTTCTTCTTTTGCTTTACTTATCTCATCAATTTGTAACTTTATTTCCTCTTGGTGTATCTTACTTTCATCATGTTGTAATTGCATTTCAGAACAAATTACATTGATTCTTTGTTCTACTTTATCTCCTAATTCTTCTCTTTGTTTTTGTGTTATTTCTGCCTGTTGTATCCTAAATGTTTCTAACTCTTTGTTTAATTCCATTCTTATTTCTTGTTTCACAATGTCCTGACCTAACCTAGTTTCCTGAATTATCTCTCTCAACTCATTGACTTCCTTTCTATTCTCATCCTTATTAATCTCTATGATTTGCATGAGCCTTTCCATATTATCCCTACACTCTTTTCTCCCTTCTCTAATCTCCTGTGAAATTTCAGATTTTAATTCCTGTTTTAGCTTCTGTAATAAATTAATTTCTAAGTTACTCACATTTTGTGCTAGTTCCTGTCTTACTCCTACATCTAAATCATTCATTTTCTTAGTTAAATCGTTTACATTTTGTTCTATTTTAGAATCTAAATTACTCATTTCTGATTTTACATCTTTCATTCTAGAATCTAAATTACTTATTTCTGATTTTACATCTTTCATTCTAGAATCTAAATTACTCATTTCAGATTTAACATCTCCTATTTCTGATTTTACATCTCCTATTTCTGATTTTACATCTCTCATTCTAAAATCTAAATTCTTTGCATTTTGTTCTATTTTAGAATCTAAATTACTTAACATTCTTGTTATTCTTTCCAACATTGACTCATTATCTATGCTTAATCTTGCATCCTCCCTATTCATTCCTACACTATCAGTAACTTCTCCTTCCACTATTATTTCTTTTCTACTCGCCATCTTTTTAACTATTTTCTGATTTCTTAACAACATAAATCTACTACTACTACTATTTTTTTTTTTTTTTTTTTAATTTCACTCACTTAGACCAGTTCTCGTTTTCTTCTTTCTTCTCTCTTCTTTCTTCTTTCCTTTTAAATTCCCACGGAGCTGCACGATGCTTTAATCTCCTTTTCTTTATCCTATTCGAGCCCCACACGTTGCTGCGCCATTTGTAACGGGATTATATTTTCGTTCATCTTCAACTAATAAGAAGCAAGCCAACTTTTTGTAAGATCCAAGTCGAGTTTTAATCTACTGAGAGTCGTGAGATCTTTTCTCAGGTGTGGATGCGGATTTTTGGTGAAAATAAAATTTAGATGAGTCCAATTTTGTAATATATTATTTAATTATATCATATGAACTATGATTCACTCTTATCTATTATAAATATTGAATAACACTTTTTGAATCTTATTAATTTTCCTTTATAATTACAATCATCGTAACATCTTCCCTCCTTCTCCAGCAAGACACAAGATTCTCACTTTTTCTAGATTATTGATTTTCTTGTCCCCATAGCAATTCCCACCTTATTTTGTGATTGGCCGATTCACTGACACGTCATCACACCACGTCACACCACGTCACACCACTACTACTTCGGCCAATCACACAACTACATACATTTTTATATATATTTACAATTCCCACGAACACAAAAATACTGTTACAGATGGGTCTTCGAACCTAGACTATTATGGGCTACTGCGTTTCTCTGCGCCCTCTCTGCCCATGGCCTATAGCCTTCTGAAGTTCATTCTCTTTATACCTTCTACTAAGGGGTTGCAGCCACAATTATCTCGACCGCAGTGTGCGAAGTGTCCCCTTCTATACGAAACCTATACCTGTCTCCGTAATAATACCTGTGTATCAAATTCACGCTATCGTCTATTGCATCCTCTTCGTCAAAGACGCTGTCTGGTATTCATCTATATGCTCTATTCCTTTTAAAAACTCCAGAAGTTTATGAATATGTCACACATCTCGTAGTTAGTGGAAAAATTAAGACATTAATGATCACAAACGAAAGGAAATGCTACTCTAGAACTGGCTGCAATAAAGTTTAACAGCAAAATGTTATATATATATATATATATATATATATACCCATTAAGATAAAATTGGTATATTTGTAAACGCGTACAGAAACATTTTAAAATGATTTTTTACTATACAAATTGTATATCAGGAGGATTTGAGCGGAACAAAAATATTTAATTTCTAGTCTAGATGTGTGTTTTGGAACTTTAAGCTAAACAGAGTTCAAATAGGTACATTTCTATTAGAAGTGAATATTAATATAATTACTTATATTTGATATTAATGTTTTACTTGGTCCTGAAATTGTTAATTTCTATAAACTATACCTCTTAAGTTATATTTTCGAACACATATTTTTACACCACTGTAATGTGAAAATTAGATGCATTTATTTACCTATTTTTCCAACAAAATATATGGGGAAAAGCGCACATGAGTACTGAATTATGCGCGTACATGACCTGGAAAATTAAGATATTACTCCACGCTTTTAAAGACTTTTAGACGTCCATGCATTCATTAAACCAATAAAATAAGCTTCTGTTATCTTTGCTATACATTGCGTGCATTACTGAGAGCAAATAGAAGGAAATGTTTGTTATTTTGCATAGAAAGACGCAACGATCCCTTCTTGTCTTATGTTTGAATTCGGATATGAATGTTCCATTGATGCATGTGGCATATACTGTCGGTTGTTTTAGTACAGAGAAGTGCAATGCACGTCCTCAAATGTATGCGTGAGCGTATGTGACCTTGGGGGTTTCCCGTACCCCCTCGGCCAATTCAATGAACGGTCGGACTGCCGATGAGCGGCGGATGCAATTTGCTCTAAAAAGTAGTAATATCTGTTCAGCTTACATCAGATAAGGCATGTTTAACATTATCCTGAAAACAGACCCTAAAAGCGTACAACTAGAGAATGCAGTTATCTGCTACTTGCATGGTCAGATGTAGCTTGTATGAAGATTTGGGGAAAATATAACACCTACCAGTCACAAGAGCATATGTACCTATAAATATGTACCGCTTTAAACACAGTAACATCTTTTGCTGAATTTAAATGCCTCACTTCTAAGTTTGAAAATTTTTTTCATCTATTTATATACTGCATTACATTGACTACTCCTATTTAACTATATTAGACAAAAAAAAAACTCTGTACACACATGTACGCATTTAAATTTAAGCTTTCTCTCCGGTGGCCAAATATATATTCTAATAACCCCCAAAATAACAGCTGAAAGTTAACATATTCTAATGCCCGGTTTCACTAAAAGATGTTAAAATCGACGTTAACAAATGTAACGTAATAATTGTCACAGCGTTAACACTACTGTTAAATTTCTTGCATTTCACCAGCCTGTTTTCTGAAAATGTTAACAAACACATGAGACTTGTAAATATCACAGCTATAGAAGGCTAGTGATGAGTCGTATTATATTCTGAACGTACTGCGATGCTCGTTTGTTTTCATTTTCGTGCACGCAGCTGGAAAAAATGGCGGGTAAACAAAGTGGTAAACAAAACCGTGAGACAAATTTCTCATCGATGGAGAAAGAATTGTTAATTGAATTGGTGACGAAGTGTAAGGATATCGTGGAAAATAAGAGGACGGGTGCGGTGAATCTAAAAGAGAAAGATGTCATGTGGAAAAATATTGGAAACGAATTTAATTCAAATGAATGTGCCACTACTACAAGCATGAAACAACTTCGTCAGTATTGAATTCATTTAAAACGAGGTGCGAAGAAGGTCAAGTGACATGAACGTTTCAAGACGGGAGGTGGACAGTGTATTATCCACATAATTCAGTGAATTATAAAATAGCAAAGTTATTAATACTTGAAGCAAAGTCGAGATCGGCATATTCTTTTCGATACATGTTTTAACCTCTCTTGTACTTCCGCAGGAATGTTCATAGCAACTTGATTCGACAGTATAACTCTGTAGCAAATTTTCTTGTGATAGCTCCTCAAAATAAATTCTCCTCATAGGCCGTACTCTATTACGAATGCCATTTAGACGGTCTTAAATATAGCAAATCGATATCAACAGCTGCGTTCACGCCCACCATCTTGACTATTTACAATAGTTAAGGATTTAACAACAGAAATTTGGTTTGTTAGTTTAACAAGAGATTTAACACGAGTGTTAAGCTAACACTTGTTGGGGAAATACAATTTTTGTTTTAACGATTGTTATCTATTTTCAAAGCCCAATTGTCCATATTCTCTAATTTACTTCTTGAAAGATTTCAATAACATTTTAAAAACATCGATCCTGAATGAAGTTTTAAAGAAATAAATAAAAAACACAGAAAACAAGGCTAAAAGCAAAAACATATACACTATAAAATGCTTTTTAATGTGTCAGCACTAAACTTATTGCGTTTTTTTTCCTGTATTTTTCAACAGTTTTAACATACAAAATTAATTAAAGTGCAAAACCTTAATTCCTTCTTTAACAGCCCTCTTATACCACTACGTGGTGTCAGGGTATTGTTGTTCCTCTTAACCCTTATGGGGGTTGAGCGACGTAATTTTGGATCAGTGAGAGAGGGATGGGTGATCAGCCCGATGCCTGGTATGAGAGTAATAATGGCGAGATAGGGAACGATAGGAATGAAATGATAGCAAAGATGATGATGGAGCAATTGGTGGAATGCTGTAGGGGAAAACCGGAGGACCCGGAGAAAAACCGTCCCAGCGCCGTGCTATCTACCACAAATCTCACTTTGCGGTTTCCTGGGATCGAACCCGGGCCGCCTTGGTGAGAGGCAAGCGGTCTAACCACTCAGCCAAGGCGAGGTCATTGCAAAAGTATCCTCGCAATTATACATTGTATATTTATAAGAAATATTGTTGATATAGCAAAATATTTTACGGGGGAGGGGAGGGAACAGGTGAACAGACAATTTGGTGTAGAAATGCGATGTATTGGTGTACAGAGAAACTGTAAACTATTTGTAGCCTCTGCTTTAACATCTGGTCGTAATTCATGCTGATCCCGAAACGAAAACGTTCTGCAATGTATATACTACACAAAACCTACACTTAATTACGCCAGCGACTCAAATAAAAAGGATATAAACGCCGTTCGTATAGCACAACGTGTGAATTCCTTCCGCTAGAAGCGCGAACATAGATGGTGACGTCAGTCTAAAAAGCATGTTTTATCGCATGCGTTTTCTTGACTAAGAATTCTACAGTACCTAAAATAATGCTTATAATAAAAAACAACAGAAGTGTAGCTATAGGCAGCTATGTAATATGTCTTGGTGGTCGACATAGTGTATGTTGGGCTAAAAAGTTGAAGGCAGAGTAATTTGGAAACAAGGCGCCAATAATTGGAATATAATGTTCACGAGCCAACATTTTCACACATCTCTCAGAAAGGTTGATAACACTGTCCTAGTAGTCGAAACTATGAACCATGTGTAGGACCCACCCTCGACATCCCTCACCCAAAAAATTAATTTAATAATGGTACACTGGCAAACAGGTGAATAAAACGTATACCCTAAAGTTTCTAAAATAGCTTGTGAAGCCTTCAATCTTATTAACAGATGGAGAAAAGTGAGCAAATGAAATTACTTAGCTCATTAATATATGCTATTTCAAATATGCATTTCCATAGCATTAAACATATCCCAAAACTCCTGCTTTTATTCCGTTAATTTTACAATATTTTCAGCAGTAGCGTTATAAATATTCAGACCGACACAAAATTACGTCATAACAAAGTTAGTTTTAAAATAATGTTTGTCGATCTATTTTTTAAATAAATAACGTTCGTTATCACAACTTTCATACCCTTATGTAGCAATTAAAACCTTCATAGTTCTGTAGTAGGTTATAAGTGTGTTTGTGTGTAACAGTATCGGTTGCTGTCGAAAAGTAAATATATCTAAAATTTAAAGATATCCTACTTCTGAATTAGTAGTATTTGCAACAATGGTGCCTAATTGGTGCAAAGTAGTAGGGATATATAACAATAACTGCGCACAGAAAATATCTAGAATATAGAAACATATAAAATGTCACAAATATCTGCATTCTGTCTGCGTCAAATTTATTAATTATAGTAACAAAGGATTAATGAATGAGTGAATGAATCAGTGAGTGAAAAAGTGAGTTTTTATTGCCTAAATTGGGTTACATATTCACTTAACATACTCCAAATTTACCTTATTTAAATGTATCCTAGAGTTCCATACATCCGGGCACCGTAGTTATATATGGCAAAGCTTCTCCATCTCCAATTTCAAATTGCAGTGCTTGTTTCCTACCTTATCTTAAAAATATCCTATTCTTACTCTCCCAATCAATTTTTATATTTGCCTCCCATCTTTATTTACCTCTATCAGACTGGTCTATATGTACCTATGCCCCAAGTGGGGCATCCCCGGGAGGGAGGATGAGGTGAGTATGAGAGAGAGAGAGTAGCCCACTCCAAGGGGTTACTATAGTACAGCGGGCGGGGTCTTTACTATAGTCTCACTTTCACTGTATATACATTTCGTCAACTCCATCACTTACAGTTTTACGCAGGGCCCAAATGACCTAGTTGTCGTCGGACCCTTAATCCCTACACACTCGCCCACCCAAGCGTTTACTTAACCTTCTTACACTTAGCAAGACATCCATGTCTTTGTTTATCTTACACCTCTTCTTCAGTAATTACCAAAACTTTATGCTCCCCCGACTACGAAGGTAAAGAAAATAGACAATATGTTGCCATTTGCATCGTGAAATAAAAATGAAAGTGGTTGGTTACAGTTATGCAGAATATTTAACTTTCTGAATTTGTGCTTAATTTTAAATTATAAGAATGATAGCTTATTTTCTTTTGGATTGTTTCTCCTTTGGATTATTTCTTACATATAATAAAGGGATGTCCTCGGGAAATACCTTATGTGGGCATATAAAGTATTTATCATCATCATCATCATCATCATCATCATCATCATCATTATCATCATCATTATTATTATCATATTTATTGAAGTGATGAAAGTGTGTATTTAGGAGTAAAGATACATTTAAATTTTAGTCAAAAAGAGGACATTAAACAAAAATTCAAAAAGGCAGAACAACAATATCCATGTTGAATGGACTTTTATGGGACAAGAATGTAGCTTTAGAAACCAAATTACAGACGTGTAAAATTTATCAATAAGCAGATTACATTAACTTATGTTGCAGAAAGTTGGATACTGAATAGAAAATTACATTTAAAATTCTTATCTACCGAAATGGACTATCTCATGAGATCTACTAGACACTCTAAGTTAGCAAAAATCTCTAATATCTTCTATAAATCTTTAAATATTTTAGACATCTCTAAATCCTTTATACTACATAAAGAACTAGAATAGTATAAGTATGTCCGCAGAATGCCTGAGAGAAGATCACCAAAACAAGTTTTAAAATGGAACCCACCTGGAAGAGGAAGACGTGGTCGACCTAGACTTAAATGGGTGGGCAATACTTAAAGAGGAGGAATGAAGGAATTAGTCCTGGAGGAATATGTTTGGAAGGATAGAGAAGAGTGGAGGAAGAGGATAAAAACCAGAACTTTAGATACAGTAACATGTTTTACATTGTAAACCTGTTTATAAATGAATAAATAAATAATTGTTATTACAAACCTTTTACATAGAGTAGTTTACCTCCAGAGAGGCTTTTTCTCAGTAATGGGATCGCAATTTTAAATAATATTTTAAGAATCCTGAGGTGCAGTTTTCTAGTACTGATAAGTGTGCAATGAGGGTGCATTGCTGCAGTTATATAAGAACTTTTTTTATATTTGCTAATTTAATAAAGCTTTTTAAATTCAATAGAATAGATCAGAATCTTTATTGTTACATAACGATTACATTGTGAGCTTAAGCTGGTGAACTGGTGACTCGTCTGGTTATATAAAACAAGAATTAACATAAAAGAGAAAACTAATTCTAATGCCTAGATTGTATAAAGGTATTATTTATGCAATATAAATTGTCAGAAATTATAATATTGTGTCCTCCATGAATTCTTGTCTGGAGTAATATGTCTTATCTAATAACATTTCTCTTATGCTTTTATTGAACAATTTTGAAGTCTTTATTTCTTTGGATCTTTGAGGCAATTTATTATGTATTTTATACCCATATAACAGGTGTTTACGTATAGTGTTAGTCTATGCATAGGGTATTTACGCTGGATTCTTTACGAGTACTGTAATCACGATTTTGTTTTCGCATACATTTGTCATAATTTGTATACACATAACTAACTCTAAAATATATACAGAAGGCATTGTTAAAATATGTAATTTTTTAAATAATGGTTTGCATGAATCTTTAAAGCTGGCATGCCGTGGTAACATGTCTGCCTCACGTTCAAGAGGTCCCGAGTTCGAATCTCGGTCAGGGTGAGTTACCTGGATAAGGTTTTTCCCGGAGTTTTTCCTTATCCTGAAAGACGAATGTCGGGAAAGTCTAAGCTCTATGGACCCTGGGCTCATTTTAGCATCATTTCACCCGTTCCATTCATCGTCCGATATGACTTAACTTTGGAGGACGTAAATTACAACAAACAAACAATAAAGCTGGCATGTAACATTATGCGTATTGTCACCCAATTTTCGGAAGGCACGACCAACTGGAGCTGGGTAGGGAACAGGAGGCATTAAGGCCACGCCCACCCATTTTATCTTGTAGCGCTAACATAGGGGATGGTTAGGAAAGTGTCACTGCACCGTCTCTTTCCCCTTCCCCTGACGTCTGGAACAATCGGGATGATGTTCCGTGCCGTGAAGCTTCCAGAAACAGCGATCTTCCTATTAAAGGGCTGCAGTAGACGACTCAGGCAGTTCTTGACGAGCAGCCGCGAAGAGCGCAGTGCTAGCGAACGGACTGGAAGTCTGCGTACGTGCATCAGAGGAGTTGTACGTAACTGTGAATGTGGAGTGGACCTGTGACAGACGAACTGGTGGATTGTAATTGAGTGCACTACGTAATTCTATGTAATCGGCAAGTGTTCCAACTGTAATTCGGTGGAAATAAAGCACATTTTGAGTTTGTGCAATTGAACTTTTAATTCAACGAACCCACAAAGTAAGAGTATTATTTTCTTTGAATTTTAAATACTTTTTCCCGTCCAGATGCGTTTCCCCACAATATTATACCATAGGCCAAGATGGAATGAAAATAGCAATAATAAACAATTTTTGTGCCTATATTCATTATATGTGTCAGGCGTAAAATATTATAGCAGGCCGAATTCAGTTTCTTGGTTATATGTTCAATATGGATTTGTTAAGATTATTGTCCAGGATTTCATAACGGAGATACAGTCAAAACACATTCTGATAGATCAAGAAACACTTCCGTGTTGTTTTGTAATTATTTAATTAGTATTATCTGTTTCTTGTCAAACGCACAGGAATTAAATCAGAGAAGATTACCATAAAAACGTTTTTCTGATATTAGGACAAAAATAAGCTTTAGGGAGGTGCCATCAAACTGAAGTAATCTAAATACCACCCATATCAAAATTGAATTATTGGTATAAGCTGCTTCCAACTTAATGTGAAAGAAAATTTCCTTTTTTTGTCGTATGATTAAGTACAAGTTTGCAATATATTTTTATTTCCCCATTAAGTGTGTCTGGAAATGCAGGCTTCCAAGCGACAGAGGTATTTTATCTACAAAATCAAAATGAACTTAAAGTCGAGTAGCAGATAATATCCGACATCAACTAATGCCCTCTGGCGCACATGAGTGGCAACTTATAAATGTCCCGCCATCTAGACATTTGTGGCTGAACTATAAAGTATGGGCTCAAATAATTAAAAGGCACAGCAACGTTAAACCACATTCCTGCAACATCTGGTAACATTATTGATCATTAAAGAGTGAACCGTTGAGGTTTTCTCCATCGTATCACGTATAAAAGTAGGGTGAGTGATGTAAATTCCATATAGCCATCTTAGTATATTCACTTAACGTACAGAAACCGGTACTAAACAAACGAACGTTGCCTAATACATGTGTGAAGTACCTATCTCTTGTAACAGTTAACTCCTTGAATACAGATACTTTGAATACGTGGGCGCCATCTTGATCAATAATTTATCATCCACGAACCGAGGTAACACGTTAATGATAGTCTGGATCTGTACGAGAAGACTTATTCTCAAATATTAGCTCCTATACATCCAATGGAATCAATTTAATCAGAGGTTTGGCAAGTCTTAGATCTTAAGATCGAAACGCCTCTCCTCTCGGGTACAGTCAGGACGATATAAACCGGACCGTTTCAAAATGTGGCGATTAAAATTGCCGAAAAGATTATGCAAATTCATCCATGCATTGGACTTTAAGCGAGGATCAGCATTTGTAACGTTAATTCCAAAACAACAATGATAATTTAATTACTAAGGTACACAGGCCAAGTTATAGATAAATTTAAGCTGTAACAAATGTGCCAGTTGTAAAACCTATACTTTATTTTCTCGCCGAGTATGGAGGAAAAGAGATAGAAATGATTTTCCAATGCATGAATGCACTCGTACTAGTTATTCTAAAGTCAAGAATTATTTAAAACAAACAGCTTTATATTTTAATTCAACTGTGATATTGTTACATAAGAACAATGTGTGCTCTATAAATAAAGTGATCAGATTTCTTAATGATGAACCCAACCACTTATCCAGAGCTTCCCTATTACCAATGTCATCATAAAGTATTCTAAAGAAATTGATTGCGTCTCGGCAGGGGGATCTAAACATGTTATTCCTGTTATCATTAGAAGTCGAATACAAGCACGATAGAAAGATTACATTGCACTGGATTATAATTTGTTTGTGAAGTTCTATTTGATAGGTAGGCAGATAGATAAAACATCTTTGTTGGAGTCAAATTATTGAAGTTATTACATAAATACTCAATACATGGGCCATTGACCGTAGATGCATACTTAAAGAAAGAAAAGGAGAAGAAACATAAGAGATAAATTGTTTCGGACTCACTGAACAAATATTATCTGGCTTCGCACTTTACCCTGGAACTGAACTGAAATGTTTAGTGTTTAACGCCCGCTTTTGCTACATACGGCACCGCAGGCGATGACACTGATGATACATGAGATGAAGATGGAGCACCGGTGGAATGAGATGGCGGGGGAAACCGGAGATCCCGGAGAAAACCCGCCCCAGCGCCGTGTTGTCCACCACAAATCTCACTTTGCGGTCGCCTGGGATCGAACCCGGGCCGCCTTGGTGAGAGCCAAGCGGTCTAACCATTGAACCACGGCGCGGCCTTTACCCTGGAAACTATCCATGTGGTTTTCAGACGCAAAATTAATGGCGGTTGGCAGGAGGTGCTAGTTAACACAACGCCCAATCAAATGCTTGTTAATGTTTACTTTACAGCTACAGTAATACCCCTTAAAGCGTTTTAATTTCGTCTTATTACTGTATATAGCTTCTCACCGCCCTTTGACATAATGCCTACGTCGTGCCTCGGCGCTAGTGACCAACGTTCAGCCGCCGTTAAATTTTTGTTTGTTTTGTTGTTTGTAATTTACGTCCTCCAACATTTAGTCATATCGGACGATGGACGGCATGGGTGAAATGGTGCTCAATGCGTCCGGGGTCCACGGAGCTTAGAGTTACCCGACATTCGTCTTTCAGGATAAGGGAAAACCCCGGAAAAACCTTATCCAGGTAACTCACCCTGACCGAGATTCGAACTCGGGACCTCTTGAACGTGAAGCAGACACGCTACCATCTACGCTACCGAGGCGGGCTGTTAAATTTTGTCACAGTTCCGCTGATCAGTAGTGGATTAACATGCCAGTCCTCTTCTAGCAGGACTTAAGCGTTTTCTTTTAGTACTTGAAGGCTTACTGGTTGTCCAACTATGCTCGTTGCGTTAAAAAGTCTTTATCCAACCCTCAAAGTGAGCAGATTCTGCTGCCATAACTGCTAGTTATCAACCTCGAACTCTAAAGCACTACACATATGAAGTCTCCCCAACGCCCAAAATGGATCGCAGTCCACTGTATAAGCTGTAGGTCCTCTCGCCTCACTGTCATCTTCACTACCACCCTACCATTGGAGATAATGGGCCCGCCCTCTGGGTGCCTCCACCTGAGAAATGGGTCCGGTCATCACGTGGTGGGGCGAGGTTACCCCAAAGGCCAAGCTGCCATATGGGGCGTGTTGGTAAACAACCAACCAACATATTTACACTAAATTTTCGAACTGTTTAAATTAAGCGTGATATATCATTTAAAACTAACGTGCTGAAGATAAATAATCTGGATAAAAAGACAGGTGTTTATCATTTCTGTCATTGCCAGAAAAATGTTAGCTTTTTATAGATTCTAATGTCAATTTTCAATTAGGCTTCAAACACAGATTAAGTAAAGTCTCTCCGCTAGGGATTTAAGTTTGTTGTCATTCGTAGTTCGTCACTGAGCTTAAGTGGCTAGACGATTTAAATAAGATTCTTTGTGGAATCGATAAGCGTGTAATTAAGGATTCTGTCCTGCTCATAACCATTCTACCTCTGCACTAAAACAATGGAATTCTAAAACAGAGCGTGACGAAGCAAAAGCATGGTCTTCCACTAAACCGTTCACATCGGCGAAAAGTCGGGAACGAGACGCCTGTACGCCGAAAATATGCCCGCTCGTTGACACCCAAGCAACCAACCACAGGTGATATTGTATGCTAATTGCGTTTTATTTTAAAGGGTGAACTAATGACGCAAGGTGCAGAAAGTATCAACACAGCTGAACAATAAAGAACTCTTGAAGATTTATGAGTAGGGTTTGAAGCTTTACAAGGGCAGATAATGTGAAATACTTATTACCAAGGACATTAAAATAATGCCACCGGGATACTGAATGACACTTACTCTTAACTTTCAGACGACATTCTTTTCTTATACTTTATGAATGCTGACAGCAACACTACCTATTGGCTCAGTTCCGCTGGTTTCATTCTTTTTTAATTGAGCGCAAATTCCTGAGTTGGGCTAAACCTTAAAGTAAAAACAATGGAGTACTACGTAAGTTCTTTGTGTTAAATGCCTTAGAAATATCAAGTGGAACAATTATTAATAGCTTACGCTGTGTAAACCTGGAGTGTTACTGGGCGGTTGTAAGTTTCAACACAAATGACTTGATTCAATGAAGTACTTGTGAAGGGCATAGTATATACCAGGTGAATCAGCTGCCCCTTATTCTCGAGTTTTATGCAGCCCGCATTTTATACTCCAACATGAAAACATCGACCACATTACCGGGTTCTACCCGCGTATTTAACATAAATGTTAAATATTCAATTAAATTAGTACTAATATAGATGTTACCACATTGCCTGTAATATATTCGTAATTAGACATCTGACGTTTGCACGTCTGCAAATGTACACTGGAACCAACGAATACTATATACAAGGGGCGTCCAGAAATTAAGTTCTGTTTCAATTTATCTCAGCTGCAGCGCTGCGATCGCAGTTCCGCACATGCGCGGTAGACGTTGTGTATCAAGGAGTAGAAACGCGAGTCATTGTGAGATCGCTGTCAGCCACGTACGCTTTGTTGCGCATGTTTACAATGTCAGTGTCGATTGAAAATCCCGCCGCTTGTGAAATCAGACCTGTGATTCGTTTTCTGAATGCTAGGAATGTGAAACCAATTGAAATTTATCAGCTGCAAATGGTTTAGTGTTTCTTCACGACAACGCACGACCACACACTGCAAGTGCGACGAAAAACAACTACAGGGATTTGGCTGGGACGTGTCTGACCACCCCCGTACAGCCCTGACCACGCTCCTAGCGACTATCATTTGATTTTGCATCTCAAATCTTTCCTTGGTGGTCAACACTTCAACAATGTCGAAGAGCTGAAAGAAAATGTTTCCAACTTGTTGAAGACACCTGCGGGAAACGTCTATGAAGGTATACAAAAACTTGTACCTCACTATAACAAATGCCTGCAAAATTTCGGCAGTAATGAGATAAAGTAGTTTAAGCGTTGTAGAATTTTGTACAATAAATATTTTTTCTGTATCTGTACACAATTTAATTTTATTGCCAAACAGAACTTACTTTCTGGACGTACCACGTATTAAATGGGATGTTTACCTCTCACGTTACTAGGTAGCTCAGTCAGAACGAGTGCAAAATTATGATGTCATCTGTCTACTGCGAAAGTGGTTCGAACCCCCTGCATAGGTATACTAGTTTTCTTTTTTTAATCACGTGATACAATTTACAAGTATCATTCTGAAAATTGTTATTATTTTTATTTTTAATTGTTTTATTTATATTTTATTGTATTGTTTGGTGTTTCTTTATTGGTGAACTACAAGTAGGTAGGTGGTTAAACACATCTATAGGTAGGTGCAACTGGATCATTTATACACATTTGAACACAGAAAACAAGAAATTAGAGTAGCGGAGTTTAACGTGGAAGTTAAACACAGTTATGCAGACAGAGGATTATTGTGCTATTAAAAATGTCGTTTCAAATTAGAATGTTTTGTGGCGCTGGAATGACCCCTTTTCTATTCCTGGAACACGACTCTTCTAACAACGTTGGAGCACGTAAAAAAAGAGACTCCTCTAACGAAGCAAGTGCTGGAACTGATGACCTTGGGTAATGCACGCCCTTAGGGACTTTGTAACTAAATTATTATGAATTCAGTTTCCAAGTATTGATGCACCTAAAAAAAAGTATTTACAATGGGGAGACTCGAACCTATGTCATTGGAGTTAAGGCACAGGAGACGTCATAATTCTATTCAGCTATTTCAGAACTGGACTGAAAGCACGTTCTGCGTGCAATAGTACGACTTATATGCCTGACGCTATATCATGCCACCTCGTGAGTTTTCGTACTTGATTTAGCCTTTTAAGACAGTTTTAATCATGTGCTTGGTGTTTTAATATGATTACATATATGGCAGAAGCTCCTATGGATGTTAATTGAGAGTAACGAGACGTAGTTTAAGCAAAACTATAAATACACCGTTGTAATATGTCCATTTTGACTGTACGGGTCCAGGCGTGTCCCTAATCTTTTCCTAACTTTTAGCAGCCAGCCAGCCAGCCAGCTCTAAGTACAAGAATCCACCATTTTCTTTTTAGCTGATGTTAATGTACTCAAATGATAGGTCCATTTTTTTCGAGGCTTTACTGAATTAATTTGCCATGTATACTCTAATAAAAAGTTTGTAAAATCAGCTGTGAACCGGAATTCACTCTCAGTAAAAGGGTCGTATGTTTTTCATATGTTCTTTGGCGAGGAGTGGGTTTTGTCCCCTAAGCCGCCATTCCTCTGAATTTTGTGCATTCCTCTTTCTAAGAACATCAAGCCACACAGTTTAGTAACTGAACTAAGGTTCACATGCCGTTTGATGGGTGGCCTACCTTCTAAAAAATAAGGCGTGGCTGAATCACCTGATATATTTTAAAATTAGACTGACATCACAACTAAGGTGTTAACAGCAGTAAAACGGAACCAACATCTTGCAAGTGATATACTCCAAGTGTAACTGGCTAAAGTTAGATATGCATCGTTTCCTACTGGATAGATTCGGGTTAAAAGCGAACTCTACTCCAGCCAATTAAGAATATGACGGCAGGAGGGATGGAAAACACGGCGAGTATTGCTCTGCTCTTAGGTGCTTTGTAAGTGTAATTATAAAATGGACTATATAAGACAGGGAAAGAGGGGTCTGGGTATTTCCCATCACACTTGCAGTTCGTTCTTTGTGCCCATTCTCTGTCGTCATGTAGGCATAGTACCAAGGAGGGTGGTCTGAAAAGTTTCCGACCTCAACATGAAGATGGCAGGACTCGTAAATAAAAGCTAGTGAATTTCGTTAATTAATCTATTGACGATTATCACCAAAGTTTCAGCCATTTTGGAAGCTCAGTTTTTATGTAACAGTCGGTTGAGTGAGTTGATGTAAGTGTTTTTATGAAAATGGACAAAATCGAGTCTCGAGCTTTCATTAAATATTTGTTTTTGAAATACAAATCAAAGATGAGTTGGATTCGGTGTATGGGGACTCTGCGCCATCATTTAAAACAGTGATATTGTGGGCAGCTGAATTCATACGTGGCTTGGAAGAAGATGAAGATGAACGTTCGGGACGTCCAAAAACTGCACCTACCGACGAAAACCTAGCCAAAGTTCACCAAATGGTGCTAGCCGACCGCCGAATTAAAGTGAGAGAGATAGCAGAGGCTATGAACCTGTCACAAGAACGTGTTGTCCCATATTAAATCAACATTTAGGCATGTGAAACCTGTCCGTGCGTTGGGTGCCGCGTTTGCTCACGTTAGACCAAAAACGTGTTCGAATGAACATCTCCAACGCTCTGTTGGCACAGTTTAGGCGCAATAAATCCGAGTTTTGGCGCCGATCAATTACTGTAGATGAAACTTGGATACATCGTTATGCGCTCGAAAAGGAAATACAGTCCAAACAGTGGATTGCGAAGGAGAACTGCCTCCATAAAAAGCAAGAACTGTTTTTTTTTTTGGCTGGAAAAATGTTGGAGACATTTATTGGGATAGTCATGAAGTTACGAAAAACCATTACAGGAGCGTGCTGCGCATCATTATTTGACAAGCTGAAGGCAGAAATTGCGGAAAAACGACCACATTTGTAGAAGAAAGAAAATATTCTTTCACCCAAACAACGCACCGTCTCACACCTCAGTGGCTGCAATAGCAAAAATCCACGAATTACTGTTTGAACTGCTTGACCATCCGCCTCACTCACCAGATTTAGCCCCAAACGAATTCTTGTTGTTCCTTCATCTGAAAATTGCGTTTGGGGGACAAGGATTTTTGTCAAATGAAGAGGCAATCACCTTCGTGAGCAATTACTTTGCAGAGAAAAACGTCGAGTATTATTTGGACGGGTTACACAAATAGGAGCATCGCTGGGAGAAGTGTGTAGAGTTACAATGTGACTATGTTGGAAAAAAAAATCTGGAAAAAAATTATTATATCTTTATTAGCTCGGAAACTTTTCAGACCACCTATGTACATAAGTTGAATAATATTTCATCCAAAAAAACTGTTGTGATTTCAGCGGAAATGAATATTTTTATTCCCATTGTAAAAATGTTTAGACAACTCTGTTTGAATCTTTGACAAAACAACTCAAAAACCTAACACTGAATATATATTAAACTTGGTATTTAAATTCAAAACCATACAGGAATGCAGCGCGAAGAAAACGCCCCTTCCTGAGCTAGCTCTACATTTTTTTTATTTTTTTTTATTTTACGTCGTCCAACGTTAAGTCATATCGGACGGTGAATGAAATGGGTGAAATGATGCCGACATTCGTCTGTAAGGATAAGGGAAAAACCCGGAATAAACCATATCCAGGTAACTCGCCCTGACCGAGATTCGAACTCGGGACCTCCTGAACGTGAGGCAGACACGCTGCCTACCATCTACGCTACCGAGGCAGGCCTAACTCTACAGGAAAGTGTTTCAAAATTTTATATTTTCTCAAAATGGTTCTAATGTTTTTTATTAAAATATCACTGGTTTAAGATGTTTACTTCACTAGTAATATGTATTACTTGCACTTTCTGGGATAAGTCTGACAAGACTTCTTCATTCGGAAGGAATGTTCTATAATTCTGAACTGATCAGGCAAGTGTACTACAGAGAACATAGACACATGTTTTACCTTGTGTAACACAAATTATTTTAGCTATTTCGTAGCATCAGCCATTTCAGAAGAATCCTTTCTCATTATTCATTACTTCTTAGTGTTAACGCTCACAGTTGTTTCCCCATGATATTGCAGAAAGAGTGCCGCTCTTCAGGAGATGTGAAATAAAGATTCATCTGGTTTATGCAAGAACAGATTGTAGAAGCTATATAAAAATCTGATTTATTGCACTCATATGCGTTCTCTACTCATTTTTATACAAACGTTTATTCTTCTATTTCATGTTAATAGAGCTAAAATGTTGCATAAATAGATTAATTATATTTCCAATGGGGTCACTGGGAATATAACAATAAAGTACACTTAAACGGTAATCAAATGCTTGAAGATTTGGTCGCTATCATGTGGATTTGAAATTCCGTTCCCTTTGCAAGCACAAAATTAGGATCCCTCTGAAATTGTTCACTCCACAAAAAATGCATTTCACATAAATATATGCTTTAACGAGGTCTACATTTGTGTGTAGTATGATTTTCTCTATCTCTTATGGTTTATGGTTTGTTCAAAAGTCATCTAGAATGAAGAAAGCTTAAATTATCCGCAGAAAATGCAAGATATGTTTAATTTATTAAAACTATCTTAAATAATGGCATTTTAATCAATTTATTTAGAGCCATTTCTGAGAAAATTAAACCTTTAGTTTCAAGTTTTCCACATACAAATTAGTTTAAATTGAGCGATTTTCTAGAAAATATTTGTTTCCTATTCCTGGAAGACGCTAAGTTTAACTACTGTCGGGTTATCACGTAATTTGAAAGTTACGTGACACTACAGTCAGTAACATAAGCAAAGAAATGACGTTCCCTATTTGAAGTAATCTGAAACTAGGTTTTGCCATAATTTGTAAATAGACTATAACGGTATACTACTATTGATTTGAATTGTACCAAACGGTTTTAGTAACGGAAATGTGCCCGCCTCTGTAGCGTGGATGGTAGCGTCTCTGCCTCACGTTCAAGAGGTCCCTAGTTCAAATCTTGGTCAGGGTGGGTTACCTGGATAAAGTTTTCTGGGGTTTTCCCTTATCCTGGAAGAGGAATGTCGGGTAGCTCTAAGCCCTATGGACCCTGGACTCATTTAAGCATCATTTCAACCCTTCCACTCATCGTCCAATATGACTTAACGTTGGAGGACGTAAATTAAAAAAATAATGGAAATATGGCAATATCGAAGGGATTATTATATAAATATACAGGATGTTTCAAAACGACACCAAACGAATATACAGAAGTAGTTGGTCAGCTTCTATGTGACACATATAGACAGCGTTTACCGCCAATATAGCCGCATAACAAAACGTTACAAATGAGTGTGGATTAGGCAGTGACTGGAACACCACGTGCCTCACACTATCGAAGTTCCCAGGTAGGTGACACACCGCGTCGCCTGCTGTAGAAATATAACGGAATACTCCACGGTAGCTTAGCTCTCTTTGGCTAATGACACCGCAATAAAGAAGCTATTCTTTAGTTATTTGTTTATAGGAGTTATATGTTTTGCAACATTCTGTTATAATAGTCCATGACGGCAAATAAGCTGGTGGACATATGCAATTTAAACCTTTTAGGGGGAATTTAAGGTCAGTGAGTTTGAGGATGGAAGCATTAAATGATAAAGAGAATAGAGAACAAATCAAAGAATTGTATATAATGTTATGTTCCAAAAGTGTTTAGAACACTTATATACTATAACTTAAACATTCATAAACTATTTAATAATTTTGAAGGGCAATTGTGGTTAAAACCATAAATTTATGCATTTTCTCCGCCAAATATAAATTAGTATACCTATAATATCAGTAAGTACACATTTTAATATTCGCATTCAACAATCATTTAAGTTAAGCTAAATTTCTTTAGAAATTTGAGGTAAAGATATAAAGTTATTGTGGTCTACTGAGGTATTGGATACCCGACTCGGTAGCGTAGATGGTAGCGTGTCTGCCTCACGTTCAAGAGGTCCTAAATTCCAATCTCGATCAGGATGAGTTACCTGGATAAGGTTTTACCCGGGGTTTTCCCTTATCCTGAAAGACGAATGTCGGGTAGCTCTAAATACTATGGACCCTGGACACATTTGAGCATCATTTCACCCATTTCATTCACCGTCTGATATGACTTAACGTTGGAGGAAGTGAACTTACAACAATAACAAAAGGGATTTTGAGGCCTGAAATGTAAAGTAACTAAATATTAAATATTAACGTCGGCAATGGTGTCACCATGTAATCTTTGTCCAGTCAAAGGATGTTCTAGCACTGCGTTTACAAATAGTATAGGCCATAAAGTAAGGCAGCACAGTTCATTAAATAACTGGGATATCTATTGCCATAATGCATTTAACTTTCGGTAAAAGAATTGCCAAAATTTCAAAAATGAACATTATGAACTCTTAAAATGTTATATAATATATACAGAAGATTTAATTTTAGTGAACTTATGTTACTAAATGTTGTTCCTAAAGGATTACAAAAAGTAGATGTGAGCACTGTACTGCGCAGCCACGTTTGAATTGTGAGAGGTTTGGAGGATAGGTACGTGACTCCCGCCAGGCGTGAAGCATGCAAGGCGACAAGTGTACTCCGAGACAAGTAAAAAACAAAAATGCCAGGTTTACGAGTGACTATGAAACTACGTAAACTGCCGTATTACTTTATCTGAGTATATTCAATATTGGTATTTATAATTTAGCTAACCGTAGCGATTTTAGTTTTCCAGTCATTTCAAGGTCCTTAACTCGACATGGCATATTAACCATTCCATGAGGAAATTAAATAAATGGCTATATGCCATAAGAGGGAAGAACAATTTATTGACAACTCCAATTATACAAATATCAACACTAAGATCGCACCCAAGTCCTTAGCATGAAGGGCATGCGGTTAACTCTACACCACTGTAAACATATTTCTGTTACTACCATTTAGCTATCAAGGGGTTCAAAAACACTAGTCTTCTTACCATCGCACTCTTACTATGTCATATACACTTTGACCAATAAGACGTTATTGTTGGCGTTTATCATTTGTTTTCCTCGTGGATATAGAGAGAGCTTCACCAAACAGCACGACACCAAACAATAAAAAAAGTTAACATATATAGAAGCAATTCCAGCAATTAATTTAGTAAGTTATTTATTGAATGTATTTCTTGTAATCTTTACATATATACTGTGAGTGCATGAATTACGTAGATTCGGAAATCTAGTTTGCAGAAATTTAGAACAGCTTTTGCTAGAGTAAATAAAGACGCCAAATTGACAAGCAGCTGCCTTCGAGGCTGACTCGGTGTTTTGCAGCACGAAAACAAATGAAAGAAAACTCTGCGGTACACTTCAATCGTCGACTGTCGCAATAACCAACAAACAACTGCCGCTTCTAACGCCTCGCCGGTATTTATACCCCCCCCAGCCATTGTTTCTAGAAAACTGCAGATCTTTCGAGAACTTTAGTGGCAGCAACAATGGACAGAACGCTCTGGAGCCTCTCTCTGTCTTTTTCTCTCATATCAAGCGCCCGGCTCCGGCCTGTGTCAGCAGCAAAACAATGCCACACTGTGAATCTACTTTCCTATGATCATGGGACACTCAAAAATACCCCACTCGAGTTTTTATTTCATCTAGACAAACCAGAAAACTTTATTAAGACTACTGTTGATTAAAATATAGAAATTCTCTTACAGAAGACATGAAGGCCAATAAAACAGATAAACTCACATTCACATTTGGCGAGTCTGACTTCATTTCGTATAGGTAGATTCCAAGTTGTCATAACTTCGAAAGATTACTTACCTGAAAGGAAAAAGAAGAAGAATTAATTACACATTTCATTTAAATGTGAATAATCTCTACATCCTTACAAGAGGAGACAGAATCATAACAGAACATTTGGGTTAAAGTGAGACACAATTTATCCCTTTATACACATAAGTATAGTACTTTTACTTGTATTTTATTCAGGTAGTTATGGTTAAATTTATAAGAGCAAATAGAATGTAAGTTCTGTTTCAATTTATCTCCGCTGCAGCGCTGCGATCTCAGTGCCGCACATGTGCGGTAGACGCTCTGTATCAAGGAGTAGAAACGTGCGCCATTGTGATATCGCTGTCAGCCACGTACCCTTTGTTGTGCTTGTTTACAATGTCGGTATTGATTGAAATTCCCGCCGCTTGTGAAATCAGATCTGTGATTCGTTTTCTGAATGCTAGGAAAGTGAAACCAATTGAAATGCATCGACAAATTTGCGATGTTTACGGACAAAATGCGACTGGTGATACATGGTGATTAGATGGGTCCGACAGTTCAATGAAGGACGTAGTGAAGCACGATGAAGAAGGAAGTGGGCGTCCATCTTTGGTTACAGAAGAACTGGTTCACGCGGTTGATGACAAGATTCAGGAAAACCGCAAGTTTACAATTAGTGCTCTCACTAAGGAGTTTCCCCAAATCTCACGATCACTAGTTCATGAAATTGTTGGCGAAAAAACTGAAATTTCGTAAACTTTGCTCATGCTGGGTGCCAAAGATTCTTACTGAGCAACTCAAAACAAAACGGATGGGTAGTGCCCGTTATGATGAAGGCGGCGAAGAATTTCTGACACAGATAGTCACAGAAGATGAAAATTGGGTTTCTTACGACACCCCTGAAAGTAAGCGTCAATCAATGGGATGGAGGAACATCTCATCCCCAGCAAAGGTTAAGCCGAAACAAATCTTGACACCTCGAAAAATGATGTGCACAGTGTTCTGGGACAGTTGAGTCCAGAGGGTCTACTCCCATTAGCCTTGAACCCGTAGGAACAAGATCCGGGCCTCTTTCAACCAGGGAGTTATCCGAGCTGTCCCTTAAAGGGCGCCCGGCATCCTCCGTGGGGCTTTCCATTAGGGCAAGACCTACTTTCCTAACAAGTCCCCCATCTGGTCCTAGGGACACAAGACGGGACGGAAGTGGATACGCCACTTACGCGCGTCAACACTCAAGGTGAAGACTACCGATATGACCTCGGTGGGGCCGTCTGGTGATCTAGCACACCTTCTACTAGCTAAGCAGGCTAGCACCCGGAAACTTAATGGCTTCCCTCAACCCCGTCCGAAGACGTACCCAATCTCCCACGGGTATCGGGAACACACTGCCCCCTCAAGACCATCCCAATCCGAACAACTCCCGAAGGAGGGGCTCGGCTGTTTGGCCCGAGGTTCCTCTAGTAACGTCAGAGGTACCTCGAGTGCTAAGGGTCCGCAGCGCCCGCACTTTGGCAGCTGAAAGGGACGGATCCCTTCCCCTACGGGGCAGTGTTCTGGGGCAGGAAAGGCATCTTACTCATTGATTTCTTATCGCGTGGTCAAACAGTGAAAGCAGATGTTTATTGCGAGACACTTAGGAAATTGCGCCGCGCAATACAGAATAAGTGCAGAGGAATGCTCTCAAAAGGTGTTGTGTTTCTTCACGACAACGCACGACCAAAAGCATCCTACAGGGATTTGGCTGTGATGTGTTTGACCACTCCCTGTACAGCCCTGACCTCGCTCCTAGCGACTTTCATCTGTTTTTGCATCTGAAATCTTTCCTTGGCGGTCAACACTTCAACAATGACGAAGAGCTGAAAGCAAATGTTTCCAACTGGTTGAAGACACAGGCAGCAAACTTCTATGAAGAAGGTATACAAAAGCCTGTGCCTCACTATAACAAATGCCTGCAAAATTTCGGCAGTTACGTGGTAAAGTAGTTTAAGGGTTGTAGAATTTTGTGCAGTAAATAATTTTTCTGTATCTGGACACAATTTAATTTTATTACCAAACAGAACTTACTTTGTGGACATACCTCGTATTTTCGTCCGTATGACGTAATGACAAATAGAGAAAGTGAGGAAGGTACGCGGGAGGGGGAGAGAGCGAGAGAAGTAGGGAAGGAAGGAAAATGTCTTGCTTCAGAACTTCATATCACCATTGGTATATAACCCTAATTGAGTTTGAATGCTGTGTTAAATAGAGGTTTATTGTACACATTAACATAAATAATTATGATAAACAGGAAACCAGTTAGTATCGCAGAAAAACCTTGCCCACGAAGCAGCCAATGAGAACTGGTTGGTGCACGTGACAGCTTATGGATACGATGTGGAACAGGGTTTAGATACACGTTTCCAAATCATTATGACTGGTTAATGAGATTATTTGCAACAGACCCCACCGTCTCAGACTAGGGGAGATGCGCCCAGTACCGCACGGTTCCGTGGACAGGGAACTCCTTGAGTACCAACTTCGTCCTACAGCGCACAACAGAATTTCGTTCACTACTCCACGTGAATTGTCCCGCTTTATTCATCGTCTTCCCGTTAAAAAGTCTCCCGGTCATGACCTTATCCCTAACGTTGTGCTGAAGAATTTGACAAACAAAGCCCTAGCTTATTTATCATCAATCTTCAATGCTGCTCTGCGCATTGGTCATTTTCCATCTACATGGAAACATGCGGAAATTATAGTCTTCCACAAGCCCAACAAGCCAAAAAATCTTCCCTCAAGTTACAGACCAATCAGCTTATTACCTACACTTTCTAAGCTTTTTGAAAAGATTATTCATCAACGTATTTCTCATTTTTTGATCCATAATCAGATAATTCCGTCTTTTCAGTTTGGCTTTCGCCCGAAGCATGCTACCACTCACCAATTGCTCAGAATCACGCAGTCTATTATTCAAGGTTTCGAAAACAGGCAATACACCGTAGCAGCATTCCTAGATATCGCCCAGGCATTCGACAAGGTGTGGCACAGTGGACTACTACTTAAAGCATATCGCATTGGTCTCCCTTATTATCTGATACAAATCATAGCAAGTTTTCTCACCAATAGAACCTTTGTGGTGCGCATTGCTGGTTTCACATCCACCCGACGGCCTATTTTAGCAGGTGTACCTCAAGGTTCAGTACTTGCACCACTCCTCTTTAATATATTCACTTATGATCTTCCTGATATAGCTCCAGTTTGTACGGCGTTATACGCAGATGATACTGCTCTCTATTATTCTCACGCCAATATTCTTCATGCCATTCAGAAACTGCAAATTGCCCTAGATCAATTAGCTCATTGGTTCTCTCACTGGCGCATTTCCCTCAATACTAACAAGACAGAGGTTAAGATCTTCTCTTTACGACCTTATAGGGATCCTCCTTCACTACGGCTGCTGGGGGAACCGCTCTCATGGTTACCAAGCAATGTGCCAGTGAAATACCTTGGGGTGTTACTGGACACCCGACTTACTTGGAACGCCCACATCTGTCGGTCTGTTACGCTTGCGTTTGCCCGGCTATCAAAACTGTACCCTCTACTCAACAGGCGCACTTCACTTGGTTATGAATCCTCCCTGCTTCTTTACACATCTCTAGTCCGTCCTATTTTTACCTATGCAGCTCCAGTCTGGGGTGGCACCTGTAAGACTAATCTCCGCCGACTGCAGGTACTACAAAACAGGGTGCTTCGTACAGTTACAAACGCTCCATGGTTCATCCGAAACCAGCAGCTTCATCATGAGTTTGGTCTTTTACCCGTTCACCAATACATCCGACGCCTGGCACGTCCATTCTTTTACCATCTCCAGGAGGTCCCTGGAGCTGTTACGTACCGTCTCGGCTGTCGCACTCGCCAGCCAACTCGCCTGAAGCGCAGACTGCCCCAAGATCTTCTCCTGAGTGACGTCTCCAGCACAGACTCAGACACGTGATTACTACCATAAGACTTTAAGTTCTCAATTTGTGTTACAGTTATCCTCCATATTTAGTTAGAGGAGTCGTTCATGGCTACCTCCATTGTTATGTGTCCTGTTCCTATGTATCTTATAACTAACATCTGTAAAGCATAATTGCTGATCGATGGATAAAATTAAAAAAAAAAAGTACCGCACGGTGTCAGTATCTCGTAGTTGCCGATAGATAGTAGAAGCTCATGGTGTGTATTTAGACAAACAACTATCTTTGTTACCAAAGGAAAGATTTCCCTCCTCTTTGACCATTGAATCAGAAGTTATTGTTCAGAGAAGTCGTGTAGTGAACTGTAGCTGTGATGTTAATAACTTGCTGACACTGCTGCTGTCTTGTCCGGTGAAGAACTAATTAAGTATTTGTACTCATATTATTTGTTATTAAGTAGACTACACAAACACAAAATACAGTGTCGGTTTAAAAGAATCGGGCCGTGCTATGACGTTATATATACGTACATGTGAGTTGCTCAGTACCGTACGATAGCAATTTTCCCAGTACCGTCGCGAAGGTATATTTTTATCCCCTGAACTTGCACTGATATTAGATTAATTTTTGTTTATAGGCATTACTGTCAACATGGAGGCCAAAAATAGAGAAAAATGGTTAGAAGAAAATATCAAACAAGCATTAAAGAATGTGATAGAAAGATCAATGAGCCTGGGAGTAGCAATATATATTGCTGAAACATTAACATCGACTCTGTATAAGTTGATGTTGCAGAAAAAGGCACAAAAACAGAAGAAAAAACAAGTAGCAAAGGAACGCAAGACTAACATTACTAAAACTATAAACAGAGAACCTAGCTCTAACTCTGTGCCAAGAGAAACTGGAAATAGTGAAAAGCCTAAGGCTAAAAGAACATTAAATTTTGGAACCAAAACCAGTGTCGATTGAAGCGTTCTAACAGAGTATATCATTTGCTTAGAAATCACAGACGAGGCTTGGGTTCAGCATGTATTGCGCAAGGGTTGGGCACGTATTGAATGTACAGGGCAAGAGAACATTGAATTTTATAAATGTAATCACTGTGTTTAAAAAAAAATGTTTCATTAGTTCTAAGACATTTTTATTTTGTTGAGATAATCTCTAGAGAACGTTTTGAAAAACATATTATCATGTTACCGTGTTCTGTTTTTGTCTCAAAATACAGTAATTATGATAAGAGTAATTATCTCGTGATTTATTACGCAGTTCCGCTTCCTTTATTTAGAAATATGTATTTACGTCTGTCCGGTACTGGAAAACACTTTTTGAGATGCGCAAGTATCACTAATATTTACAGTCAACATGACTCGCGTTCATTAATGTTCATTACTAATGTTGTTTCCTTATGTTATTGGTTTGATAATAATAGTAACGCGCTACTTCTTCTGCATTACATTTTCTTTAAATGCTGAAGAAAACTTAGGTGTGCGGTACTGGGCGCATCTCCCCTACATGTTACGTTCGTATACGGCGTTCGTTTCTTTCAGCAGAAATGGGATCATCATTTACCTTCACTTGAAAATCTCTAACGTGCAATCTTTTCATTAAGTATCGTGTTACATTTCATTTGCACTTTATGATAAAGGAAAGAACATGATCATTAAAATAGTAACCCTGAAAGGCACTGTTGCCCCTTCATTCATCAGACGCTTTTAACACGCAACACCAACACGGATGGACCAAACAGGTGTATCTTGGGACAGAGTGTACAGTGCTGCGACGAAGTATTTATGGACCGACACTTTAAAGCCAATTTCGAACCGGTTTCACTCCCAAGGTACCTCAAACGCTACAGAAATTTCTTTTGGTTAGGTGATTAGATTCTACACCTAATTTATTAATCCGATCAATGCCAATAAAGGTTTACGAAGCTAGCATATTTCCACCTCATCTTTAAATTTAATAATTTCCCCCACTTTACCCATTACTTCGTAAATTATTTGCACGTAATTTGGTGATATGTGCTGTAGCATACGGAGTTATGGCTTCATTTTGCTACTGCACTGCCTTGAGTACTAGTTAACATTGTTAAGGTAACCATGTAATTATTGATCCTATCGTGTACATGAAGGATTCCGTAACTTCGAACTGAGTTTCCTCTTTGAAAGGAAACCATCATTCATCATATTTCCACATTGTTCCTCAAATTAAAATAAGGCTTGCTTCTGTGATAATTATAGGAAGTTTATTGTTAAATGCAAGATATAAGTATTCTTCCTTTACTTTAAATCTGCCACTCATTTCAGTCGACATACATAGAACATAACTATTATGTGTTTCAAATGGGAAGAGTTCTCGCCTGTAGCCAATCAGATGCGTTAGAGTCTTCAGCGTTGCCATGCCATAATCCCCACACTTTTTATACTTCCCTCTCTCTGTCGCACACTTGCCCGCCTCGGTAGCGTGGTGGTAGAGTGTCTGCCTCACGTTCAAGAGGTCCCGAGTTCGAATCTCGGTCAGGGTGAGTTACCTGGATAAGGTTTCTTCCCGGGTTTTCCCTTATCCTGAAAGACTAATGTCGGATAACTCTAAGCTCTATGGACCCTGGGCTCATTTGAGCATCATTTCACCCATTTAATTCATCGTCCGATATGACTTAACGTTGGAGGACGTAAATTACAAAAAACAAACAACAAACTGGCGCACACTTGCGAGTGTTCTTGGCGCTAGACGTAAGGTAACGAAAATTGAATTTTCCAAAGTTTTGTAATAATGCAGTTGTTGAAATAACAATTGCAACATGAATATTCGTATATTACGCAAATATTTTAAATATTTAGTTTAAGCTTAATTATAGTTTATGAATTACTTATTTTTCTAATGGAACAAAAATATCAGCGGTGCATCCGTATAGCTGTGAATGTTACTTACGTTAAGAGATAATTCGCCATTGTCATTGTCTTCAACGTCTGAGTATTGTAAATTTATGATGATAGGTTCCAAGATCTCGTTACGTACAATTTCTTTCCAAAAGTCGTCTTCTTGTACTTTATCTGATGTCTCACGCAGTTTCCACAGTCTTGTTGTGTTCCTTGTCAAATTCTTCGTGAATAAGACGTTCAATATCAGTCAGTTTAAAAATATTATTTCTGTTTTCAACGTAATTTGAGCCCACATTAACTTAATTGGATTGTTCTGGCAGTAGTAAGGGGGAAGGTGGATCGTGTCTCATTGATCCAGCTGATACACTTTTTCATGGAAGAGTAACTGAATAATGCTGCTTTGAACTCTCGAGAATAAATAGAGATTACGAACCATTCACAAACAAAGATATGTGACCAGACACGTTCTGCCAGACTAGCAAGAAGTGTATCGTTTCCTCTTATCGAATTTAACAAACACCTTGTCTTATTTAAAGTGCATATTTCTTTTACCACGTCATGTCAAATGTTTAGGTTTCAGTTCTGAGTAATTTCAAATATACCCACAAAGTCACAATATGTTACGCATTTATGGGGACATAATAATTGAAGTAGTATGTCTTCGAAAACGGGGGCGGCATTCGGAAAACATTCCGTATTTACGTTGTGCAGAACTTTTTGAAATCACACGTTACCAACGAGCACAGATATCTTCATCGTTGTGCCTGTTTATATCATTTAAAATTCACAACGTGCCTGTAAATTCACTACGTTTCCCGGCTTCAGAAAATCAAAATATGGCCAGCTTACCCAAATTAAAAAACCAAGTAAAACTTTTTGTTATTATTGTCGTTATTTATGTGTGAAACTACGTCTATTTAAGGGTTACTTTAGTTTGTGATTTCTCTCGCAGCCCTTTAAAAAGTGAAAAACAGGAGACAGTTGAGCAACTAACGCAAAAAATTTGGAGCACTGTGACAACTGCCCAGCTTCACCTCACCTCACCTCACCTCACCTCACCCCACCACTACGTTCCAGATCGAAACCCTTTTGGCTAATTTACAACTGTGTCGCTTTCTGAGTGTAAAACAGTGTACACACTGTTCGATCTTGAATAATTTTGGTATGGATTGAAGTACAACTCTCGAATTTGGAGGAGACTTGCATCAAACTTGGAAGGTTACATTCCAAGATTGCCTCATGCAATGAATGTAGATCACCCAGACCAATTAATTGAGTACTATAAGTGATTTGAAAATATGTAGTGCGACGATGGGACTTCTGCAGACAATATCGTCTTGTCTGATGAAGCATAAGTCAAACTGAAAGGGACAAGTGCGTGTAGTGGGCTCCTATGTAGGAACAGTCGTCAATTCAACTGGGCTTAATGTATGGCTTTTGGGTTCAATAGAAATTTTCTCTTCGAACTTACCGGTTCAGTTTATCTGCAGATATAATTGTACCTGCAATGTGAGAGCTATATGGCCACAAGAGGTTTTTATCTGCAAAAAGATGAGGGCCCAGCTCACCGCTATCGAGACAACGGAGACTATCTTAATGAAACTCCTTCTCAATGATGGATCAACTGAAGAGGCACTAGTGAAAATCCACAATGATTCCCAGAAATTTATTTTACCTCTGAAGGATTTAACAAGGAAGTTGTGTAATGGACACAACTACCCAAATTGGCTGCATCATGAGAACACATAAAAATTTAATGTGCAGCAATTCCGCTGAATATGTAACAGCAGCCTGCTTCTGACACTGTATGGCTGATGATGGAGACACATCAAGCACTTCCATGAATTCAAAAAGTGAACATTAAGCTACACCTTCACCACATTTGACAATTTTATCTAAATTTATTACAAAGTTATTGAGATCAAACAGTATATATATATATATATATATATATATATATATATATATATATATATATATGGAAAGTTAGAGTCAGACTGAAAAATTCAATACCATAGCTGGGATTTCAACCACGGATCTTCTGGTCTCCGTCCAGCCGCTCTTACCATTGAGCTGCTATGGCCAACGTGCCGACAAGACATGACAGAACAATTAATTTTCATTAATTGACCTAATAGTGGTTAACTATAAAGCCCGGGCCTTAAAGTACTTACACGTTGTAAGTCGCCATTAAGGTAGTTGTCTCATGTGTTTATGAGAACTCCTAAGTGGTTTACCGGGAAATATGCGAGTCAGTTGGAGAATTTAATGTTATATCGGCACGTTGGCCATAGTAGCTCAAGGATTAGAGCGGCTGGACGGAGACCAGATCTGTGGTTCAAATCCCGGCTATGGCATTGAATATTTCAGTTTGACTCTACCTTTCCATACCTTAGCCTGCACACAGCCAGTGTGAAAGGACAATTAATTTCCAGTATATATGTGCGTTATTTTGGATCTCTCTATATGTGAAAATTATACTTATATGTATTGTTACCTCTTATATCTTAAATACTTACTGTAACAAAATACACGTTAGCAACCATACGCTCACTTGTTATTCTCTGTAAACTTTGTTTTTTTCGCTTAGTTTCCTTAGCACATCTACATCTGCTGTGGTGTCTGAAAGAACTTCCTTCAGAAAGAGAGAGCAGGGTCCCATTATCTATTTGTGTCACACAGACGAACACTAAAAATATACACTTTAAAAGTAGAAGGCAATGGCTGTCTAACGAAGAGAATTAGAAATTATCGTTAGCTTGTAGATTCTTATCTTCCTCTTAAACATCTCGAACCCTTCCATTTAACGACAGCCGTGTAGAAAGGAAAGATTAATGAAGAAGACAAGCGTAGACACATTTTCTTTTGGACATTTCTGCACACACATACGGAATTTTAAACTGGTCATTTAGTATTGATTTGCTCGATTGCCACCAACAAGACACATTCGGTGCTACATGCAAGAGCGAACAAGATTTCAATCTACGATAACATTTTAGCAGGTCTGAGTCAGTCCATATAAAAGACAAGTTTTCAAAGCTGCAAAATTTTGTGGGTAGATTTTAGTATATCGCAGAGGTTTCACGTTTATCTTCTGGAGTAGTAGCTCAAACAGAAAAGTTAGAAGGTACACCGGCGATCGATAAATATATTCATCACTAAAAGTAATTGACCCTGGCCCGCTGAGCATATATATGCAAGTACTGTCTCAGGTTGGCCAGTTTGAGTCCCGAACAGAAGTCGTGCATTACGCTTCATGTCTCTTTTATAAAAGGGGGGAAGAAGACACATCTTAAGAGGGTTAAATCATTAATGTTGAACGATATTTTTCTTAAAATCCGTACAGTTTTACTGTTTAAATAACAAAAATACAATTTATTTTAAGGAAAACCTTAAAAATATCTTAATTATATCATTTATGCACATTCCTTGCAATGGAACATCCGCGGTTTACTGTAGCACTGTACTGCCATCTTCCGGAGTGTAACTACAACTGTTTTCTACTTAATAGTAACGCAAAGACATATATTTTAAAGTTCGTAGTTTATAACAACAAGTATTTATATTATCTTAAACAATCCTTATAAATTAGTTTTACTTCTTTAAACATTTAGGAATTGAAGTATGGTGTCTTGAGATGACTCATACAGATACAATTTTTTTTTCTATTTATAATGTTAATACTAATTTGCAAAATATATATGTCATTAAACTGTAATGGATAGAGATACTTATGTGATTTTTAATGATTTCGTGTGTGTAAATCCTTACGTATGACCTCAACATGAAGATGGCAGCACTTGTAAATAAAAGCTAGTGAATTTCGTTGCTCATTTGTTGACAGTTACTCACCAAAGTTCAAGCCATTTTGGACGCTCAGTTGCTATGTCACAATCGTTTGAGTGAGTTTATGTGAGTGTTTTTATGAAAGTGGACAAAATCGAGTCTCGAGCTGTCCTTAAATATTTGTTTTTGAAAGGCAATACGCCTACGCAAATCAAAGATGAGTTGGATTCTGTGTATGGGAACTCTGCACCATCATTTACTACAGAGAAATTTTGGGCAGCTGAATTTAAACGAGGCCATAAGAGCCTGGGAGACGATGAACGTTCGGGACGTCCAAAAGCTGCAAATACCGACGAAAACGTCGCCAAATAGTGCTAAATGACCGCCGAATTACAGCTAGAGAGATAGCAGAGGCTATGAACATGTCAAAAGTACATGTTTGTCACACATTAAATCAACATTTAGACACGAGAAAGCTGTCCGCGCGTTGGGTGCCGCGTTTGCTCACGTTAGACCAAAAACGTGTTCGAGTGAACATTTCCAACACTCTGTTGGCGTAGTTTAGGCCCAATAAATACGAGTTTTGGCGCCGATTAAATACTGTAGATGAAACTTGGATACACCGTTATACGCCCGAAACAAAATTACAGTCCAAACAGTGGATTGCAAAGGGCAAAAACTTTTTTTTCGGCTGGGAAAGTGCTCTTTTTTTGGGGGGGGGGGGAATAGTCATGGACTTATTTTAATCGATCATGTTCAAAAAGGAAAAATCATTACAGTAGCATACTACGCATCATTATTTGACACGCTGAAGGCAGAACTTGAGGAAAACGGCCACATTTGCAGGAAAAGAAAATCCTGTTTCACCAAGAGAACGCACCGTCTCACACCTCAGCAGTTGCAATGGCGAAAATACACGAATTACGGTTTGAAGAGCTTGACTCACCAGATCTAGCCCCAAGCGTTTTCTTTTTGTTCCCTCGTCTGAAAATTGCGCTCGAGGACAGAGATTTTCGTCAAATGAAGAGGCTATCACCTTCGTGAGCAGTTATTTTGCAAAGAAAAACACCAAGTACTATTTAGACAGGTTACAGAGTTGGGAGCATCGCTGGGAGCACTGTGTAGAGTTACAAGCGGACTATGTTGGAAAATAAAGAAAAGAGTCTGAAGAATGTGTTGTATCTTTATTAGGTCGGAAACTTTTCAGACCACTTATGTAAAAGGGAACATACGCAGTGCCCAAGACAGTAAGTTAAAAAACGTTTTAGTAACTAAATTGTGTAGAATACATTGATGGCTATTGTTTAAGATTAATGTACTTTTAGTTGTATATTTTTCTTGGTTTAGAAGTCTCTCACCGACATCTAACCAAAACAAGGAGAACCGACCGCAATCAAACCCTAGCTCTTCAGCATTGGGCAATAAAATCATCTAAGTAACAGCTGTTAGAGGTGGAATAAAACAGATAAGCAGTTCTGAAACATATACTCTGGAAGGTAGGGAACATACATTTAGTTACTTTATGCAAAATACAATTCAACAAAATTTAGCATATTTAGACCCACTATTTCTAGCTATAAAAGTCGAAACACCTTAAGGCACGTGTAACTGAAAAACCCAAGCTCTATTTATGGTAGACAAGGGCAAGACAAAAAAACACTTTTCTACGATACATTCGCCGTGTTCCGTGGTGATCCAGACGCGGTGACTAAAGAAATACAAGTGACTGCATTGCTGCCTTAACGCTAGCATGTTAAATTGTAAAGCATGGAACGAGTTTTCAAAGCACAAGGTAACACAAAAATAAAACAGGCTGTAAAAGACGCAGATCCCGTCGTTTTAAAAAGAAGGAAACGACGAATAGAAATCAAAGTATCAGTTAAAAATAAAGCTTAGGAGGACACACGTGGCAAATGAGAGAGAGAGAGAAAGAGAAAGAGAGAGAGAGAGAGAGAGAGAGAGAGAGAGAGAGAGAGAGAGAGAGAGAGAGAGAGAGAGAGAGAGAGAGAGAGAGAGAGAGCGAGACGGCGGACAAGCTATAATATACTCCAACATAACCTCTGGAACGCTACAATAACTTTCTCTTGAAAAGTCCTGAAATAACACGAGTATCGCGACAGATTTTATGTGAAAAGATGGGACCTTTTTGCGTTCATGCTAAACATAAGCGCATTCCTGAACAGCTAACAGTATTGTGATACAAGCAGCATCAAACCACTTGAAAAGAATGGATACTTATTTCATACCCAAATTATTGACGAATAACACGTATTTTAGAAACAAATGTTAACGAGATTGCAGCAAATAATTTCCGTATGTTCAAATCAATGATCAATGTAAGAAGCATAAGCCAATCATCAGCTAAGGCAATTTAAAAGTTTAGGAGCAGAAATGAATATAAGTAAGAGAAGTTAACGTAATTACATCATGATGAAATGAACTCCACAAGAACCTTGAGCAGTACCTTCAAAAGCAAGAGGTAGAAATACACACTCAGGCCAGTTCTGAAAATTAAAAGAGGAGCAGGATTCTTCAAATTTAGCAAGTCACCGAGTGAAAAATTATTTCATGGGCGAATAAGAATTTCGAATTCAGCAATGTTATATCGAAACTTTGTGGGGAGTCATGACTTTATGGTGATAAAAGAACGTGTATTTCTAAATGCTTTATAGAAATGTTTTAAGGGAGCTTTACACGCAAATTAAAGACAGGAATTGTTGAAAGCAATCGTGCCTTTACATACTGAACATATTCGTTTAACTACATGGTATTTTAAACACATTCTTGTGAGTATATGTCCAGTTATAACTTGATTTTTAACTATGTTATCAATATCCGCCTTTGTAGCGTCCGCCTCAAGTTCAAGAGATCCCGAGCTCGAATCTTGGCCAGGGTCGGCTTTTCTTCCAGAGTTTTCCTTTGTCCTGAAAGATGAATGTCGAGTAACTCTAATCTCTATGAATCCTGGACTCATTTGAGCATCATTTCACTCATTTTTATTCATGTCCAATATGACTTAACATTGGAGGACTAAATGAATATATATACATATTGGGCGTCAGGCTGTCACTGGGGAACGGTTCACCATTATATTATTGTTGTTATTATTTTTGTTATTATACTTATAATTAAAATATTAACACTGGGATTCTTTCATTTCTTTCTTTACAACAGTTGTTAAACACAATTCTATCAAGTACATTTTAGTTTTAGAATTTAAAGCCAAACTATATTCCCTGTGAAACACACACACACACTTTGTGAATAGATATATTTATTTTGTTCCATCATTCGAATTGTTGATTCCCTTAGCCCTATACCACGCCACCACAGGAATCTTCTTAAACAATGAGTCATTATTGAACATAGAATAGCATGCACACGCAGACCAATATAACAAATCGAACAGACTACAATAAAATATTAATGCTTTTTAGCTTGTGCTACCGTCATCTTTTTACTGGATATATAGTTGGTGATATTAGTAATACTGTGGTAGATAGCACTAATAAATAAAGCCTTCTTCTGTTTGACTACAACATGTGCATGTGGCCGAGTAAGTTTAGAAATTAATATTTTTGCAACATGTAAAAAATGAGTAGCTGCGATCCCTTAGTCCGGATTTTCAGCATAAACACATAAACCTTTCAAGTTATGTATAGATATTTTTCTCTAACTCGCCATGTTGGAAGCATTGAGACTAGAAAATAAAGAAGTCACCATCACATCCGGACTAAGCGACCTAGATACGAAATAGAAAGAAATAATTTAAATAACAATTTATAATTCCTTATAAATGTTCCGATTGAGTGAAAATAACATAGCATGCATGTTCAAAACAACTTTATTGTACTCGCAGTACAAACTTTGGCTCTTAAAACTTGTATTCTAAATAATTGCTGTCTTTGAGAGAAAAGTAAAGTAATGAAACAGTCAACTGTTGTATTCATTTAGAACCCAATGGATTACATAATATTAATGTATTCCGCATCTACCACCATAGAGTGAAATATTATTAAACTTCCTGTCCAATTAAGGTGAAGAATTCTCTCTCGAAAGGGGCATATGTTTGTCATGTAATATAGGTAGACATGGACACAATATTTGGGCCCCGCTCAGCCAGCTAAAAGCACCCGAGTCCAGCTTTAATTGTACTTTTTTCATTTATACCCCGCCTTTACAGCAATGTATCGGCGGCCGTTCTCCTTTGAAACATATTCATGGTATTAACTCGTATACGTTGGGTACTTTGTATTTTGATCACTAGATCACACTCACATTCACACTGTCATTCATACTTACAGACCCTGGGGAAGATGGGGAATCATCTTGGTTGGACAAAAATCCCCACCCCCAGCCGGGAATCGAACTCGGGATCCAATGAACAGAATGCAGGTGCTCAACTTACTGAGCTACGGAGCCAGCTTTAATTGTATTAAAAACTGCAGAAAGAGTGGTTTTACTAAAGGTTTTCAAACAAAAAACAAGAATGAAGATCAAATAAGAAATAGTGAGAGAAAAAGAGAGGTCTAAAGATGCAGTGTAGAAAGAGCAGAGGTAGAAATAGAGAGTGACAATGAGAAAGCAAAGGGAAGATTCGGGGGAATCAACAGATTTTACCCACATAACACTTGCTGTTTCTTACATATAACCACTGAAGTTAGGTTTTCTCTAAGATAATAAACTACATCTACAAATCGTATGAGTAAATTTCTAATTTAGAGAAAAGAGGTTATTTGTTTGCTGTTCATGGAGACGTTTATATTTTTCGTTCATTTCATTCTTGGGGTGATAGACTACCATGTCTGTTAGCTTCTCTAATCGCAGGAAAACTACATTGCAGTAAGAAAAGCAAGTTAAAAAGAAAGGAAGCAAAGAGTTTGGAAGGCGGGAAGTGGCAATTATCTGCACAAGAACGATGAAAAGGAAATGCAAGCTACTGACCTTAGTGGCATAATCACCGCCTTTCACAATTTGGATATTCACAACAAGACTTATGGCAGGAAGAGGACTCACACGAGAAAAGCTGATAAATTTTCAGTATTGTCGCAGTACCTACTGCATAACTAAATGTTTATCATAGTTACAGTAAACATACATTACTATTTCCCTAATTTTCCTTACAATAAAGTATAAGTTTCTCTAAATGGCTGAAATGCTAAGCCGAAGCTCCTCTTGCGTGGTCTCTAGGCGCTAAGTACTGCCAATAATCGATCAGAGAAAAAACACTCCTGTAAAATACCAAAGTAAAGACAAGAATTTTAGAAATGCTTTTATTGATACAATTCCCATTTACTTTATGACTAACCCTGCCAAAGTTCCTACAGTCATGCTAAAATTTCAATTAGTATATGAAATATAAGTCCTGCGCCGTGGTGTAGTGGGCTAAGGCAGCATGCCTTGGTCCTTGGCCACGGAAAGCGGCCTGGGATCTATCCCACCCATGGCGTACGGATTTTAAGTCCCGGGTATAGGACCGGTGCCCACTCAGCATCGTGAGGAAAGTGAGGAGCTTACGATAGGTAAGCGGCCCTGGTCACGAAAACCAACATTCCGTCTGGGGGATGTCGAGATGCTGACCACATCTCCTCCCCGTATCGGTTGGATGATCGCCCACCTCTGTTGTGCGTAAGTGGGCGTGAGGCCGGCAGTCGGGTTGGTAGGCCTTGGCCCTCTTACGGCTGTCACGCCAGGGTTAAAAAGATATGAAATGTAATTTTTACTTGCATTTTGCTAAATTCGAAGAATTCTTTCCCCTTTATAATTTTTAGAATTGGGGTGAGTGTTTTTTGCAGACAATTTTGTGTTCATTGAACGTTGTGACTTCTAATTTTTGGATGCTTCAGTTTGTGGATTTTTTGCTGGCCGAGTTCTCCGAGATACCTAAATGTTTTAGCTACCCTGAAATATTACTAACTACTTCTCCTGTCTAATGAATTTTGTTCCCTAAAAATTGTAACTCATGCACCCTATATTATGCATTGAATTTAGCACTTGTAAACTATTTATTAACAATTATTTATCTATCTCCCTATTAATTTTTGAAAATATATTAATCTTACCAATCAATGATTCTGGTATAAGATAAGAAATTTAAGTGTTGTACCAATAATTTGTAAAATAACTATACCATAAAAATTATAGTACGAGGAGAAAGTCATTTGACAACCACACATAATAATTTGTTCTGTAGATATGTTTTATTTATAAAATAGGAACTACTACAGGGAAAGACATTTTCTGTGCTTTGAAATGATGTACCGAGTAATGGAAACATGTGCATTTGTACTGCGTAATCTCTAATAATATTACGAAGAGGAATAGATTTTGTATGTGACCTAAGATAACTCCGAACAAAGTTTGGAAGTTCTTTCACAATTAAAATAAGAATCCGATGGACCAAACGTAAAAGAGCGCTCCAAATTTCAACTTCTAAATGACTAACAATCTATTACAATGCTTGTAACTCAGAATATGAACATGTTGGTGTCATACTAAACGATATATTCAACCTAAACTCAGGCCCAAACTTGCTGTACACAAAACATTTTATATTCCCCCGCGTTATTCATGTGTTTTTTGTCTGTTTCAGCAGAGAGGAGCCAAGAGCCCATCACTTTCGTATGAATGCAGAAGAGAAGGGAATATCACACAGGGTTAAACGGAAGCTACAATATTCTTCAGTTCTACCACTATTATTTACTACTTCATACTAATCAAAACTTTCGAACTATGCATGAGTAACATTAGGATTTCACTACGGAGGGGATTCCGTACGTAGGCTACGATGCAGGGTCCATTGTGCTTATGCCAGCAAGCGGGTCATTCAAGGGAGGAAGGATGAGGTGAGAGGAAACAGAGAGTGGCCGACTCAAGGAGCCAAGACAGTGCAGAGGGCGGGTCCCTACAGTTTACTTAGACAGAGACTTCCTCCGACAGGCCAGGACAAAGGACACGCTCCCCTAATGCGGGACGGCAACGAGCCCAGCATCCGAGCCCCAAAGGTTCCTGGCCGGTGGTCCCGAAATGGTACCAGCAGAGGCGCGGAGACCGGCAACCGACCTACCGGAGGAGGAAGTAGTTTACCTCAGAGCATGTCATCCTGCCATGCACCGCCGAGACACCCGCCGATACTTCTACCCCGAAAGAGACCACCAGATGAGAGATGAAATGAAATGATAATGGGGGGACAGGAAATTCGGCGAATGTAATTAACCTACCCAGCAACCGCCTAGTTACCCTGGAAAAACCCCGGAAAAAACCCATGCGTCAGGATTTACTTGGGTTCTAAGAGTGAAAGATTGTGGGACAGCTTTTACTTTTCAAGTTGTTACTACACAGATAAGGCGGTAAATACCAAAGTTTATTTTATTTTATTCCAAGGTTTGCTTAGCTGGAGGAATGTTAAGTAAACAAAAGAAAATGCGAAACAATTGACAACGGAATAATCTAATTATGGTGCTATATGTAAGTGATATTTATTTGGTTTAAATTGTATTAATTAACACTCCAGTTGTGTGTGATGAAGCAGGACCAAAGCCTCCAACTAATGTGTATTGCATTTCCACAGAAGTATAAAAGTTTCTCGGTGTCAAAAACTTATAGTAACAATTTCAGTAAGCTTTCCTGCATTTCTTGTGAATCTAGTATCTCCTTTAAGCCCATCGTAAAGAAAAAAATAACGTAACTATTGACTTCTTGGTGCAGACATTTAATATTGAAAAAAGAAAAATTCACAGCCCATGTCACATTGAACCAATCACGGTAAACTATCTTCAACGAGTGTTATTAGTTATACAGTAATTTAATAACTGGAATAAAAGAATGCTTATTCTCATACAATATGAGTTGGAAACCTGAATTAAATTCTGAGTAAAATTATAAGCAATACGGGAATTACGTAAGATAATTACTATACGAGAATGATGTCCAATTTTGTACTTTTAATATAATCATTGAGGGTAATTTCGTAACATGGAAAACTCTGAAAATTAATTCCTAAAGCCGATAGATGTGATTAGGTTTCCTTAGGATCTCTGGTAGAATCCAAAGAGAGGTTATAGAAAGAAAATCTTAATATAGGTTAAGAAACTATCAGTTTTGAGCTGCATGGTTTAAAATTATCGACTTAGTTCGATTCTGATTATCGAATACGGTATCAATGAAATGATAAATTGAATGAAAGTAGCTGGCATGTCACTATTGTGCGCTATAAATGAGAATGCCGCACCTGATTCGCTTTTTTTTAGACATTATGGTGGGTAATGCGTTATTTTTTTACTTCTAAATTAAAAACTATTTATGCAACTTGTGATTGAAGTGTGACTTTTTTACGACTGGGGAAATACCATAAGTGTAAGGTAGCTCTTAGGTATGGGTTTTTGTTTTAGTTTTTATTACGATAGTAAATGAAAAAATGAAAGAAAGTTACTTACAGTACATATATGGCCGTGCTATGTTGTGATGTTTGCACCTCATTGACTCAAATAAATAATGCAAATTAATTATTCTTTCACAATGTTTTTTTTTTTTTTTTTTTTTTTTAATTTGTTCCATTTATACTCCGCATTAACTCCAATGGTCATATCGGCAGCCGTTCTCCTTTGGAACATATCGAAGGTGTTAACTCGTATTCGTTGGGTTTAATCATTAGATCACGCACACATTCACACTCTCATTCATACTTCCAGACTCTGGGGAAGATGAAGAATTATCTTGGTCAGAGAAAAATTTCTACCCCCACCACCGGGAATCGAATCCGGGACCCCTAGCATGACAGCACACTATTTGTGTGTACGGCAAAATATGGAAAATAAGGTGCATAAAAATAATATGCATATGTTTATATATTATTATATATAATATTTATATATTATACACGTTTTTATAACATTTTTTATTTGAAAAGTAGAGTCAGCCTGGAAAATTCAACGCCGTAGCCGAGATTTGAACCACGGATCTTCCGGTCTCCTCCGACTGCTCTTAACCATATGTCCAACGTACCAGCATCCATATTTCGTCCCGGATAATGCAAAAAATAATTAATTTCCATTAACTGAACTAATAGTGGACCGAAAAACAAGGCCCGGGCCTTAAAGTACTTAGAGCACAGTAAGTCCCCATTAAGATGTTGTCTCATGTGATTATAAGAACTCCTAGTGTTTTACTGGGAGAAAACACGAGTCAGTTGGAGAATTTAATGTCATGCTGGCACGTTGGCCTCAGTAGCTCAATGGTTAGGAACAGCCCGACGGAGACCGGAAGATCCGTGATTCAAATCCCGGCTATTGAATTTTTCAGACTGACTCTACTTTTCAAATAAATAATGTTATAGAAAACGTACATATACAATTCATATTATTTACTAAATATTTCATTCAGTAAAAAGTGTTATCACATTATTGGAGAAACTAGTAAACAAGGTCTTTCAATTAGAGATGCATTTGTCCAAGTACATTGTTAGTGAAGGGGATAATAAATCATCTCAACCGTTTAATCGGAAAACGGACCTGTTTTATTTGGGATATACCAATTAAAACGATTGCCCGCCTCGGTAGCGTAGATGGTAGCGTGTCTGCGTCACGATCAAGAGGTCTCGAGTTCCTAGTCAGGGTAAATTACCTGGATAAGGATCTTTCCGGAGTCGGAAAGACGAATGTAGGGTAACTCTAAGTTCTATGGATGCTGCGGTCATTTGAGCATCATTTCACTCATTTCATCCATCGTCCGATATTACCTAACGTTGGAGGACGTAACTTAGAAAAAGAAAAAAATATTAAAACGATTAAAGCTGATGATAAAATATGAAACAATGCAAATTTCGCTAAAATAGGCTAACCAGCAATATAGACATATTACAGTGTATGTATGTGATAATTAGGATGGAGGGGGAGATTTATGTTTTATTTCTGAGAGGTTATTTTAAGAAAAGCAGTCTAGTACGACTTCTATTACCTATAACAGATTAGTTGAGAAAAAATGTGTTATATGTGTAAACACTCTTTAGGGACATTCTCTAGTTATTTTTAAACTTTCTAGAGAGAAGACAATGACACGAAAAGAAAAATAACTCTCCCTTATCAGGATTTTATAACACTCTGCGTTGTTGTATTCTTTAGATTTCAACCTTTAAACGTGAAAGAATTTGAAAATTAATTTAAAACTAAGTGATAAGGAAACGGTGGATTTTATGAAACAAATGATGTGGGCTTGTGGAGAGGGGCATCGCACACACTTAGACCTAAAGAAAGCAACTTCAGGAGGAGTGGATGAAGTGAGAGAATCATAAGAGGCTGTAGACACACAGGCCACGTAAAACCGCGAAAGACCCTAACACCCTGGCTCGAAAATTCGACTCTCTATTGGAGCTGGCCAGAGAAGGAGATGAACGACTCATGCAAACAAGCAAAGGGAAAAGGGTTTCCTCGGTGCATACATCCGCGTCATCTTCCCGGCACCTCATGTCACGAAACCTAGACATACACCTGAAATATCTGAAAGAAGAGAATCGCTTTTGTCTTAGGTTCAATGCAGGTGGTAGACAGCAATCATACCGCGACCTCCGACCATTTTTTACTAACAGGTTATTAACTGCAATGCCTTTAAACTTTTACTACAAAAACTTGCCATAAGTAACATTCAGACCATAAGCATGGCTGACGCGTATGCAATATAACATGCTGTACTGAAGATCCAGCAGTGATGTCAGGGGTATAAAGCTAGTACCCTGTTCTAAACAAACGTGTAAACTAAGTGTTGTCTTATGTTTTAGCTCTGGTGTTAAAGTGCAAGATTTACATGCCTAGGAGAAAAGTTTATAGCCTCAGATAGACAGTCAGACAGTAGCTTAAAACGCTTTTACGATACCCAAGATTGCACACTCACTCACCTGCCTCGAAGACCATTGGCAGCATTCACTGCTTCTTGTACAGCTTTAAGATTTTGGTCAAAAGTTTCTCAGCTTGATTTTAACAACTCTACACCAGCACTATAAATTATGCAATTTGCGCATTAAAATTGAGTCACTGAGTTTTTATGGCTACATATAGGTGTGATGAAATGTAGTCCGATTTATTTTGGTTGGAGTGGGAAACTCATTTGAACACTAGTACCTTTTTCTATTACTGCAAGTCGTTCTTCTACAGATGATTCTTATAAAATCTTAATCAGCTATTACTCGACAGAGAGTTGAGTCGAATTGACCTTCAGATGACCAGCGCTGTGATCGTCTCTTATCGGGTCTTATCTGGTCGATTGGAGGAGGGAAATATTAGTAAGCTGATGTACAGTAAGTTACGAAACACAAATAGAGCAACTGGAAGCTGCGTGGGTCTATATGATATGTTTTCTCGCGCCTGCCGATGTATGACACATTGCAGTCCAGAAGACATGGTTACATCTGAACAGACAGACTGGACTGGCTGTGTATGTGCGATAAGCTGAGGTAAACATCTCGCTTTGTCATGTAGTACGTAAACATCGTTATCCCAAATAAACATTAACTTATATGTATATATTTGGCTGAAGGATACATCATATATAAAGGCCTTCAAAAGGCATACTCTCTGCATAACCATGAGAAAAAACGAATAGCGACCTCACAGTTATAAAAGCATAGGTATTTAAAAATTAAAACCAATAATAAGTTAACCTCACAAATAATTTTATTTAAATATAGATTAAATTATTATTTTAATTTATTTAAATATTATAGAATTATTATTTTTTCAGTTTCTATATGATTTATACCTTTAATTTTTACTAAAGGTGTATGTAAAATACCACTATATCGTAATATAAAAGGACCTCGTGTTCTTTCTTTTGTGCTTTATTGATTATCCAAAAGTCACTTAGAATGAGGAGAACTCAATAAAATATTTACAGAAAATTCAGAATATAATTTCATTTGCAATGGAAATTTATTGAAACAAATACGGTGTGATTCCATATAAACCTGAACCATTTTAATAGGCCGTTTCTTTTGAACCATTTAAGAATTGGGAGATTACATTACACTATTTACATCTCAGAGAAAATGTTGGAAGTGTCCTCCACCAGCATCTATACATGTTTGCACTTGTCTGACCATATTCTCTGAAGTTTTGAGCAGACGATTTCGAATTGAGAGAAGGTTATTTCCAGCAGGATGGACCAACGTGTCATACATCTAATGACACCATGGAACTTGTAACTTGTAACTGATAATCGAATAATCTCAAAAGGTCTGTGGCCCCCCAGATCCCTTGACCTAAACTCACCGGATTTTTTCTTGTGGGGGTATCTAAACAATAGTGTATAGGAATACGCCACAGACAATTGATGTTCTCAAGAAATCCATTCGAACCGAAATAAGTAACATTGGCGAGCATACTCTCCGTAAAACATGATACATGAGATGAAGATGGAGCACCGGTGGAATAAGATGGCGGGGGAAACCGGAGATCCCGGAGAAACCCGCCCAGCGACGTGTTGTCCACCACAAATCTCACTTCGCGGTTGTTTGGGATCGAACTCAGGCCACCTAGGTGAGAGCCAAGCGGTCTAACCACTCAGCCATGGCGCGGCCATAGGGATTATTCATAATTTTTTTAAATAATTAGAGACACTAAATATATCAAAAGCAAAAGGATTAGAGAGAGAAGATAATCTAAAATGAATTATTTAGATTTAACCGAATGGGATGACTCAGGCGATAAAGTCTGTAATCGGTATCCGGTAGGGCGTAGGTTCAATTCCCGTGGCCGATCATCCTGACGACTTTTGTTTAGGGGGCTTCCCCGGGTCGGGAATGCTATGAAGGTTCATGACATCTCCTGAATTTGCTCTCCCTTCATTTCATCACTCTTCTCTCATCTATCCTTGGGTCTTTGACCCATCTCGATAGGTGTCTTCAGTGATATATGTATATTATAGCAAAAATATAATCTTTGTACACCTCCGTCCGCAGGCGCTATGGTCTCCTATGGGAAGGAGCCACAGAGGAGAAGGGTGTTGGCTGTACTTGACTCAGCGGTGAGCTTCAATCTGGAAGTGTTAGGGACCCTGCTCTGTGTTATACAGAGGCTTAAGATCCAGTGTGTAGTACTTACCTTTATATTTATACACAAACACTTCCAATGATAAATAGTGTAATACTACCCAGTGAAGGTGGATCTACAAATATCCAGTGAATAAAGAAACTGTTATTTTTGTCTGCGTTACTGTGTAACTGGTAACATCCTGTCGCCGTGACTTTAGAAACCGTTGGAGTAACGTATCGTTACGTCAGTGTCTCACGTCCGGCGTATATCAGCTCAAACTGCCCAAGTGGAAGGATCAGGTACAGCTGTCGGTTATTGTAAATATTCATGTAAACATATGGAGTATTACTCCAGGAGCAGCTTAGGCATGTTGCCAGACTTTAAGAATTTTAAAGAAAATTTATCGAGTCTGTTTCGAAAGGGCTTAGTGACCCGCAAGCTGCTGAGGTGGAATAAAGTGGATAACTCAATATTTCATTCAGCTGTTAAGGAGATTTTTAACAACATTCTTGCTCCAGCATTTGGCCAAAGCGGAAGATAGCAGCCGTATACTGGTTCCCCTCAGCAGGACTGGCCCACCACGCATTCATTAAATCACTGTACCTACAGCAGCATTTCACTCCAGAATAGCTACAACTGTCTCAACCTGGAGAACCTGGGTTCAGTTCCCAACTGTTGAGAGAATACGTAAAATATGACACTATTAACAGTGAAGCAAACAAATACATACAAATATAATAATTTATAACTTAAAACTTCACTTATCTTATAAGAAATAATATTATTGAAAAACTCAGAAATGATGGAAATTAATTGTTCTTTCATACTAGCCATGTGTAGGACGCACTATGAAAGGGTAGAGCCAGAATGAAAAATTCAATGCCATAGCCGGGATTTGAACCACGGATCTTCTGGTCTCCGTCCAGCCGCTCTAAACCATTGAGCTACTATGGCCAACGTGCCAACATGACCTTAAATTCTCCAACTAACTCGTGTTTTCCCCGGTAAACCACTAAGAGTTCTCATAAACACATGAGACAACTATAAGCCCAAAAGGTAAAGGGTCAGCCTTCATGGCGAGGGTAACTGGCGGTTGTGTGAAGGACCGTGTGTTCGAGCCCCACTTCGGACACAGATGTTTGTAGATGTGTAAAGGCGTGTAAACGGAAAGAACCACAAGATAAAAGGAAAATGAGGCAACTGAAAAACGCGGGAAAAATAGACTGAGCTACAGAGATTAATGTAAAGAGGGGTGCTGCATAAAGGAAACAATTTAAAACAGATTTAATGTAAATTTAGATAAAAATCTGTAAAGAGCACAAAAAGTGTGATGTTACTTTTTAAGTAAGGATAAAACAAAATACACAAATGGAAAACATAATTTATTTCAACACATATATCGTAAAATTAGAAGAACTTTATCAAAGAAAGTTCGTAAAGAAACCCTACTGAAATTTTACACAATTTTAGCAGCTCCAGGGGTTTCTAAATAAAGATCCATTAAGGAAGTTAGAAGTTGTGGAAATGAAATTCCTAAGGTTAGTTGCAGATTATTGACAAACTCGAGAACAGTTTGGAATATTTAAACAAACAGACAAAATAGCAGAGTACAAGAAAATATGGTACAACCGTGTCTGCAGAATGGAACATAATAGGATTCCCCAAAGAGCAATAGGCCAAGAGGACAATGAAGTCGAAGAAAACCTTCTAGAAGATGAATAAGACAACTTTAGTTTGGAATCAGAACAGATCACTCATGGTATAAATTTTTATGACGCTAATAATGGTGGTGATGTTAGCTTTTAAAGGTCACCGGGGAAGCGCAGTGGTTTCCTTCGCGGCCCCGTGATAAGGGTTTCGAGTTCGATTCGAGGCTCTAGGGTTGACGATTTTAAGACGACCCTATCCACTTCTAGCACATGTAAGTGTCGCCTATGTCCAACGTGGTTCGCAGTACACAGTATAAGCTGTAGGTCCTCTCGCCTCACCGTCATCTACACTATCACCCTATTATTGGAGGTAATGGACACCGACAGCAGTTTAAAGTGACAAAATATTGAAATATTTACACCAATAATAGATATCTTGGTACTGCTAATGTAAAAAAGTTATTTGATATAAACTGTGTGTTTTAGAAAGTCCTGCGAGTTTTGTGCTTTTATTAGGTTTTTGTTTCCATTTTATGGATTAGAGCTATAGAAAAATTTACACAATTTTTCTTAGGAAGAACAAGCTATCGCATATATTTCCAGAAAATTCAAGGTACGCATTTCATTTTTCAAGTAAATATCTATAGTTACTTCTTCTAACATAAATCGTTAGTACTGTAACTGCTGCTTTGGTTTGGGCCCCGAGAGTTAAAAAAAATGTTTAAATATGTGGTTTGAGGATCGATATGGAAAACGGTTAAATTCAGTGGGTCATGAGATAATGCAGTATGTATATAAGATGATGTAATATTTTATGATTGGTCGTTGTAAAACTGATATTACGTAAAGTGTTGACGCGGACCAGCGAAAAGCAATTTAATTGGTAGTTATAGAAACGAGAGGTAAACATCAATAGTTGGAGAAGAAATAATAGCAGCTGTTGCATCGTGATCTCAACGTATGAAAGTGCTAGAAGTGCCAGAGAATTTGAACTATTTTAATTGTTCATCAACGGGATAAAAGTATTGTTTAAAATTGTGTAAATATATTTACAAATTATATTGGAATTAATTTCGGATTTGAATAAAAATGTTTTCAACATTTTTGATTTCCTTCACATAAGTTCCCATACAACTTACCGCTACTACGACCACGATAAGATCTCATGCGAACCGGAGCTACAGTAAGAAGAATATTTGCTGCGACGACACGTCGCTGGCGGAGAACATCGAGAAATACTGCTACAAATACCGCCTCAACGAGATCAAAGAATCACATCATCGCGCAACTGTTACAACTGGCGCCCAACGTGGGGCAGAATCATCCACATCGCATTCCCAGCAGCTGTTAGAGTACAATTGTAAAAATCAAGACTATCGAAAAAAAATTCATGTTTAGAGTTGAGAAACTTTCTTAAAATTCTTCATGTAAGTCTTTGGAAGCTCTAAATTTAAATGCTGAGTTAGGTATTCATTCAGCATTTAGATTTTTAATTATGCTACACACACACACACACACACACACACACACACACACACACACATACACACACACTCCTCACTTTTTTCTAAACATTCTATCTTTGGATACAGCGGGACACCGAACTTGTATTCCTGGTGAGCTGCTGATATTAATTTTATGAATGGAACTGCGTATCTACTGATTCAGTGTAGAGAAAGCAAAATGTGATATTCTGTCTCTCTCTGTCTCATTCATGAGTAAACAGAATGTCTGATCGACAGTGAGCTGACCTTAAACTTTAGCATCCTTATTTTTTATTTGTTACATTGCAAGAATCGATAATATCCTGCTCGGTGCAACAGTGAAACATCTCCGGAGAACATATTAAAACTGATATTCCAGTGTTTCACTACAAACTTTTGCAATCGTATTTTAGATGACCGTGATAAATTACGTATAGTTTAGACTAGACTAACAGTCTAGACGTTCCACTGCAGCAATTGAACAGAACTTCTTGCCCTGACCTGCAAAACCACTTCAATAAAATTAATATTTCTAAAATATCTCACTGTTGCCTAGTCATATGTTGTGATGGGAACTGCATGTCGATTTTAAATAACAACTTACGTCCTATTACAATTTATTTGCATAATTAATTTTCTCAATGTGTTAAATGCCCCAAGGTAAATTCCACGCATCCACCCGAACGTACTGCAGTATCATTATTTATCGTGAGGACAGAATTATTATACTTCACCGGTTATTACGACGCGTTTGCGAGATATTAACAATTATCGCACTATTACACTTATATAAATCACCTGGTGTTGTACCTAATAACATACTGAAACAAGAAGCGAGATACTTGGGCAGCAATCTAAGAGGAATGACTTCAGAAGAAGAAAATCAGTTGAGAAAAAAGGAGAAGATGAAGTGCGAAGTAGCTTCAGCATCCCCTTGTGTTGCTATAGCCCCATCTACCGATTAGTGTAAGTGTCCTAGCCCACTAATATTTATAAAATTAATTTACTAATCATTTGTGGTTTTAACATTTAATAAATATCCTGATGATGGGAGAGATGCACACTCCCGAAACATCGATTTCTAATCGTCTTTTCAACTGGCTTGCTGCCCGAGAACAACTTGAGCAATAGAGGACCCTTTTGTAATTTTTATTTTTTTTTTTCATTTTTATGCAATATTCTTAGAACTTTTAACCATTTTCTACCTAAGATTGGTACACCTGCAGAAATTCTACCGAAAACTATCTTTCTATCTGCTTTAGCATTACCTGTAACGTTAAAGATGGAATATTTTGCAATACATATATATTAATATATAAATTTACATTTGTACACTGTGCAGAAGTAACTGGAGTTTTTCTTCCGTTAAATCCAAGACATATCTAAATAATTTTAGAGTTAAAAAGTTTTATATGTACTCTCTTAAACGGGAAGGTAGATTACATTGTGCATTTGCAATCTGGATGCAACTGAAATCAAAATGCTGTATCTGATCTAAAACTAGAGGCCAGCATTAGTGTTGTGTTTTGCATGTCTTTGTGAATTATGATTCTCAACTTGTGTCAGTTTCAATAAATGCTACTCCGAGCGCACGGAAAATTTACACAACGGTAACAGAATTAACGTTTACTACTTTAACATATGCACATCAAAACAGAATCTGTCACTTGTTAGTTGGCAGAAAGGGAATGTACGTTTCACAACCCATATTCAGCACAAACAGCGTTGATGAAGGTTGAAGATAATGATGCTCCTTAATAAAGAGGTCCAATATTGTTTGTATTCTAACCATGCTTACTTTGACCCTAACTGGGGATACAAATAAATTAGATACTTCTCCCCCAAAAATACAATCAGCAGAACGTTCGATATCCTGCTTATCGCCTTAAAAATACTATCACATCGCTACGTCATTTCTACTTAAACGCGTGTAGTGGCGACTCTGTGACAAGGTTCGGGAGGCAGTGGTTAGGTACTTAGTACCTCGACATACGCATTGTGTGCCTATGCCCTGACATGACGCTCTTTTGGGAAGACTTGCCCGGACCTGGGGAGTGACGACAGTAGAGAGCAGGATCCTTGAGAGCTAGAGACCGAAACTCCTCGGTGGTGGCTCGTACTACCGGCTCCGCTTTCCCTCTGCGGGTTTACGTATCCTTTGAGGCGCTCGGGACACCGAAACTTCCCCGATCCGGAGGATGAGGATTTACAGAGGGAAAGTTTCCTGCGAAGTACGCGGAAACTTCAGCAGATATTTAAAATCCGGAAGGATCCAATCAGGATAAAAGATGAAGTGAGGAGGGAAGACAGGAAATTCAAGGAATGTGACTATCCTTTCCAACTTTCGTATACCGACCCAGAAAAATCCGAGAAAAAGAAGTCATGAAATTGGAACAAGGGAATCGAACCCATATCTTCCTGAATGCGAGTCACAGATGCTACCGCCTGAGCTACCCCTCTCGATACGTTTTACTGACTATCAATGCTTTCACCTTAAGAATTTATTTATTTATTAGTTTTTTATTATTTTATTTTTTGTAATTTACGTCCCCAACGTTAAGTCATATCGGACGGTGAATGAAATGGGTGAAATGATGCTCAAATGAGTCCGGGGTTAATGGAGGTTAGAGGTACCTGTCATTCGTCTATCAGGATACGGGAAACCCCGTAAAAAGCCTTATCCAGGTAACTCGCCCTAACCGAGATCCTAGCCCGCCTTGGTAGCGTGGTGGTAGCATGTCTGCCTCACGTTCAAGAGGTCCCGAGTTCGAATCTCGGTCAGGATGAGTTACCTGGATAAGGTTTTTCCCCGGGTTTTTCCCTTATCCTGAAATAGCATTCCATTCATCGTCCGATATGACTTAACGTTGGAGGACGTAAATTACAAAAAAAAAAAAAAAAGAGATCCGAACTCAGAACCTCTTGAACGTGAGGCAGACACGTTACCATCTATGCTACCAAGGCGGGCACCTTATGATGTGAAATGTACTATGAAAGAATGAATTTATTTTCTTTAAACTTCCCACACAATTTAAACAACGTTATCAACGATATACAAAGGAAAGATGATGCAGCTGAGCAAATTTGCAGCAAATTTGGGAAATCTCGTCGGAGTCCCTCCCCTATACAGGCTGAATTTAAGTCAAGAGTTATATTTACGCAAAACTAAAAAATAAATGTTCATTTTGTATGTTTGCAAATAGGAAGCGATTTAGAGTTAGAAGTTGAGGTGAGAAGCAACATGAGGAGTGGGGCGAGGTACAGAAGTTATTCTGTTTCTTATTTGATACACGTACGGCGATAGAGAGTCGACATCTACCTGCAGGTTGGGTACTAAGCAGACCGTAACAAAAATACCAAGAATGAAACTAACGCGAAGAGAAGGGCAAGAAGGTGTGACATACGAGAGTAAAGGGAACAGATAAGGAACGGTGGAGAGAAGCTAGGGGGAAGACGACGCGGTGGCAAGGTCTGGGGAAAACACGTTTGTTGGAAGGTAACATTCTAAGGGCTAATGCATAAGAAATGGATTTGCAATCTCTCAGCGTATACTGCGAATAAATGCAAATGTGGCATCGCGTTGGTGGAAAGAGCAGCAAAATCCTCCGGCTGGGGCACTAGTTACCCTCGGCGTCATTAAGCATCTGGACTTGAGCAATAAATAGTAATCAGGATTGGTAGCTACCATACTTTCTCTTCTTGTAATTATCTTGTCATAAACATGTTACAGTTAATGATTGGGTGATTTATAACACTCTAGTAACGGAAGTTCCGCCAGATCCATGTTTATCGTCTACCTCCGCAAAGTCTTTGAATTTGACGACATACGGTAACACTAATCTTACTCACAGCTACTCAAGGCTGTAATTTACACTTCAGCAAAGCTTTTACTTCGATGCTGACGTACATCAATTTTTCAAGCCCTATTACACATTTCTCTTCATTCTATCTCAACATTAATTAATAATTTAAAGCTTGCTTCACTTGCAAATTTATTTTAAAACAAATTATATTGAAATCGATAATTGCTGTTATAATGACATATAACGATGTATCATACCATGTTCATGATATAGTCATAATTAAGGGATCTCTGCAGCTGATCTTTACCGTCTTGTGGCTTTCTTGCTGCGGTGCAAGGGGACATTTATTTATTTTATTTTATTTAAGTCCTCTAACGTTAAATCATGTAGGACGATGAATGAAATCGGTGGAACGATGCTCAAATGAGTCCGGGGTCCGTGGAGCTTAGAGTTACCCCACATACGTCTTTCAGGATAAGGGAAAACCCCGGAAAAAACCTTATCCAGGTAACTCACCCTGACCGAGATTCAAACTCGAGGCCTCTTGAACATGAGGTAGATACGCTACCATCCAAGCTACTGAGGCGAGCTGGGAGGAGACAGGGGTACAATCCCCGGTGTAAGGACTTCGCACTGAACCTTTAGTAAGGCTCCTGCGAAGGAGGGGATGGCTGTGCCTAGCAGGGTGAGGCTACCTGGACAAGTGGCGCGAGCCAGCGTGAGGGTTCCTAAAGTGTGCTGAAGATTCATCTCGGCGCTAGAAGTTTTCGTGCAGCCCCCACTTCAGGGGTTTCGACAGCGCCCCATACAGAATCAGGCGTCCATGTCGGTACCCCTACGGCCTGAACAACAGTTACAGAGCGTAAATTCCACCACACAGCAACGCCACATTCGCTCCTTCACTGACACCTCTGATTCGAATGGATCGGACACTCTGATACAATGTAAAGGAGAGACGGTAAGGCTAAGAAGGAAAGTAACCAACCCAGCACTCGTGTAATGGTCAATAAACACCGCAAAATACCCTTTGGCCAGATTGATCAGTCACCAAGGATAGAATCGGTACCTTCCGAATGCATTACCAGGTGAACCACGCCTCCCGTAGCAGCTATGGAAGCTTCCTTACGTTGGGAATCCGGTATCAAGTCATTCGAGGTCCTTGGAGGACCAAGAAGAAATAGCTCTTGATCTAACTAACCGTGCTTAATTATCCGGGGACAATCAGCTTACTAGAGGTGAAACATTTCCAGCTGTTTTGGTTCCAAAAATACTAGGCCCAAATAACCATTCCAAAATAAATCTCAATTACGTCTAACTTACCTTCATCTATACTGTTTGCCCGTAACAGTAACAGCAACAATTCTTTGATCTTCTGCAGTCTGGATCAAAATTATTATTCCTTCCAATTCAAAACTATTAATCTGATTAAAATATCCAGATTGGTGGATCAATTTGATACCAGGCATGAGTGCGAAAGAAGTGAATGACATGAACTGTCGGTGTAATGATTGTGGAGTGAATGGTGGGGGGAAATGTAGAACCCGGAGAAAACCCGCCCAGACGCTGCGTCGTCCACTACAAATCCAGCATACAGTCCCCACCTTGGTGAGAGGCAAGCAGTCTAAACACTCAGGCACGACGCTGTTGAGAAAATCTCATTGGGAGGAAATAATAGCTTAAATAACGTCAATTTAACATTGTTCATTCTCATTAACCCGCATAAACAAGGAAGTTAAACAAAGAACGACCAAAATTAACTTTGTTATTACTGCATGGTTCATGTCACAGGGGAGATCAATGCATATTATATGAACTGGTTGTTATTTATGTTGTGACGCAGTAGACATATAAATAAGTAATTAGCTATTTTTGTGCTGACATTGTTCGATCTAGCTCGATTGTCGGTGAAAAGGGATTGACGGTGCTATGTGTTTTGTATGTATCACTAAAGTATATCTAGTTATGTGAAATGCAGTGAAATATCAGTTCATATATATTACGATAACTATCATAGGAAGCAAAGCTCCTTGAAGTTTAAAGAAACGAATTTGGATTTGAAATATTTTCTGGAAATAGAATAGTGAAGAAAGGTTATTCATTTTGCTCCTCAATACGAAAGGTTCCACATAAAGTTTTGGTACATTAACGATGGTAACCAACACGTCGAGGCTGACATAAGCTAGACAGAATGCAAAGCACGTGAATTTATCCGTCTCTGTAACGGTGTTCGGCCACTCCCAATAAACAGGACATAGCCGCTGATCTCACCCTATGTCTCTCGATGGGAACTGTATTATCATCACAGATATTCATGCATAAAATGCATGCCAGTCTCTGGTTCACGAGGTTGCAGGTTCAAACCTGTCGGAGGGTAATGGAAAAATACAGGATGATTCAAAAAGATGGGCACACTTTCAAATTACTATATTTCCCGCACTATACGTTATACTTGAATTCCATGAGGTATGTCTGAAAGAGGATGTTGTAAAGTTTTGAGTACTACCGGTGGAGTGCTCCAGAACGATGGATAGATCGCGTGGGGTATGATGGTTTGGCACTTCAGTTCTGACAACCGAGGTCCCATGATCTCTCACCCTGCGATTTTGTCTTGTGGTGGTTCATGAAAGAGGCTGTTCACCTCTTTCCACATGTTTGAATGACATATAATATCGTATTACAGCAGCGGAGAACTCAGAGATGCAAGACATTCCTCATCAAGTATGGGATGAATTGGGCTACCCTATAGATGTTATCCGTGCAGCCGCAAGGAGGGCATGTATACCTCCATGTATGCACATCTGTATACCTCCATGTATGTATAACCACATGCAACTTACAGAGGACAAGTACAATGTATGTTGCAGGAAAAATAGCAATTTGAAAATGTGTTCGTCTTTTTGAATCAGCCTGTAATTAACATGGCTTCCTTCAGAAGGAACGTAAAGCCGGTGGTCCAGTGTAGTACCGGTAATGGAACCTCAAACTTATAAGTGGGCCACTGAAAAAAACATTAAGAGTTGTTTCACGTAAAGTATGAAATGGAACACTCATGAATAAAAACAGTTAAAGAGAATCCATTAAATATCAAAGCTAAATTTAACTTCCCCATAAAGCGCACCGTAAATCCGAGGTGCTTAAAGTAACTCATTTTAACCTAATAAATATTTTAAGTGCCTAATATGGTATGTGCCAAAATATACAGTACTCATTTTTGCGCAGTGTGCATGCACACGTCTGAGCGTGTGTGTTGTTTCATCGCCATGATGTATAGTTAGTTGTGTAAAGTACTTTGTGCTCAGTGATTGGAAGTGACAATGGGTCTTGCGACGGATGAAAAAGTGTTGATATTGGAGTATTATTTTCGCTCGTACGGTAAGGGTTATCAATACGGGCAGAGTTTAAAGTTAGTGGCGGAACAATATCGTGAACGCTTCAATAAGCCAGCATTTAGCAACACAGTTATACTATCGGTTGGTAAAAAATTTCGTCGTAAGGGTAGTGTACTGTGTCAACACAAGGAATGGTCTAGTAGACCAATATCTGTGTCCACAAATGAAAATCATGGACGGGCCCTCAATCAGGTGTTGCAGTCTCCAAAGCGAAGTCTTTGGCGGACATCTCTGAAATAAAACATCAGCAATACGTCACTTCGACGATTTCCGTACCGAATACAGATTGAGCAACGACTGACGGAACATGATAGGTATGTCAGGGTAGAATATTGTACACGATTTTCGGCCAGGTGTACGAGGATCCGGATTTCTTGTTCAACGTGTGGTTCTCCGACGATAGTCACGTTCACCTGGACGGTTTTATCAATCGCCAAACAGCTCGCTTTCTTGGTTCCGAGAGGCCAGACACTATAGTCCAGAAACCGCTACATAGTGTGCGTGTGACGATTTGGTGTGCAGTGTCAGGAAACGATGTGCTAGGAACGTACTGTCCAGCAACGCAAAGAAGGTCCCTGAAAGGAATGTGCTCCTTTACCCAGTAGGACAAGAACAGCAAATGTGTGTGACGTTAAAAAAACATGCGCCCTATTCACTCTGTACACTAAAACCGAGAAGATCCATTCACAAAAGTAGAAGTCATCAGAATGTTTTTGAATGGTCTGTAACTGTACTGACATGGGGTGTCATAAACCTGTTCAGAGAGGGTGTGGGAACCTTCTACAATCCCCCTGCGTCTCAGGCCTCCGAGACTTTCTCTCCTGCGGAGGACAGTATTTCATAGAAAATGATGATAGTACACCCCTTACTGTTAAACAGGGATGGTATAGTAACATAATGATAGAGTCACTTATTCAGGATCTAAGAAGGCTTTGTAGTGCCAGGAACATGCAGATGTATAGACAGAGTGCAAACAGGACGGGGCGACCTACCACACCGCTCACGGTCTATGGCTATGCTGCAAGAAACCTTTCCAGGACGAGTAACTTCCCGCGGAACTGAGCTCCCCTACACATCACATTCCCCCGGTCTCACACCACCTGATGCTTACGTGTGGGGAATGTTAAAGGAGAAAGTTTTCAGTTGTCCAGATCCACCCAAAACTGTGTCTGCATTACGTCAGAAGATCGTCTCGTTCCTCTGGACTCTACAGCAACCTGCGTTCTGGAATATGTTGGAAAGTCTGGATGATTGTTATGAACACTGCCTACAGCTCAATGGAGCACATTTTAAACATTTGCACTATCATATCGATACGTAAGGTAATTACAATAAGAGAAACATAATTTCCAGTACTGTATACTTTAGCACACACTGTATTAATTTTCCAAATTATCTCGCTATTACCTTATACCTACTTTTTCTATTTTTATAACAGTTACAGTTCATGTACAACCTAATATGCAACTTTCTATTTACAATTTTAATACACTGCATGTGCCTTTGGTTCAGGCCATTTAAACATTAGAGATACTTTATGTCATTAAGTTAACCACTGGCGCGACAGCTCTACGAGGGCCACGGCCTACCAACGCGACTGCCGGCCTCACGCCCACTTGCGCACGGCAGAGGTGGACGATCATCCAACCGATACGGGGAGGAGATGTGGTCAGTTTCTCGGTATCACAGAGCCGGAACGTTAACCAGGGCCACTTACTTATCGTAAGCTCCTCACTTTCCTCACGATGCTGAGTAGGTACCGGTCCTATACCCGGGACTTAAAATCCGCACGCCATAGCTGGGATAGCATCCGGGGCGCTTTCCGTGGCCAGGCATGCTGCCTTAGCCTACTACGCCACGGCGCAGGGCCATTTTATGTCATTAGTTATATCCTAACACATTTACGCTCAGAGACCAATTTAGACCTTTAATGTGGCTGTTAAACACAGAATGTTTTCCGTTTCCCTTTATTCTTAATACACACTCTATATTGCAATCAGAGTAAAAGAAGAGGTGTCATATATTACATTTAAATTATATTCTCCACTAAAAACGGTTCATTTTAATATAGCTTCTACAAACTATTTTTATTCCAAAAGTATATTGTGATATCTATTTCATCTTGATGGCTTGGGGGCCAAGTAGGATGAGTTAGCAAGATTAAAAAGGAAAACATTTATACATATTTATACAACTAGAATAAGAAATATGTATTGTAGATAAAATATTGTAAATAGCAAGTTGTATAAATAAATTCAATTCCATTTCTTCTTGATATAAATAAACATATGCAGAAATCACTTTATTGTACATTCGTTGTATGTAGAAGACTGAAGTTATAGGCAAATGCTTACAAGTATTTATCGCTTTATCAAATTACATACACCTAACATCGGGAAACAAATTATCCATAAACGCATTTCAAAAAAATTACAACTTAATGAAAAATTCAAATAAATATACAGTGACTGTCATAATTTTTCGGACAAAGTGGTCTGTACGGTAACATGCTTGTTTTTTTTTAAAGGAAAAGTGGGTAAAAAAAATCAACATTGCTTAACTCATAATTTTATGAACTTCATAGGTGCTGCAGTAATGCAGTTTTGACTTTAAATTATTTTAAAAATTCACAAAACCTGTTAATTGGTTGAGATACAAAAATTTGCTTGTCAATATTTTTCGGACAAGGGATGGCTGGCAACTCAAGGCATGCCTTGCACTTGCTATGTGCTGTGAGGGGAGGTTCCAATCAGTGCCTTGCTCTTGCACAAAGTAGATACTAACATTAAGGAGTGAAATGGGGCGCAGAGGAAAGAACAGTGCGTTTAAGAAATGACAATTAGTAACATTCCATCATGAAACGGGAAAAACATGTCGACAAATAAGCAGATTTGTTGAACATGAAGAAGAGTATTGTTAACGACATTATCTACCGATATAAATATCAAGATAGGATTGAATATTTGTCACAGACAGGTCGCCCGGAGGTACTTAATAGGAGAGAAGAGAGGACAGTAATAAGCAAAGTGAAAAATAATCCAGGTCTTACTGTAACGGCTACTGCTGCTGTGGCTGCGAGTACGTTTGGAAAGGGGATCAGCGCAAGCACAATCTGGAGGGTGTTATGCAGAGAACATTATAATGGACAAAATACAAGAAAAAAAGCCCTATGTTAACAAAATTAAAAGGATCAAGCGGAAAATATTTGCTAAGGAGCATCTCAGCAGTGGTATGGACTGGTGGAAAGCAGTAATTTCCTGCTACATGTCAAAATTCAACATTTCTGGCTCAGATGAGGGAATTATATTTTGGAGACAGCCCAATAAAGAATTTGAAGAAAGAAATATACAGGTGACAGTAAAACATGGAGAGGGACATATAATGCTTTGGGGCTGTATGTCAGCTAAAAGGGTAGGTGAGGCAGTTTTCATAGATGGACACATGGATCACCGCCAGTATCTTCAGATTTTATAAGATAACCTGAGGAAAAGTGCAGAAAATATGGGATGAGGAGACTGTTTTACATTTTATCAGGACAATGATCCAAAACTTATGGCCCATAATAATGTACGGCTATGGTGGTTGTACAACTGCCCTAAAGTTGTGAATCTTCCCCCACAGAGTCCCGAATATCTATCCGACTGGGGATTTATGGGATATACTCGAAAAGAACGTACGAAAACTTCCCAAATATTCTAAATCTGATGTTAAGAGGCGACTGCAAGAGTAATGGAACAAAGTGCCCCGTGCTACTACCAGCGAACTGGTGGAGAACATACTGGGAAGGCTGACTGAAGAATCGCCAAGTATTAATATTCCTACATGGCCTCCATTCTATTTGTTTTGTACTTATATGTTCTGTGCGAATAATTTTGAACAGGAAATTTTGTGTTTTTATAACTACATTCACAAGTTTTATATTTTGTGTTTCATGAAATGAAATGAAACTTCATTTTTGTTACCTGTATGTGTAACTGTACAATCTGAAGTGATAAAAATGGAATAACATATGTTTGTTTTTAATCCTTTGTTGTTAATTATGTAACAGCTATATTTGTCCGAAAAGTTCTGACAGTGCTCGTCACCCAAAACCTTTTACATGCAACATACTTTGTAATTTCTTTGCTTTTACAAGAACTACTTAACTGATTTTTGGAGATATTGCATTGTTTGCTACAATGTTTACTTTAAACGTTCTGTGAATGGTCTATAAAATTCTCTTCACTTTCACTGAATTCAAAACAGTTACGAAACAATAACAGACAGACCACTTTCTTCTAAAGCGCTATAAACTTCTAGCCGGTAAAAGCAATAAAAATGTGTGCCAAAATCGTTTCACTATTTACATAGAGATAACACACTTGTGCATCACAAAAACCTGCTTAAGGCTTGAGCTGTCCTATCTATTACGGATATCAGGGTCAATGTCAGATGATTTCCAAACTTGAAAAATGACCTTGTCCGTTATCTTGAATGCTGATTACGAACTTTTCACGCTTTGCATCTTAAAAGATTTGGGGCTATTGTATGCCTATATTAGGATGTAGGACACGTACTGAAGGGGACACCTCGTGCGCTGTGACTACTTAAGGGTAACTGTGGCCACCAGCCCCAGGAGGAACTCATGAAAGGTAGCACAAGAGGCTATAGAGAAGTGTGAATCTCGCCAAAAATTCCTTGCTGAACACCCGTTCCATTTCTCACTGTGTCCAGAGAGAACAACACTTCCGATCCAGCAACACTCTCCCATAGCGTAACCCTCTTTTAGAGCAAGCATCCGCACCGTTTTTCCGGCACCACTATACACCCCGAAATATTGAAGCATGCCTGAAGATGACAGAGACACTGGGAAATGAAAGGAAAAATCGTGGTAGATAAGAAATCACTCAGATTCACCTGCCGAACTGAAAAAAAACACAAAATACTCACGGTCAGAAAGTACAGCCAATGTGAATCGATCCCGGGAACACCCGAATAGGAGCCACACATTACCACGAAGTCAACCTGCTCTATGCTACATCATCATCACCATCATCATCATCATCATCATCATCTTCATCTTCATCATCGCCCGTTTCGGTAGCGTAGATGGTAGCATGTCTGCATCACGTTCAAGAGGTCCCGAGTTCGAATCTCGGTCATCCAATTCATTCATCGTCCGATATGACTTAACGTTGGAGGACGTAAATCACACACAAAAATTCATCATCTTTTACCACTGCCACCTTTTACACCATCCATATGCCCGCATCGGTAGCATAGATGGTAGCCTGTCTGCTTCAGTTCAAGAAGTCCTGAGTTCGAATCTCGGTTAGGGTGAGTTATCTGGATAAGGTTTTTCCGGGGTTTTCCCTTATCCTGAAAGACGAATGTCGGGTAACTCTAAGCTCTATGGACCCTGGAATCACTTGGACATCATTTCAACCATTTCATTCATAGTCCGATATGACTTAACGTTGGAGGACTTAAATTACAACAACAAAAAAAGAAAGAAAGAAAAACACCATCCATATAACCTATACCCCAAGAGTAAAGCTGTACTGGGCGCGAAATACATTTTAATTTTACTCAGAAGCTTCTTTTTCAAGCTTCAGATTTTTTCATAAACCTAAGACACGGAGGACACTTTCCTTCCGAACGAAGCCATACTAAAAACTTTTACCCTGGAAAAAAAATCTATCGCCTTCCTCCGGGTTTGAAACTATGACTTCAAGAACACCCTAGAATAAGGAGGACAACATGCATCGCTTAGTCCCTCTTATTAGTCACATGTTTAGCTAACATCACTCGAAGAGTATGTACATTACATTTGAAATTGTTAACAAAGTGTTAGTCTGGCAGATGAACTAAAACAAACTTTGAAGAAATGTTAAGAAGTGAGGACTTTGAGTATAAAATATTATGTACGTTATCACTAGTTAAACAGGGAGAGAGACAGTCGCCTAGTAATCCTATTACAGTATGCAGCCAACTTAAGTGCTTAAGGGAAACAACGCCTGACTCTAGGCAACCCCGCCACTTTTATTGGGGTTCTCGCTGCTAATTTTTATGGTGCTAATTTTCTGGAAAGCACAGTTTACCCGTCGACTCTCTACCCCTTGTTTGCTTGCTTGCTTCCTTTGACTTGAAGCAATTACTCGATTAGGTTATTGTTTATGCCGTGCCACACCAGTTGGAGCAAACCGCAGGGATGTAGTTACGCACTGTGCTGCAGATTGGAAATGAATTGATGCCGCCGGAAGGCCATGCTGAACTAAACGTGAACCTGCCTGTAACAACCACCTATCACTTACTTCTACATGTGGACGAAGATCACGTTGAAGCATGCAGCTGTTATCTCTGCCACAGACCAAAGCACACAATTACTTTCCTTTCTCTTTGAAGTTTTGTTTACATTTAGCGAATTATGACAACTGTGGAATCCGTAAGTAAGGACCTCAAAATAAGAATAGGTGTAGTTTTTGGATGATTAGTCTATTATTTTCAAACAGCTAAGCCTCCTGCGTTATGTATAGTTTGCTCAAATGCTACAAATTTGTAAGCAAAATGCTTAAAATACCTCTAAAAGGTAGCATGTTTAGCGTAGCCTAGAAATTATTTCCCTACGTGCGTACACGTATTTATGTCTTCACTATCCCCATTAAAATAAGCCTAAGGATAGTTTTAAAATTGAAGGCACCATTGAAAACTAAAGATGGACAGCCTTTGGAAGTTTCAAGGCAAGGTCATATAGTATAAATGTATTGTAACATTTTTAACTAACATTTTCGTCAAATGAACAACATTGCCTTCGTGAACAATTATTTTGCAGAGAAAAACGCCGAATACTATTCGGATGGGTTACAGAGATGGGAGCATCGCTGGGAGAAGTTTGTAGAGTTACAAGGAGACTATTTTGAAAAATAAAAAATAAAAAAATTCTGAAAAAAATGTCTTGTTATGTTTATTAGGTCGGAAACCTTTCAGACCACCATCGTATATCTTGAGATCCGTCCATTACTATCGCCAGAAGTAGTAATAAATATCTGTAAATACCTAATAAAAATCCAGTAACTAAAACAACCTAAAACAAAATTTATACGTCTATCCGGTTAGCAGTAAAATTCGTATTAAATTGCCATTTAAATTTTAATGCTGTTTGATTTTACAAATCTTAATCCACATTAAAACAAGATTATCTGATCACAAGAACGATAAGGCATACGACTTACCAAAGTGGCTTAAAATAATAGTGCTTCTAAATTTTTCATCTGCGTCAGACAGGGCCTACGAAGATGATAATTTTCATTAAATTGGTAACTTTCATTTTAAAAACTGCATTTCAAACACTTCTATAAATTGCAAGTAGTTACATATATCACAGTATCGAAGTTATTTATTTCATAATATGGAAATTATGTCCTTAGAGCTACTGCAAACAGTTGTGAAATTACCATTTAAAATATTAAATTACGTCGCGTTAAGTCACTCAGTAGAATGCCAGCTTTTCGGTTTGTCCGATTGTCACTAGCTACATCATTTGTTACGTTCCTTCCACGTGGGAAATACGAAACACAAGGTTCATTTCCCAAATGAAAGTCGACGTAAAGATTATTTTGGAACCAAAATCGTTTCTATTCTGAGGTGTATATTCCTTCAGATAACTAGCCTTGCAACCATTTCGAAATAATGTAGTTTTTCTTGTGAGTTTCTTGGTATAGTTTACGAGCTGCGTCGAGTTTCTCTTATCAATAGGCTAAGGAATTCTCAAGCAGCTGGCTTCAAGTTTTTTTTTTCTTTGTTGTTATTTACGTCTTCCAACGTGAAGTCATATCGGAAGATGAATGGAATGGGTAAAATGATACTCAAATGAGCCCGGGGTCCATAGAGCTTAGAGTTACCCGACATTCGTCTTGAAGGACAAGGGAAAACCCCGGAGAAACCTTATCCAGGTAACTCACCCTGGCCGAGATTCGAACTCGGGATCTCTTGAACGTGAGACAGACACGGTGATTGGTCAGGACATTGCTAACAGACGATAGGACTAGATATAGGGTTGTTACTGATATATGACGTCATAGTGTAAAGTCCGGCAACAGTTCAACCTAACTTCCTTTCGTCCTAGCTTCAGTGCTGAAGAATTATTATGCCCGCTAATTATCTAATGCTTAAACCGCATATAAGAAACAAAAAATAGTCTAATCTGTTATGCTTACATTGAACGTTATCTTTAAAATAGGAAGTGCTCTTAGATTCTTAAATTTAAATTTGAGGATGTGTTTCGTATCATTTGGTGATAACGACTGCGATAATAATAACAATAATAATGTATTAATATAACTATTACTCGACAGAGCGTTGAGGTGTATCGACTTTCAGGTGACCAGCGCTGCGATCGTTCCTTATGAGCCTGGTCGACTAGAAGAGTGAAATATTATTAACTTCACGTACAGTAAGTTACGAAACAAATAGAGCGATTGGAAGCTGCGTGTGTCTATATGATATGATTTCTCGCGCTTGCCGATATATGGCATATTGCTGTCCAGAAGATATATAGATTATATCTGCATAGAGTATACATACACGGACTTGCTATGTATGTGCGATAAGCTCCGGTAAACATCTCTGTGTTGTGAACTTTCTCCGATACGCCTTCTCGCTTTGCCATGTAATACAATCACATTATCATTACCAGTATTCTTCTTCTTCTTCATCATCATCATCATCACTATCTGGACCAGTAGTCTCATAAAGTGCACTTCTTTAATTGTTGCATCCTAGACATGACTAATGTGAACAGACATAGATATAGATAGCGTCAACATGAAAACTTCAATGGTATGGTCGGGATTTGAACCACGGATCTCCTGGTTTCCGTCCAGCCGCTCTAACCCATGGAGCGACCATGGCCAACGTGCCGTCTTGACATTAAAGTCTCCAGTTGACTCGTATATTTCCCCGATAAACCACTAGGGGCTCTCGCATCCGAGATGCACCGTTTGTGGCGACTTACTATCGTAAGTACTTGAGTCCCAGGCTTCATCATTTAACTCTTATTATTTTAGTTAATTGATGGAAATTAATCATTTCTTCACACTAGCCGCATATAGGCTAAGGTTACGATAGTAAGTCGCCACAAACGGTGTATCTCGGATGCGAGAGCCCCTAGTGGTCTACCGGGGAAATATACAAGTCAAATGGAGAATTTAATGTCAGGACGAGAAGTTGGCCATGGTAGCGACTGGACGGAAACCAGGAGATCCGTGGTTCAAATCCCGGCCATTGCGTTGAATTTTTCATGTTGACTCTATCAAAAACGTTAGCCTATATACGGCTAGTGTGAAGAAATGATTAATTTCCATCAATTAACTAAAAATACAGACATAGATATATTTTTATAGTGGGGCCCAGATTGTAGAAATGCATAATTATTGGGATACTTTGTATTTTGCGCTTTCCTTTTCGATTACACATGATTATTTTGGGGTTTTCTTGCCGTTTGGATTCTTAGTAATTTTCTTGCATTTAAATTGAAAATATAAGAATGGTTATATTGATATTTTACCCAAACTAGCTTTCCAAACATCAGTGACTTGTCATCATAAAACGTAATTTAAATATAGTGTACTTTTATAATTAATAATAATAATAATAATAATAATAATAATAATAATAATAATAATAATAATAATAATAATAATAATAATAATAATAATAATAATAATAATAATAATAATAATAATAATAATAATAATAATAATAATAATAATAATAATAATAATAATAATAATAATAATAATAATAATAATAATAATAATAATAATAATAATAATAATAATAATAATAATAATAATAATAATAATAATAATAATAATAATAATAACAATAATAACAATAATAATAACAATAACAATAACAATAACAATAACAATAACAATAACAATAACAATAACAATAATAATAACAATAATAATAATAATAATAATAATAATAATAATAATAATAATAATAATAATAATAATAATAATAATAATAATAATAATAATAATAATAATAATAATAATAATAATAATAATAATAATAATAATAATAATAATAATAATAATAATAATAATAATAATAATAATAATAATAATAATAATAATAATAATAATAATAATAATAATAATAATAATAATAATAATAATAATAATAATAATAATAATAATAATAATAATAATAATAATAATAATAATAATAATAATAATAATAATAATAATAATAATAATAATAATAATAATAATAATAATAATAATAATAATAATAATAATAATAATAATAATAATAATAATAATAATAATAATAATAATAATAATAATAATAATAATAATAATAATAATAATAATAATAATAATTTATAGCAAGCTTAGACTTTTTCCTCGGTTCAACATACTGTTTCATCTGACAGTCCGCATGTTTACATTTTCTCCTTCATCTGCTAAATTTATATAACTAGAAATACCTTATGTTTCTTTTTTCCTATTCTGGATGTCATCTTAAAACATCAGAGGATGATCTGAGCGGAAGAAGCACCTCCATTTGCACATTCAAAACGAAATAATCCACAACCATGACTAACCAAACGAGTGAGCGATGATAATTTACACTTTCAAAATATAACCCAGGAGAGCGACTCGGACGTAAATAGAGTCCGGAAATTAAAATGTTACTCAACGCGAAGAGCATCATTTGAAGGCTTTAATCTTCTCAACATCAAGCTGTCTCATAAAAAAGTAATAGAATGTTAATGTTAAAACGCCAGTGAAGAGAAGATTTAGACCGTGATTATAAAACAGAATTAGATCACAAGGTATGAGGTACTTGCCGAGAACACGGTGGGTTCTTCTGCACTTGTGGCATGCACTTCCATGCATCGGCTCCCCTGATGTGGCATTGGGTCGTTAGAATCAAATACAAATTCACCCTCATGACTATGTACTCAGAATGTAATTATTTTCGTGGCATATTTTACCACGAGAACAGTCTCGATGGTTCGGGCAATAGTGCTTATGCCAGATGATTGCATGATTCAAATCGGGCATCAGCATAGTTTTGCCGAACAAGGCCATTCATTAACCTTGGTGGGCAACCAGGACTACCTAGCTGCAATATCATAAGTGTTCATTCAAGGCCGAAGGCATCTGCGGTTTTCCATAGGTATACTGCACATGGACTGTATTGTTATCGCTCGCGAATGTAAAAAGCCTGACCATGACAATCGCCTCACTGCGAGGGGAAACAAAACAGTCGCGTTATACTACACCTTGACATTGATTCTGCATACACTTGCAAGGCAATGCTTCACTGATGCGCATAGTACTACTTTAGGTTGTTTTCGAAGTTTGCAAAATTGATGGCCGTGCTGTACATCTGACGTCAGTCACACTCTGGGATTGGGATTAGGATTTCATTACGGAGGGGATTCGGTACGTAGGCCACCATGCTGGGCCCATTGTTCCTATACTCGCAAGTGGGGACACCCCCGGGAGGAAGGATGGCGCGAAGGAGACAGAGGGCGACCGACCCAAGGAGCCACGACAGTACAGAGGGCAGGGTCCCTACAGTATTCTTGGATAGAGACCTCCCCCGAAAGGCCATGACAATGAACCCGTTTCCCTACAGCGGGACGGCAACGAGCCCAGCGGCCGAGCCCTAATGGTCCCAGGCAGGCGATCCGAGCCCCAAAGGTCCCTGGCTGGCACTCCCGAAATGGTCCCAGCAGAGGAGCTGAGGCCAGCAACCGACCTACTGGAGGAGGGAGTAGTTTTCCTCAGAGCATATCACCGCCTGCGGTGCCGTATGTAGTAAAAGCGGGCGTTAAACACTACACAATTAATTTCAGAGCATATCATCCTACCATGCACCGCCGAGACACCCGCTGACACTTCTACTCTGAAAGAGATCACCAGATGAGAGATGATATGAAATGATAATGGAGATGAAATGGAGAGAAAGGAAATTCGGGGGATGTAATTAACCTACTTCGCCTAGCGACCCGGGAAACCCCCCGAAAAACCCATAGGTCAGGTAGGTCGACCACGGGAATCGAGCCTGATGATACATGAGATGAAGATGGAGCACCGGTGGAATGAGATGGAGGGGGAAACCGGAGGTCCCGGAGAAAACCCGCCCCCACACCGCGTTGTCCACCACAAATCTCACCTTGTGGTCGCCTGGGATCGAACCCGGGCCACCTTGGTGAGAGCCAAGCGGTCTAACCAGTCAGCTACGGCACGGGCCGAAACCGCCTGAACCATCCCGCTCGGTCCAGTCATACTCTGTGGGCAGCTAACTTGTATCGTATGCGAGCGCACATGTCTCCGGCCTTCAGTGATCATAATGGGTTTGCTAGCTAGAAGGAGAAGATTCAAGGATATCCTTCATTTGAAGATGCATGTGTAATATTCAAATACTTTTCCTGTTCATTCCTTTCATTTGATCACATAATATTAATGTTGATATGAACGCACTGTGCTGAAGAATTGTTACTCTTGTGACTGCACACCACTTTCTCGCCAGTACAGGTTCGTGGACGGAGTAAACCGTAACACAGCTTCCATCAGGATATTCAGGAAAGTTTGGTACTATATCTACGTCTCTGTTGGTCATCTTCCAGGTTCTCAATTTAACTTTCCCTCCTACATTACCAATACTGAGTGGATTAGAAGCCTAATTACAGCTATTTACATCAATTTTCTTCCACGTTTCCCTCTCTATTCGTTAGGTTAGAACGAGTAGCACATGCCGTAATACTTTAGCAACTTTCTCAGTATGTACCGATGCATTTTTTGGAGGTGGCGTATGATGTAATGTTGCGCAGTAGTTTATGGTCGAGTCCAATTATTTATTTGTAAGAAAAAGAGGTGTCAAGTTAGTCATCTGTCTTCTCTCGGGCCGAACATGCCGATCCCCTCCCGTAGGGGAGTTGTTCGGATTGGGTTGGACTCGAGGTGGCAGTGTGTTCCCGATACCCGTGGGAGATCGGGCACGTCTGAGGACGGGGTTGCGGGAAGCCATTAAGTATCCCGGGTACTAGCCTGCAAAGCTAGTAGAAGGTGTGCTAGATCACCAGGCGGCCCCACCGTCGTTTAACGGTAGTTTGCACATTGAGTGTAGACGCGCGTAAGTGGCGTATCCACTTCCATCCCGTCTTGACGTGTTCAAGCGGGGGGCTTTTTAGACTCCAGATATTGCCCTATGGAAAGAGCCCCGGAGTTCGCTCCCGGGTAGAAAGAGGCCCGGGTCTTGTTCCTACGGGTTCAAGGCTAATGGGAGTAGAACCTCTGGACTTAACTTCTAACTCACTAGCTTTATTAGCAGTCTGCTGGTAAAAGCAGAGATTTTACCCTCCCCCTTACGGATTTGCATGGCATCACTCGCGCACATCTGAGCAAGGTCACGCGCCAACTCCAAAAATACTTCTGCTTCTGTATATACTACATGGCAAAGCGAGAAGGCGTATCGGGAAAAATTCCAAACACAGAGATGCTTACGTGAAGTTATCACACATACACAGTGAGTACAGTGTATGTATACTCTGTTCAGATGCAATCTTGTCTTCTGGACAGCAATGTGTCACTTACCGGCAGGAGAGAGAAATCATATATAACGTGATTGGATATTGTGACAAGGAGAAATAAGATGGAATGACAATCGTTATTATTTTTATTTTCATTCAGATTTATCATTATTGATCTAATATGTGATTGTATTTCATAACAATATCTAAAATTATATACACACATTTTTGTATCCCTTCACATTGTAATGTATTTATGTTTATGTTACGGCAATGATCTATTTGAACATATACTTCCTGAAATTATTTCATTACGAAAGCTTTCCATTAATGCCAGTTTTTAACTAGAAGACTAAAAGAACTAATAATTATTGGTAAAAGGGATGGATTACTGAAACAAGAAACTCGAGGTTGATATTAGAGATAGTGACAGCGAAACATCATTCAGTGACGGAACACTGCTGATGATATTTTTGACATTGCGCCTTTGCTAGTTTTGTAAAACACATTTTTAGAAATTATTCCAGTTGTACAGATTGAAATGTACAAGAAAATTAGTTATATTACCGCGTACATCCTACAATTCCGTTAGTCATTTAATAACAAAAGTGTAGTTGGTTTTCTTCTTTCCCTTTATGGAAATTGCATAAGATAGGGTCATTCTTTGATAAATATTACAATAAATAATTACATGAATATATATTTAATGCATTTATAATCATTAAAGTTATTTTGTATGATTATGCACCCATGTTGCGTATATTAATTGGCTAACATTCATGTCAGACACACGCAGCTTCCAAGTGCTCTATTTGTGTTTCATAACTTACCATACGCCAACTTACTAATATTTCACTATCCTATTCGACCAGATAAGGCCAGATAGGAGACGATCGCAGCGCTGGTCACTGAAGGTCTATACGCCTCAATGCCCTGTCGAGTTATATAGTGAGAATTTATTAATATACCGAGAGGTTCTTTCTTCGAAGTTTTACGTATGTAGTTCAAATCTCCTGAGATATTGTTTTACAACTGTTATACTGTAGCAAGTTATAGTTGAACGTATTCTATAGTCGATTTCAAGACAACGTTGTAATACGGTAAAAATGGAATGGTGCCAGTTTCCAACAGAGCAGCATCAGGTCTGTGACTGATGAGAAGCTAAACTACAAGGTTGTCAACGTATTATTTGCTAAACTTTCAAGATGTCCTTTCACGAAGTTGCCCTCCGCAGGGATGCGACTATATTCGGGGAAAGAATTGAAACATAAATAAGTGCTTCTCTTACCAGTAGATTGTGCATCATTTTTATGGCTTTAAAGCCGAACAATTGTGGCCACAAAGTACAAATGAATTTCTCCAAACGAAACATATTGCTTTCAAGAAAAGAGAAACAGAATTACAAACGTTATATGTTCCAAAATATACAAGGTGTTGACAATAATTTCTGAGTACGTAAACGTTGTGAGCGGATGACTCAAGTGATTGATATGGACGCCCTGCAGTAACTGTTAATGATCTTCCAGAAATACATGAGCATCATACGTTTCACAGAGACATCAGTTATATGTGTTCACGTTAAGCTTTTAAGCATGCAGTCGTGATGCAGTTTTGACTGGATCAGAGGTAATTGCTTGCGGCAATTAAACAATGGATCTAGTTGAATGTTCGAGTGATACTCCAGATTTTAGAGTAGCAAAACATTCATGTAGAACAACGAAGACAAGGCCGATCATTCACGTACCCAACTTTTAAAAATGTGAGAAAAGTTCCACAAAGTCGACGTTCTCCAACGGATCAAGTCCACAGATTCTACTGCCTTTCTAGTGAGGAGTACGAGTTTCGGGGCAAATGACCAGAATAATCAAGTGCTCCATGATGAAATATACCAATTTTTTACGCCTAAACCAACAACATCGTCGCTCCTCATTCCCGTATACCAAATAGTCATCTGCGAATTAATTTACTTTTCAAAACTGAAGCTAAGTGTCACCACTTTGACACTCTTAGGAAGATCCAAAGCCAATTGTGGAAATGCTTTGCAAGTTTGAAGAACGCGTCTTTCTGGGGCAATTCCAAAAGCTTGCAGATCATGAACCTTTCAGATTTAATTAGTGCATTGCTAGCCAAGAATACTTCGAAAGGAGTGACAGGCGAAGTTCAATCATACAATTTTTTCCTTGATCTTGGCTTCAGTTTCTGCAGCACACCTCGTAGTAACAAACCTCCTGCAATCAGTTTAAATTTTTGGACAAGAGTTGGGAAGATACACTGAAATCCTAGGTTAAAAACGAGGGAAATGATATCAGGTTTCCATTATCAGAGTAATGTGTAATTTGATAATGTGCCACATGAGAACTAAGAACTGAATACACTTGCAATGTTTAAAAAAATAAACTCTGCAGCCAATGCTGGGGCAATACCTACAGTAAAATCGGTGCGTCCCCACCTCTGCCCACAAAGGCTTCGCGAGTGGAGTGCAGCATTGATGGGGGACGTGGTTAACGCCCTCAGTCTCTCCCGGGCGGTGAATGCGGTCTTCGCAACCTTGAACACTGCTTTTCCCTCAATTGCCCATCGAGCCTTCCGCTTGGTAAGCAGCGGCTCTACCACAGTACTATGGAGATAACCTAAGAATGCTAAAAGCACTGGTAACTCGTAACTTAAGATGTCTGAGACTATAACTTAATGTTAAGGTCTCTTAATTTAAAAAAATTCTTCGGACTTTATCGTGTTTTAAAGTATTATCTATGCCAAAATTACATAGAATATTAAAGTAGACTCAGTAAGTAATGCTTGCACAGATAATGCGTTAATTCCAAAATTCACATGCTAATGCCCAAAGAAAAACACAGCCTCTTCATACTTAGAATGTGAAAAACTTGAAACAATGTGATGATTTGAAATGTAACTCTTACAAGATACTAAAAGCATTTACATTTAAACACATGTAATGTATTTTTATTGTTGTATTTAAAGTCAGTGGTGTCATAACGGTGTTTCGTACAGAATGGGTTTTCCGTTCACACACACACACACACACACACACACACACACACACACACACACACACACATATATATATATATATATATATATATATATATATATATATATATATATATATATATATACCGTAACCACTGGTACGACAGCCCTAAGAGGGCCAAGGCCTACCAATCCGACTGCCGGCCTCACGCCCACTTACGCACGGCAGAGCTGGGCGATCATCCAACCGATACGGGGGGGGGGGAGATGTGGTCAGCATCTCGGCATCCTCCAGTCGAACGTTGGTTTTCGTGACCAGAGCCGCTTACCTAGCGCAAGCTCCTCACTTTCCTCGCTGAGTGGCCACCGGTCCTATACCCGGGACCTAAAATCCGCACCTCATGGGTGGGATCGAACCCGGACCGCTTTCCATGGCCAGAGATGCTGCCTTAGCCCGCTACGCTACGACGCAGGACTTTATATATTTGTATATACTTACATTAGATCATAAGCACATAAAACTCACATACCTCTACGATCTGGGAAAGAATAACCCTGGCTAGAGAAAAACTCCCATTCCCCAGGCGGAATCGAACCCGCGACCCCTAGCATACACTCTGCTTACTGAACTACAGCGCAGTCAACACATATCATGTGAGTGGGAAGCAAAATTTTAATTATTCATTATTTAATCTTCTCTTAAATAAAGAAACTTTAATTTAAATACGTCTTAATAATATTTAAAAGCAAAAGCTAATGGCGCACTTGAAGGGAAAGCGGAATTTGGAGATTATGGGAAATCCAGAGACATAATTTGATTTATGTGACTGCTCTGAGACATAAGCTGTGTAAACTAGCGTCACACAATGGATATTCGTTACGCTCTTGTTCACTCCCCCCTCTCACTCTCTCCCTCTCTCTCTCTCTCTCTCTCTATCTCTCTCTCCCTACAAAACACCTTCCAATAGGTTTAGTTAAATTAATTCGTCGTTTATAATTTAAGATGTATTTAAGCTATCCCTTTATGCCTTGCGAGACAAGTTTATATTTGGCTTTTGTCAGAATTCCAACTCTTCCCTTTTAATTTCGAGTCGCAATATTTATCTTCAGCGGTAGACGCTAATAAATATCACTATTAATGACGTAAGGTTAAACATATACTGATGGGTTGCACCTGCTGGAGTCTAGTTTATAGCTTGTGAAATGATGCTGCAAAATGGTTTCAGGCACATCATTTTAAATTAAGATTATGCCAGAGATGTATTCTTAAAGTACAGAATAAGATATTCAAAGCGTAGGAGACATCTGCAGTCGCAATATAGAATTTCAGTTATGACCTCCCTAGTGAATCTATTTAATGTTAATTTGCATTATTTAATCTGCATATGGTATAATCTGGACAGAGGCACTGCGATTGATTCACCGCTCACCTCTCACCAAGGTTTCATTCCAGGGGATTGTATGTGAAACTTATAGTGGACAAAATGACGTCTGGGCGGATTTTCTCCAAGTTCTCCGATTTTCCCTGTCATTCACTCCAGCAACTGTTCCATAATCAACACTCCTTTCATCTATTTCACCTTCATTTCGTATCACCTCCTTCTTCATTCTGTACCAGTCTTCTTTCTGATCGCCCATCCTGGCTGCTCCATCAGATCCAGAGTTTATCTGCTCTTGGGCCAGCATCTGAACTCAGACAACTGTGATTGGACACTTGAAAGTCCGGAAGGCAGACTTTCAATCTCTAGCCAGATCAGGGCTGAGCCCTCTGGCAGTAGAATATTTTATAAGTTAGGGCAAATGACGGTAGAGGTTTGTTTTGGTATTTTCTTTCTTCTTTTTGTTTTAAATATATGAGTGTTGTACTGATACTGCAGTGTTTTCATGTGCCTAAGACAAGTCTTGGTCTTCTGTATTTTTCGCCGGGGTCGATGTCGTACTTACCTAGACCGCGTATAAGAGAGTTGAAGTTATGGGAGAGGTTTTGATAGAATGGGAGTGAGAGGGTGTGGATGTAGTCTGTTAGGTCACGAGGGATTACAAGGTTAGGGATGTATCATAGGGAATCCGTGGCAATACGGAGGAATCGAGACTGTAGGACTTCAAGGCGGTGTAGGTGGGTTTTAGCTGTTATACCCCAAATGGCACAGGCATACGTGATGGCTGGTTGGAGCACTTGTTTATAGAGCAGCAATTTATTGGATATGGACATCTCTGAGCGTCGATTGTACTCAGGTACCCATTTGTAAGTTCTCCATACCAGAAAGGTAAACAGAGAGAGAGAGAGAGAGAGAGAGAGAGAGAGAGAGAGAGAGAGAGAGAGAAGCATACTGTGACATTGTGGGCTCGTCGAATTAAAAGTACAGGTTGCTGAAATTCAAAAAAATGCTCTTTATTTCCGTGGAAAGACAGTTTGTACACCCTTGGCATCAGAATGACGTAACATACATTAACATAATCTCTCGTCACTTCTGCACACGTAAATAAGCAAAAAAGTTCACTTTCAAATCACAGCTTCACGCACACGATTATCGAGTCCAATTACGACTGTCCCCGACAACTAACCGCGGCTTCCTTTTATACCCCCACTCATTGTTCTAGAAATTAGTGGAACGTTCTGTAACAATCAAGAAAGCGAATCTTCCAGTCAGCTATCTGTCTCTTTCTTTCTCTGTTTCGGCAAGTTTTATCTCCGCGTTGCACTGTTTGTCTCCTAGCGCGCGCCGGCCGCGCCAGTCGCAACAATGCTCGCGACAATACAATAGAATCTTAGGGAGGAGACTTAAAGACGAGTGAGAAGATGACACAAATTTAGTCTCTGAACGCTTATTCCAAAAAAAGAAGAAACTTTCCGCAGTTTTCGTCACATTTTTTTCATGTCCAGTTTCTTCTTTAAATGCCTCATTTTGTCACAATAAGTACTATGACGCCTGAGAGTTTAATACTTACAGCATAGTAAGTTGCCATAAAAGGTTCGTATCTCATATGAGAGTCCCTAGAAGTTTACCGGCAAACACAAGTCAGTTGGAGAATTTAGTGTAGTGCTAGCATGTTGGTCATGGTAGCTCGATGGCTAAGAGCAACCGACGGAGACCGAGAAATTCGTAGTTCAAATCCCGGCTATGGCATTGAATTCTTCAATCTGACTTCATCTATCCAATCTTAATCTTACGCATGGCTAGTCTGGAAGAACAATTAATTTACATCAATTTTAATTTTGTAGAACTTAGGATGCAATAAAAACAGCTAAATAACTGATTACATACTACGTCATACAATTGTGGTATCTCCACCTTTGTGGCTTCAGTATGAAGTTCGTTGTCATTGGGGTGTTTCACTACAAATCTTGGATTTAGTTTTGTTATTAAATGTGTGTATACATTTTAAAGGAACATTTTGTCTCAGTTACTCTTACTGAAACCTTAAGTAGCTCCTTAACTTTTGTATAGCTTAGCTATAAAATATTGTAATCAATTCCTTTACAGTTAGTGCATAATATGTAAACACTCGTGTGCAAACTTTTTTTTTTTTTTAATCTAAAGAAGTCTCTTTCTGTTTAAGCTGATTTCACTGCATATAAATTTATCGATGCAAATTCACGAAATGTAAATTTTGGTAACCATGCACGACACTTCATTTGTTCATTTAAGGATAGGTATATATTTCTGTGTATCTTTGTATCTTTAAGCAATGTGAGAGGGATTATACAAAACACTGCGAATATGTCTGGTGTTTTCTTTTAACAAATGCACCAGTCACAGTTTCTTGCAAGATAGCATCTATATGCCAAAAAAAAGCTATTTAAGTAATCCTATAAACAAAAGTAAGTGAATTTGGCAAAGTCGATTGCTTGCTGAGGACACGATCTGTAAAAGGGTTTTCCCTTAAATGTCTATATAAAATTATAATAATTACGAATTAAACATAAGATTGGTATTAGACCTTTGAGTTCTAAAGTGTGTTAGACTTTGAGAAAGATTTCTATTTGGATGAAATTTACCAACTGCGTTAGAACTTTGAAGAATAAAGCCATGTCTTACAGTTTGTAAATAATTAGTTTTTTATTCACTAAGACTGTATAACTATCGAAAATAAAAGCCAAAAGATGAAGAGGACATCCCTTTGTTTGTCCAACTTTTCCCTAGCATTAATATATGCTATGACAGAATGTTTTAAGCTTTGTAGTAGTTTTTGGAAGACACTAGTCTGCGTCATTAATCTAGAGTGGCATACTTGTGACCACTCTCCCATTTCTATTTACATAACATTGACATTTTGGTACTGCAGGTGCTCTGTATGTTTATTTCTTCGCTCTTAACACTTAGGAAATATGTATAACTGCTTAATGTAGTGCTGGAACATAAACACTCAAGCGATCTCAGAGTGGCCCGGCTATGTAGCGTAGGTGGTAGCATGTCTGTCTCATGTTAAGGACCTTCCGAGTTCAAATCTCGGTCAGAGTGAGTTAGCTAGATGAGGTTTATTCCGGGGGTTTCCCTTATCCTGAAAGATGAATATCTGGTAATTCTAAGCTCTATTGACCCTGGGCTCATTTGACATCATTTCACCCATGTCTTTCGTCGTCCGATATGACATAACTACGTTGGAAGATATAATAAAACCATAGGATGTTCCACATGCATGAAATAGAATAATTTAAATACCATAAAATATTCAGAATATACTTCCATTTTGCATTTTTCTTCTTAAGGATACCTATCTGTGAAAATTGGACAAAACGTGCAAAAAATGGCAAAAATTATTTTTGCATAGTTAGAATAATCCGTGTACTTCAATTTCCTATTATTTTAATACCATGCGACCCTTTAAAGTTGTGGAATATGACTATTTAACTGGGTCACTGTAAGTGGGCACAGTGCTTTAAGTTTGGTGATTTTGCGTGTTTTTAATTTTCAGCGCTTTTCAGAATATAAATTGTTCCACACGGTGCAGCTTTCAAAATAGAAGCTTGAAAATTTTCGTGCTTAGATTAAAACAGTACTAAAGGAAATTAATGAGATGATTGTTATAATGTCAGCAGTGCCTGTGCAATTAAATAACAAAGCGCATATTTCACTAGGAAATATAAGAAATTAATAAAAGGAGAATTCGATAATTTTTTTATCCTAAGCCAAGGGTCAGAATAAAATTTCATCTCATAAATTTACTAATAATGTATTTATGAGTATAACCGCAAAGCATTATTTTTCTCAAAGTAAAATTGCATCATGTGAAACAGTTTCATTCAATAACAATAAAACACCATAAATATATTAATATCACAAGAAAGATCTGAAAATTGGTCTCTGAGCTGCTGTTAATACCACAATAATTGTGTTAAAGTTTCAAGTCAATCCAAGCAATATTGTAGATTTTAGTATTTTCACAGATGGGAGTCCTTAAGGTTGTGAGTTTACTTCGCGTATAGTAAATGACGTGACAGGAGCTGGTTTCGCTTTAATGTTGTGAACACCTTTAGTTGCGATGTTGATCTAATTATAAAATGGACTGTACTCCTACTATAAACAACATACTTTTGATGAGATAAATTTACTTTTAACTTTTATTTCTCGTACACTTGGTTATTTTAAGACCACCTGCTACGTAGTTAGTTATGCTAGTCCTCAGTCATTATGACATTAATATCCATGTCATCTCAACTATATTTTATTCCCGTGAAGAGCTTGAGGCCTAGCATGCATATTCACGTAGAGCTGGTTGACAGCACTTATATCTCAATTTCCTCTAATACATTCCTACCATTTAACTTTAGTGGGCTGAGATTTATTATAAAAATTTTCTGTTTTGATGACGACATTCAATCTATTTAAAATTAAGAGGAGATACAGGAAACGTTTCACTGTTGTAAACCACTGACGCCATAACACCTTTAGCCACCAATAATGGTTTGACCCTATTGGCCATGTTTGACGATTGTTTAAGGAAGAAAATATAAACGTTGAAGTTCTCAAAATTCTCTGGTCAAACCTCCTATGCCTATGATATTAACCCAAGAACCAACTATTTAAAGCTATGTATGACTGAAATATCATAAACATTTTCAAAAAATCACTTTTTCTCTTTTTAGTCTATAAAATAGTGTAAGCCTTCCTGAATCCAAAGAATGCTTAGGTAGCATCCGCAAGCCATTTTTAAATGCTCTAATCTAGGTTGAAGGTTACGTGAATGCAAGCGTTACATATGAATTATAATTATTCATTCTTGTTTTCTCGCTATTGAAAATTTTCATCATTTATAATACTCCTTGTGTCGCAGTTTTGGTGTTAGACTAATGAAAATTGCTACACACGTAAATAGAGAAACAGTGAATAGAAATTGCCCTGGTGAGATGCATTTAAGCACACTTTATTTAATTCAAAACACAAAAATTTCAAATTTTGGGCAAAAGAGCCATATTCATAGCTTCAAAAATTTCTGGGGCCTAAAGTTATTGAGACACAAAGAAACCTAGAGCGTATAAGAGCGTATAAGATTAAGAATTATGACTACCAAGTCTACAGATACAAATAGAACCACAGAGAGCGCTGTTTCAATAACTATAACAAACGCCATAATTTGAGTAATGTCTTTAGTTGGAACAAGTAGCAACTCCTCATGATGTCAACAAAAACCAACTGCTCTAGGAACATCTTCCACTCTTAAAGAAAGCATAATACAAGAATGGCTAAATATAGCGATCTATTGCAAAACGAGAACCGCTTTATAAGTAGGCCATTGTACCGTAACATAGTTAGAAACTCTGATGAATCTTTTCACCACCGAAAAAAAACTTGAGATTAACATGATCTAAATAATTCCGTGGAAGTTTGCCATGCTCCTAAGAGAGAACAGCTGTTGGCGCCATGCCTCGGCCAGATGAAAGGAGACTGCCAACAAACCACAACATTTATTCACTCATTTGTATATCTCAATGTTCTCTTTTTTTTCCCCCCCTTGTAAATACTTTGTTTTGATTTCAGTTTTCTTTCCTGCTTCTTTGTTATTATATAGTTTTTTGCTTTTTGAATTCTTTTAACCAATCGCAATCCTAATAGACCATTTCAAAAAGATAGAAATCCTTTGAGTTTCAACCAACTATGGTTTTCTGTCTATTCTGCTACGGTTATGATTTTCATTTTACCGTTCTCATTTTATCACTTCTGAAAGAAATTGCTTTTTTGTTAGTGCCTCCGAAGGTGCTATCCTTGGTTAATAATTTCATGTTATTGGAAGGATTTAAGTAAATAATGCTTTGATAAGAAATCCACTCCGATGGAAAACAAGTTCGAAGATCGATTTAAAATTCCCCGCTTCGACGTACACACATGAAAATGGGCTCAGAGTGACTTCAATGTCTCCTGCATCTTCTGTTTACATTGAATTCTACTGTTCTACAACAGTTAAGCGCAGAGGTTCTACTCCCATTAGTCCTGGACCCATAGGACCAAGGATATGGGCCTCCTTCTAGCCGGGAGCGATGGAAACTCCGGGGCTCTTTCCATAGGGCAATACCTGATTTCTTAAAAAGCCCCCCCCCCCAGCTTAGCACAGCGTCAAGACGGGATGGAAGTGGATACGCCGCTTACGCGCATCAACCCCGCAGGGAAGTATACCGAAAACCTCGGTGGGGCCGCCTGGTGATCTAGCACACCTTCTATTAGCTCTGCAGGCTAGTACCCGGGACGTATGAGGCAACCCTCTACGCCCACAGGGCGGCCGTAGCCTGACCGGGTGTCGGGAACACACTGCCTCCTCGAGTACAACCCAATCCGAACAACTCGCCTACGGGAGAGGCTCGGCAGCTCGGCCCGAAGTTTCTCAAGTAACGTCAGAGGTACCACGAGTGCTAAGGGTCCGCAGCGTCTGCACCTCGGCAGCTGAAGGGGACGGACAACAGTTCAGATTAAATTTTCACTGTCTGCAAGTACCTACGCCAAACATGCGGAGAAAGGAGGATTGGTGGACGTGACCCAAAACCCTTGGCCACCACATTCGTCAGCGAGTATTGTTTATGAGGCTTGCGTAAAGTCGGAAAAAGAACCTTCTTCAACAAGTTCTAGAGGCAACCAAACTTTCTCAGTAACCTCCTCAATAACATCAAGATGTATCTTGTAGTACACGTTTCTGGTGAACTGGGAGTTGTGAAATCGATTCAGTTCTTAAACTTATTTTACATCGAAACGATACATTACCAGTCATGTGTTCCTAAACCAAATATTATGTATTTAGCCGTCTCTACAATCCCCATGAGTTTGTAATACAAATTATGAAACATACTGTAGATACTTAATTTTATTTCAATAATTTTAATGCAAAGTTGCAAAAAAAAAAAAAAAAAAAAAAAAAAAAAAAAAAAAGATAACTTGAGCAACAGATTCTCTGAAGATAAAATCTTAAATTCTCGTTATATTGTCATAGATAAAGGTAATTGTAAAAATATGAGATTAAGATAGTCATAAAAATGCGAAACATCAGTATTTATTTCCTATCGTCCATAATGGCCTTATATACCAATACCAGTGCAGATACAAAATTTAATTATTTATTTTACACTGAAGAATAACAGACCGGAATAAGAACCATTTCCCGTAATGCAGTTCTTTCTATTTTAATCCGCTTATTTAGTGTTTTACCTCTAAATACTACTGATATAGATAGACTAGGTTTGATAAAATGTGTCAAAATTGTTAGCAAGAGCTGAAACTTTTAGAATTACATAGTCACAGAAGCAAAAAGCCCAGGAAATATTGACCGCAAACGAGACGTTCGCAAGAGATGCCCGAATCTATTTTTAAAATCCACTAATAAAAATAACTTTTGTAAACGTTGCATGTTTTCCGCTTGAACATTTGAAGAGGTCCATTTACGATTTGTTTTCAAAACTAAAGACTGCTGAGATCTGACTTCTAAGCAAACCATAAATATTACACTGGACGTATACAGTAAACGTATACTTTGTTCAAAATTAACTTGACATGAGCTAAAGAGATGTCATGTCTAGAACTACAGGGCGTAAATATTTCCTAAAAGGTTAGTTTGCGAATTTAAGATTACTGTTGTTTTTTCTTCTACATTCATGGTATCATTTCAGCTGTCGCAATTTGCTCTTTGAACGGTAATATTTAACGATATGTTTTGTTTTATTCAAATAGGGTATGTTATCTGTACAGTAATTTTTCGGAACTGGCCTAACTTAAAATGTCACTATTATTGAACCATTTTCAGTTGATGTGCATAATGATACCAGATTAAAATCAATTCATAGACTATAATAAAACAAACTGCATATGATGAACCTGTTTCCTAATAGCATGCTCCTTATGCACGGGGCTAGGCTTCGAATTTTAATAATTCAAATAGCATAGGAACCGAAATATGTCGCTTTAGAGAGTACCATAATGAAAATCAAACTAATTGGCGTATTTCATCCGTTTTTCAATTTTTATGTCAAAATAGAGCAAATTGAAGACCGTTCAATTGGTAAACAGTAAATGGGAGGAAAAATATAGCTTCTTATTTAATGAGATAATTTTTTGTGATATAAGCAAGCTGTCTAATTGATGTTGATAATACTACTTCACAATAATGGTGCATAGGTACATAATCTAGAACTTAAATCAAGCAAAAACAGTCAATATTAGTGCGAAGATTCCTGGTTCGAGTTCCGTCTATCGTACTGAATGTATTACGGCGAATCAAATGTTTACAGTTTTTTCATACTTCATAACATATATAGCTTATTGGATTAACATCATTTAACCGTTTCAAAAAATTGAAACGACATGTACTTTTCTTTAAAGGTTTGAATGTCACATCTGTGTCAAAATTCTAGGTAATTCAAACACCTATTAGGATAAATTTGATTAGGATAGTCTAATTACTCCAAAATATATTGATGCTGATTACTGAACTGAGCGATACTCGCTGTAACCCATTATTTTCATTTATTTACGTTTCAATATATTTATTCCGAAATTTTGTTTTAATAAACCTATACTGAACAGGAAGATCCTTCTGATCCGGCTTCAGAATCAATGGCGAGGAGGTTCGAGATACTTAAACAAGCTGTAAAAATTTCAGTTTAGAAACTCTCGTTACTTATAAAACATAACCTGTAGCAATAAACCACAATGGTCGGCTTAAGGGTAATGTGCCCACTAACATTGGAAATTTTACTCTAAACGTTTAAGTTTAACTCACATTCTCCAGAAAGGAAAGCAAATTTAAGAAGTAAATAAACTATTACGTGCATTTCAAAAAGGCAGTTAATTAAAAGAGAATTACCTGAAGCAAATTACATAACTTAGCTTTGCGTTCAAGTAATGTTTTATGAAATCTATGAACATTTATTGAAGGTTTTCCGTTTTTCTCCAAAATAGTTTCTTCTCCACTTGTTTTGAAATTAACATTTGGTAACAGACAAAATGCAACAATATGAATATGTATATATGCCATTATTATAATATTCTGTACGAGATATTATCTATAAGACTAAGTACTTCTTAGTTTCAGTGTATGCTAAGAAGCCACACGCACCCAAACTGTATTTACAAATACAAATAATCATGTAAAGTTTTCTACTAGAGGTTTCTCTCAGCACATTTTCGCAAACTATAACTTCAGCTTTCGCTACATTATTTCGTCAGAATATTTATTACCAGGCACAGGATCCCATACACCTTTGAAGGGATATGAAGTTTACGAGTCTCGCAGTATATAACTGCTGACGTCAGTCCCGGGGACAACACGCAGGGATAGTCCGGTTCACAACGCGTAGCTTTAGTTTCATTACAACTACTGCTCCCCAAGCAGGTAGATCTGCCTTTTCAGGGAGTGCAAGGTGTTTGACATATTGTGTTAATAGCATTACTTTCACAACAATAATTGGACAATCTCCATTTTATAAATAAAAATTTTTGGGTATCATTGACAGCCATTAAACTGCTTGAAGATCGTAATTTTGAGCTGTCTAAAAGCAGTCGGGGAGGTGTCTGCAAAAATTAACAATATAGAGAATGCACCACATACCAAACGATCAAAAAATAAATTGTGCAGTATTGTACGCAAATATACTGGATTTTCAATGCTGCGTAATATAACAAATAAACTAAGTCTCGGACAAACACTTTAAAATGATTTGTACTACTCACATGCACCATTAGCGTCATGTGACGTTGAACGAACTTTCTCCCAATAGAGGCGCAGAAAATTCACATTCGGCAAATTATTTACGAACGTACATGGTTGTTCTCTGTAATTCCCACATTGAATTCAATGAGGATGGCATATTGTAATATAGGTTACATTTTATATCCGGGTCGCCGGGGTAGCGCAGTGGTTTCGTTCGCGGCTCCCATGCTAAGGATCTCGAGTTCGATTCCCGGCTCTGGGGTTGGCAATTTTAAGTCGGCCCTATCCACGCCTTCACCTCTGTTTAGCTCATGTGAAGTATCCCCATGCTCAACGTGGTTCGGAGTCCACGGTATAAGTTGTAGGTCCTCTCGCCTCACCGTCTTCTTCGCTATCACCCTATCATTGGAGGTAATGGACCCGCCCTCTGGGTGCCTCCACTTGAGAAAAGGTGGGGCGAGGTTACCCCGAAGGCCAAGGTTGCCATGTGGGGCGTGTTGGTAACCAACCATTTGCCCGCCTCGGTAGCGTAGATGGGAGCATGTCTGCCTCACGTTCAAGAGGTCCCGAGTTCGATTCTCGGTAAGGGTGAGTTACCTGGATAAGGTTTTTCCGGGGGTTTCAGACGAATGTCGGGTAACTGTAAACTCCAAGGACCCTGGAAACATTTGAGTATCATTTCACCCATTTCATTCACCGTCCGATATTACTTAACGTTGGAGGACGTAAAATAAATTAAAAAAAAACATTTTGTATCCGTACCGGAGTGCACACACAGCGCATCGGTATACTTGTTGACACATATGTTTGTTGATGCCACGCTTGGCCTTGTATAGTACCTGTGTGCATATACTGACTGCTAAGGTGTACTCGATCCCATACCTGTTTACTACTTTAACACCAAGTATATTCATGTTTTAGTTCACAAAAGCAGTTATTATTGCATGCAATATCATTGAGTGTTTATAGGAAATAGAACAAGAGTACTGCAACTCGAAAAACGAACATTGGAAAACTGATGCAGCAGCTTCAAAAGCTCAGTCGTGCTACTTTCGAATGTAGCGTGTTTAAGAATCCTTAACTAGTAAGAGCATTCACCACGATGGTCTCAAAGCCACCATTGGTGATAGTTATGCAACACAATATAGATTAAGTTTCAAATTATTAATATAAATATTTGATCAAAATTAGCAGTGTTCCGTAGTTTAATAATAGATACAATATCGGCCCAGCAGTAAACAAACATAAATTCTAGAATTCTAGAAGGATACTAGAATCGGGGAGGTTGTTGTAAACGAGCTTCTTGCTCGTACTGTGGCGTATCTGCATTGTCAGAGCGGAACGATCTGCTCTGCACCCATGAGAATTCCTGCTACTAAAAATATCAAGCCACCGAGGAGAGGTAGCGAGTGGACCGGATAACCTTCTCACAAATGTGCTGCACCATATCGCGTTAGCAGTAATAAGGGACACCAACATAGTAATCGATCGATTCTGTTAATGTTTCAATTTCACTAATTACACGGCGTTAGCTTATCCATTTTTAGTTGTATGCAAACATTTAGTGTTTTTTTTTTTTTTTCAAATTGGAAATTTTAATTTAAAAATGTAAGGAAAGAAGAAAAAACATTTTCAAAAACAAAGCTCTTATGTTCACTTAAGATAGTAAGCCACGAGAGCTGAAAAATGTTTAAATATGTGGTTTAAGAATCAATATCCTATTGCAGCTATTGCAGCTGAAATAAGAAATCAATTATTAAATGGTTCTCATCTATGTATTTCATGGGTCAGAGGGCACGTGGGGAATGCCGGAAATGAACGTGCAGATGAGCTCGCAAAGAGACCTGCGACTTCAGATCTTCCAGAGACTTTACACTCTATGCCCTATTTTTTATGTGAGGCAAACATTAAAGGAGATTAACATCAACGACTGGAATGAATACTGGTTAAAAACTGATTGTGGTGCTTTGACTAAGGAGTTATATTTCTCAACGGTTTCTGACAGACATAAATGTAAATTCGTTAATCTTAACTATGTTCTCACTCAATTCTTACTGAAAATCAAATCAAAATCAAATCCACATCTGATTGTATTTGTGGAAATCATCTTCAAGATGTCCCTCACATTTTATTTGATTGCCCGTTTTTCTGTTCTGAAACATACGAACTTGAATTATTGCTTCAATCCTTAGGTTACACTTTTTCAAAACCACTTACACATATTCTGATGAATTACAAAACTTATCAATATTTCATGGCTTTTTTAAACAAAATATTTCTTAAGCTATATGATTCATCTTGATGTTTACTGTTTGTCAGCTTGATATTGAATTTTGGTATGTTTTTGTAAATTATATTATATTCATAAATTTGTAAACTATATTCATAATATACCTTTGGGAAAAATAGGAATCAAAAAATTGGATAATAAATAAGAATCAACATGGACATGTTAAAATGAATAAGAAAATAAATTGCTAAAATTCAGTAGGTCTTGAAATGACACAACATGTGATATGATGTGAATGTTCTATGATTGGTAGTTTTAGAAATGAGATTATGTAATGTGTGACGTGGACCAGTAAAAATTAAGTTTGACTGGTAGTGATGGCAACGAGAGGATGCAAAATCAATAATTTTGGTAAAATAGCTGTGAAAGAAAGCGTCTTTTGAAGGACGTAAATTCAGTGCCGTGATGATAATTTTTAAAAAATTAATATTAGTTTTCTGTGAATTGTAATAAAGGTATACAATACTATTGTCAATTTTTATACGAAAAATTTTATAAATAATACAAATTAAATTGATCATCGTGATCTTTTTAAAGTAAAACGAATTTATTGGTATCGAAGTTTATTTAGAAAATTTATCCTTTTCATTCGCGACCACATCTGAAAATTCAAGAGTTATCATAGCTCAGACCAAAGCAGACCCGGATATTTTTTATATGCATCCATACATCTGAATGCCAGATCTGAACCAAAGATTAAGCCCGTGGCTTCATCGTCTTCCCGGTGGGCTGAATAAAACGCACAACCTCAGTCATAACACGGGACGACATCAGGTGATGATTGCCGCAGACTTCGAAAACACCATCATCCCATCAGCTCTATAAAATCCTGCTACACATGGCTTTCCAACCTGGGGCTTCGAAATAGTCAACGTGCTGCTCATCAGCACCATAATTCCTGCTGCAGAACATAGGTTACTCGATAGAGAGGGTCAAAAATACCCATTTTGGTTAATTTTGGAAGCATTAAAATTATCTTAACTTCACAGTTTAAACAGCAGATAAATCTGATTAAGGTTGACATTTAAAGAAATCCAAGGTAAGGATATTTAAAATAAGACTGCGCTATAGGTAGAAAAAGAAAGACAATCAAGAGTGAAAAACAAAACAAAAATTAAATCAAGCATAAATATTATACATGGTGTTATAAATAAAAACAAGGACATCAACGAAGAAGCCAACCTTCAAGTAAAAAGGGGAGAAACTGCACGATGGAAAAAAAGTTTTTATTTTTTATTTTATTTATAAAGCAATCAAGAACAGCTAGGGCACAGTCTTGAGTTATGTGTCTCTCATAACGTACCAACAAATATAAAATTATAGGGATGTCAAAATATGTGGGCTGTCGCACAACTTAAGGTACAAAAGGGTTCCTGTATAATTAGGAAAGACTTTGTTCCAAAATGAGTAAATTTCCATTCAATAAGGAAATACATTACAACGCTGATATAATAACAGTAGTTACGGTAAACCAGTTTCAGGTGGAAAAAAAGCAAGGGGTAGTTGACCATTTCCACGAGTATGATCCAGACACTATCACATTTGCTTAGAAGTAATCCTCTATGTCTATGTAAAAGTATTATTTAAAACATCAATAAATGTCCCAATTATACCAATGAAATTAGCCATATTTACCAGGGGCACTATTTATATTTTGATCTAATAAAAAAAGTAATTTGTGCTTTATTGTTTTCCAAAATATTCTCCTTTACGATCAATACACTTTTGCATACTTTTGAACCAACTGTCAAAGAATTTATTCCAGTCTAGTAATAAATACTTCTCAGTATCTCAGTAATATTTATACCCTTCTGGGGGGGGGGGGTATAAGCACAATATGCTGAGAATTCCAGACAACTATCTCAAGACCTTTTCTGCAGATGGAGTTTGTTTGCTTCCTTTGCTGTACCTTCACCCACTGTTTGGAATATTCTTTTATCTCTACCATGTGTTAATGACTCCACTTTTCGTGTACTGTTGTGAAACGTCGAATAAACCCACTGGAATTGTGATTAAACAAGCCTAAACGCTCCTGAAATAAATCGAAGCCTGAAACGCTCCTGAATGAGCTTTTGGTCCACAGTTCACACGCGACACGCCAAAAGCTTTCTCATACCTGAACTTTGTGTGGAATGTAGTGAAGTCAGGATCTCTGCAATGTCAGCCAACCCGCGCACCTTCTTCATTCGGTAATTACTGATTACAGGATTGTGAATTTTGATCACAATCCCATCGTTGTAAGTGGGAGGCTCCGAGTGTTCATCAACCTAAATGACTACGACCACGCTTAAATATTTCAGCCAACCTTTTAACAGTTGAAAACGAAAGGTAAGAAACCTTTAATGTCTAATCCAACTCATTTTGTAGCAAATGTTAAAACCAGTTTGTTTACCTGATCGTCAGAAACAAGTGACTACAGGTACGTAATCTGAACACGTACATGGCTATCTACAGGATGATAACAAGCAGCATAGTATTTTGGAAATACTTATGACACCTTTGAATCTGTTGAAGAACTTCAAGGGTGTCCCTTGTAATTATTTCTGCTCACAGCAGTTGCAAACGTTTTCAAATTCAGAACTACGTAGAACCGTTCTCATTTTAGTAGCCATTTGTCTTCAATCAAATTCTCTTCTCAATATGGTAAATGTAAATAGTATGGAAAATCACACATATAATATAGCGACCAAACCTAACTTAAATTTTAAACCTAAGCATTTGTGTGTATTGCATGGATGCATTTAAATTCAATAAGAGCCAATAGTATTACACATCGAACAGTGGCAAGCTACATAAATGAATGTTATTAATTCCTCTGTTTAGAAGATCACATGTATTATTTTTCGCGGCCTCGCTATAACATGTACGACTCGCATTGTAGTTTCGATCCCCACAGCCGACATTCCTGAACGAAGTGTTCAAGTGTTTTATTGTGGATTTCGCTGGGTCACTGGGCGAATGCTGAGAAGTTGATCAGCCCCCCCCCCCCCTCTGAATACTCTGTCTCTTCATTTCATTTCAACTGAGCTTCATCCTGTTTAGCTCTGTATAGGGCTGTTAAGTGTCGGAGAGAATGTCGGTGTTGCATGGCAAGGAGAAAGGAAGCTTTCTGTAAACCTTCGTCCTATGGACCAGAGACGATCTCTTAGCCACGGGCTCCCATGTAGAGCCGAAGGGATCCGCTTGTATGACCTGCTACCGGGGAATATTAATCTGTACGTTGTAGAGATTCCTTCCCTCAAATATCGTGTCTCCTAGGTCCACTCACCTTCTATCTCGTTTCACCTAACCCCTCCCTCTTGGAGGGTACCCTGTCGAGGACATGAGTATACAAGATATTTTCCATAGATCAATGTGGGTGGGGGAACAGGAGGATCATTTTGGACTAAGGAATACAGTTGAAGTTGTCCCACTGAGATCTTCCCCATAGCTTTCTCCGTATTATGGCATTGTTAGTATTTAAAACACAAATTTCAGTGTTATCTATTTCAGTATATGGCATACGGTTTGCTTATTTGCAAGAGTTTGTGATGCAGAGGGCTCTGACATTCAGGAGATCAAAAGTCAATTAACATGTTGGACTAACTTTAAGCTAGCCACACATTCATACACAACCAGCGCACCCGAATTGAAGATATAGACAAAATTCTTTAATACTTTGTTAGTTTGAGAGCAAGATGAGCGGAAAGCTGATATAGTTAGCTTAGAGAATTTAGTAAATATAATTTAAACAAAATATTATTAATATAAGTGCTTAATATTTAATGAGTGTCTTGAAATTAAAAAATTATAAAGTCAGTAATAATGTTATAGTTTAGACGTTGCTATGGACTGAATAATGCCTTCAGAGACAGTGAAAACAATCGCGGACTACCAGGATCAGAATCCCGGTTGTGATAAGCTACCTGAGAGTAGCTATCCTGAAGGTATGTTACATAAAATGCCTCATTAGTTAAGGTTTTGAGTTTAGAAGGCAACGAAAATCTGTTTTAAGCCCTCTGTAGCTATCGCGGTACCTGAGTAAAGTTTACAATTTTTTCTCTCGTGCAGTGAGCCAAGGATCGAAATGAAAAAGGAAGCTCTACAGTATGTCATCATTTCAAAAATAAAACTCAATCACAGTAATAAGTTTTCCATTTTCGTTTAAGCCACCCCCGTATTCTTTATAAAAATATTGTATAATGATCTCTTTTTCTGATTTATTTAATCTCCCAAGTTCTGAAAAAAAGGTATACCCTGTATGCAAATACCTACATAACTACTAATGGTGAAGGAACTACCGAAATGGTCGGTTAATTCTTACATAATCACAGAAGCCCACCTCCGTAGCGTAGATGGTAGCATGTCTGCCTCATGTTCAAGTGGTCCCGAGTTCGAATCTCGGTTAGGGTGAGTTACCTGGATAAGGTTTTTTTTCCGGGCTTTTTCCTTATCCTGAAAGACGAATGTCGGGTAGCTCTAAGCTCCATGGACCCCGGACTCATTTGAGCAGCATTTCTCCCACTTCATTCATCGTCAGATATGACTTCAAGTTGGAGGACGTAAACTACACAAAAAAATCACAGAATATAGAATGTTAATTTTTTCTACATCCTTTTTATACCCAGGCCATTAAAACATGCAGTACGCGGTTCTAAAATTAAACTTTATCATTCAATGAAATAAAATAAAATTGCTGAATATCCACGGATTATCAATTCAACATTTTAAAAATGGGTTACAATAGGTATATAACCACTGAAAAAACAACCTCTACTGTCATTAATAATAAATAACAGTTGAGTAGCTAGTTCATGATGTTATTTTCTGCACTTATTACTGGCAGTTAACTAGATTACAATTAGCAGTGCAAATGAAGCACAGATTTCTAGTATGAACATTATTAAATAAGCTTTTTTTTTTGTAATTTACGTCCTCCAACGTTAAGTCGTAACGGACGATGAATGGAAAGGGTGAAATGATACTCAAATGAACCCAGGGTCCATAGGGCTTAGAGTTACCCGACATTCGTCTTTCAGGATAAGGGAAAAGCCCGGAAAAAAACTTATCCAGGTAACTCACCCTGCCCGAGATTCGAACTAGAGACCACTTGAACGTGAGGCAGACACTCTACCACCACGCTACCAAGGCGGGCTAAATAAGCTTCATTACGTAGAACCTCTTCAGTAATGAAAAAAAAAGTTCTTCTGAGATGCTGGTGTTTTATATATTACACACATTAATACATTTGAATTAAATGTCAAAAAGATAAGTATTAAATAAATCAGAGTTTTATGTATGGTTCTCAGCCTCCCACTCTACGTTGGACCTGAAAGACCGGTTCATTCTGCTAGGTTGTCTTCTTATCCCCTAAAACAAGGGACTAGCGGCTTTACTTCCCAGGTTTGAACCCGCTATCAGAGGATAGAGCACAGAGGATGACTGCAGTACCGTCATAAACAAGATATGATTGTTTAGGTTAACTGATTGAAATTAATCATTTCTTAACACTAGCTGTATATAGGCTAAGGTTTTGGATAGTTAGAGACAAACTGAAAAATTCAATGTCATGGCCGGAATCTGAACAACGGATCTCCTGGTTTCCGTCCAGTCCTACTTACTCATTGAGCTACCATGGCCAACTGCCGTCCTGAAATTAAATTCTCCGGGAAATTATAAGTCAATTCAAAAATTTACATGGCACGTTGGTCATGATAGCTCAATTCGTAAGAGTGACCGGACGGAAACCTGAAGATCCGTGGTTCAAATCCCAGCCACGGCACTGAATTTTTCAGTTACATTCTATCTATCCAAAACCTTAGCCTATATACAGCTAGTGTGAAGAAATGATTAATTTCCATCAAATAACTTAAATAATAAGAGTTAAATGATGAAGCCTGGGACTCAAGTACTTACAATAGTAAGTCGCCACAAACGGTGTATCTTGAATGCCAGAGCCTCTAGTGGTTTACCGGGAAATTATATGAATCAACTGGAGAATTTAATGTCAGGATGGCACGTTGGCCATGGTAGCTCAATGGGTGAGAACAACTGGAGGGAAACCACGAGATCCTTGGTTCAAATCCCAGCCATGGCATTGAATTTTTCAGTTAGACTTTTATCTATCCACAACCTTATATACGGCTATTATGAAGAAATGATTAATTTCCATCAAATAACTTAAATAATAAGAATTTAATGATGAAGCCTGGGACTCAAGTACTTACGACAGTAAGTCACCACAAACGGTTTATCTCGGAAGCGAGGGCCCCTAGTGGTTTACCGCGAAAATATATGAATCAACTTGAGAATTTAATGTCATGACGGCACGTTGGCCATGGTAGCTCAATGGGTAACAGCGACTGGACGGAAACCAGAAGATACGTGGTTTAAATCCCGGCTATCTATCTGTCCAAAAGTTAAGATTGTCTTTTGTTTTTCTGTTCCTCCTATGTTAAATCAAGTCCTTGAGTAGAATGAAATATCCTACGGTTTTGTGTTATTTTAAGTATAAACACTTTATGTCCCTCAGCAACTGTTTTTATATTCCATCATTTTCATCAACGAACAGAGCCATCGTTGCAACTATTTTTTTAAGACCCCGAAATCTTCCTAGGCCCTTTATATACATAATTAGCCTTTCGGTTCTTTCAAAGATGAACTCAGACGGCCTATGACCTATTCATTATTCTCAATTTGGCAGTTTTTAAGCACCAACTAGCTTTACAGTATATAAACTATAGGTTTATGTTTAATCCTTTGTGTCATTTTATTCCACTGCCACTCTTTTCCAAAAAAGAGACAGATGTAAAAAATGCAGGATTACCATTCCGTTTGTCAGCCTTGTATTTTGTTTGTTACGTTGTTGAGACAGAAATAGGTGGCTTTACTCTGGTCCATTCTTTCAAAGGTTAGCTACGCAAGTTTTAGTCAGAATTTGTGTAATGGTATATATTTGTATTCAAGACAAACAACAAACAAATGCTTGGTACTTGAGTTTGCACATGCCATCCTATGTGCCACTACTATCAAACAATGTTGAGTCTATGTTTGGGAACAAGAGTGAATGACCACATTGGTATTTGTTCTATTTATCAATAATAAGCGATTAATTCTCAGAGGTTCTTCAATAAGTCAATGTAAGTTAGCAGATAAGTAAGTATAGGTATGCCTAAACTGAAGAACCTTGGACATTCTAATGAAATATTAATGCATTTTAAAGAGGAGTTACTTTTCTTTCAGTAGCAAAGATCTCCATCATCAAGGAAGTAAATAACAAAGAAGTTCGCTTTTGCTTTCTTATTTAATTTTCACTTTCGCTCTACGACTTCCGTATCCATGGGAATATTGCCTAGTAAATGTACGGAAAGGTGAGAGTGACATTCACTGATCACATTAGAATAAGTTCTTCAGCGGTCAACTTTCTACGTAATATTTATTCCGCTTTCACGAATTGGAAAGATAGTTGCGGAATCTTAACGGCAGAATAATAAACCAGCTGAACAAATCACTACAAAAGCATTATTTCATTATCTATTGGCTATAATAAAGTCAAATAAAATAGTAAAAAATGTCTAACTAGGTATCGCCTAAAATTAATTCTATTTTAAAGGTAAACTATTCTGCATTATTCATTGATATATTTCTACTCAGTTTTTAAAAGCACGTTAAAATATTTAAAATGAAACATAACTATAATATAATTACAAAATATAATTAATAATGGAATTAAAACAAACCAGTAGTTCAGATCTGGTTTTAAGAGTAAGGAAATATCGCCTTCAACCATAAACTACTGTCCAATATTCATTATTACACTCATAGGTAAATAAGATGTAAATTAACATCTTACATTTTATCTTGTCAGAAGTTCATAACCATTTATATAAATGCTTTCAAATTCAAGTCAGCAGTTTAGAATAGGTGCATATTAATGTATTAAAATGTATGCTTTAATTTAAATAACTAATTAAGCTCAAAAGGAGAGCAATTAGGCCAGCCAATCAGAGATTTGTATCATACGAGGGCTGTTCAAGAATGAATAATCATAATTTTTACGGTCATAATTTTTCGCACTAAAATTCAATCTTATTATATTTTGTTAGCTTAATGTGAAACAAACACGCCGTAGTAGTTTCATTGTAGGTACTCCTGGTTCCCGCCTGTGAGAACCAGGCAAATTCAGACAGTTCAGTATCGCCTACCACTGCAATGGTGGTAACATGTAGTTAAAGTTGATGTTAGAGGAAGATCCGGAGTTTCTTTCAAACGCAATCACTGCTGATGAAATTTGGCTACATCATTTTGATCCTGAGAGCAAACAGCAAAGCTCAGTGTGGAAATCTCCTTCAGCACCAAAAAGCAAAAGTGGTTGCTTCTGCTGGGAAAGTTATGGTCATTTCAATCTTTGATATTCATGAAATGGTTTATCAGCATGTTGTACCTTCACACACATCAGTAACTAGAAAATACTACAAGGATGTCCTGAAAACATTGCAAGTCCATATCAGGCGCAAAAGACATTTCCGTGAAGCAGGCTGGCTGCTGCACCATGATAATGCCTGGCCGCATATTGCCAGTGTTGTTGCTGAATATCTTACAAAAATCAACGTGAAGTGCATACCGCACCCTCCCTATAGTCCGGATTTAGCTCATGTGACATTTTTCTATTCCCTAACTTGAAGAAACGCCTTCGTGGGAAGCATTATCCATCATCAGAAGCAGTGGTGAAGGCTACGCAGGCCATTTTGAAGGATATCTCAAAAAATGGTTTCCAGCATGTATTTGAAGACTGGCAGAAACGCTGGGACAAGTGCATCGCATTCAGGGAAGAATATTTTGAGAAGGATCATCAAAATTATGAGGGTGAGTAAAGATACGTTGAAAAAAAAAACATTCTTAATTGAGCAGCCCTACTAGTTTTGAACTTTTGCTATGGTAGCGTATTCAAAACATATATAGTTCTTCACTTTATTAAAAGAAATGCCAAGGGGAAGTAGGTTTCGTATAGTCTATGTGGTAAATATTTTGAACAGCGTGAAGAAGTACGAGAATGTCTCAAGGTATAGGAAACTAACTCAAGCATTCAGACGTTCACAAAGCTCACCGTATATCTTTAGAAAAGGTTTAAAACAATATATCAAATTCAGAACTGCGTTACTTTTGAATGCATATCCACTATTATAAGACACCCTTTAACGGGTGTCTTATAATAAACATAATTTAATTTCAACATCATTATAAAACGCGGCAGAAACCACCCGATTTCCAGTGGATATTAGATATATACAACGTGATACAAAAAGTACGTGCATGACGCCTTAGTTTGAGCAAAGCAGTCTCATAAAATGGCGCCCAGCATGTGGCTCGGAAAACAAAACCAACCAAAATTCCTTGCGAAAGAAGACGCGCTAGAAGAAAAGAAGAATATTCTACCCCAAATATAAGGAATGCAAGAGACGTGTTACATTTAAATGTAAGATTTAAAAATTTCAGTAAACCTCGGGGAGTATAAACAAAAACAAATGTAAATAAAAGAAACTCAGCAAAGGAGGTTTCCTAAGCAAGTTTCGATTATTAAACCACAACCCACCTCTCTCTCACTCTCTCTCTGGTTAATATTGTTTATGGCACAAATAATATTGAAATTCTAGGCTGAAAAATGTGATATGGTTGACATAAACAGAAGGGAAGAAAGGACATTCCATGCTTGTATGAGCGATAACAGAGTGAAATGCCTTTCTTATCCCCCCTTTTTTGGAGAGCGGGGGCTCTGATGAGGACAAACTGGGGAACAAAATCTTAAACAATTTAGCTTTAAACAATTCACACTATACATAACAATTAAAAGAGTTAATATACATTTATATCTTCGCAAAAGCAAGTTGAAACCCCTATGGGGCACCGATGCTACGTGTAAAGCAACTATGAATTAGAACCTAAGTCGAAATTTAGAAAAAGTGTTATTCCTTTACACTGCGAAATTATGTTACAGAGAAAAGACGTATGTGTTTATCAAAGTGCATCGATTCATTTAATATTTCAAGAAATAGTGTGGCATTGTACAAGTAGTGCTGCAGTATTTCCAAAGAGTCGAAATAAAAGGGTTGTGCCAGTTAACCCTTTTAGCCAATCTATCCCCTCTCCACTAAGTAACCGAGAACTTTGAAGAATGAATAGGGTAGAGAAATATATGTCATGTGCGTGACAAATTGGGCAGAGAAGGGTTACTACTAATCCAGTAAAGCAGCTACGAAATTGTAAACTTTAGGCGCAGTAACAGATCATGTATCTCTGTTTATAAAATGTATAAAACTATGACACTGAAAGCAAATTTCACCGTGTCAAGTAACTTTCAAAAGACATCTTAGACTCGATTAAGATATTAACTATCTTTTTAAAATCCAAACTATTAAAATAGACTTCCCCCACCCCTCACCCCCACAAACTTTAACTTTTAAAACAGTCTGGAAACAAGTTTTACAATTCCAGAGGTACTTTTATATTCATAAACAACACTTAATACAGTAAAGCCTTAGTATACAGTTATCTGTTAAGGGTAGCAGCTACTTGTTAGAAGGAGGTATATGTTCGTATTTGCAACATAGTTTTGAATGCAACATAAATTATGCACAAGTATTGCATGTTAGTAATTAGTATAACTGGTTAAAATTAGTGTGCTGGTTAAAATGGCATCCCAAGGGATACAGCTTGTGTAAAACGTCTCGACATTCCATTTGCGCAAATGAGGAAATTGATAAGTGGTGAGGGAACAAGGGAGATGAAGTGTTATCTGAACTCGGAAGCAAAATACAGAACGTCCTGTACCTATTTATAGCAGGTGGAACACTGACCCCCATTTCTGTTGTTATGCAACTGGGCAGCTCAGTGCAACTCCACATCTTTGCTTTAGCAGTAGGGGGCTGTCACGACGTTTTACACAAGCTGTAATTTTTCGTAATCGTATATGACGCATTATTAATTCTATGAATATACTGAGTGAGTTGATGCTTTAAGAGGCTCGTATTCCAGAGGTCTCAGGTTCTATTTCTGTTGGTTTCCCACTCTGACTTCGGTTTTTTAGTAGTTTTCCTTGGTTGGTGGGCGAATTTTGGACTGGTTTCGTATCTACTACGATTTACCGTCCACAATTTCCCATTCATTATTATTTTTCGGTATGCTTTTAAATTTCGTGACTTACGGAAACATACGACAGATTGCGAAGATGCTTGCTAAAAGAAACGAGTAGGTATTTCCCGTAGGCACCAGAGGGCTGCTCGGTCGACATGTCATTCATATCCTCTCTGTATACCTCAAGCGATTGGACGTAGTCAGGGACTTCTGCACGCCTCTGTGGCCTGTCTGCCTATGGCCTGTAGCCTCCCGTGGTTCAATGACTGCATCACTTCCTTCATGTAAGCTTCAGTGCGCTAGGTGTCCCTCCTCGTTCTATAACTTGTATATAAACACATTTTCTTTCCTCACAAACTTTGAGCTGTGAAGTAATTCCACATATAACTACAGTATATGTGGTTATTTATTAAAGATATGACTGGATTATTGAGCTAGATTGAAATGGAGACATCAGATAGGCAAGGAATTTTAGATATTTAAATTTTGTGCTACAATGAACGCGTGAGGCTCCAAAGCACGATATACCATTGCTGCAATTGCACTTCCTATAACAAAAATCACGATAAAGTGTGAACTGCACATGTACTATATTTTATCGTAAAACGTTAGTGTCACGCTAAAGTGAGGAGAGCACGTTAACGCTACATAATCGCCTATTACTTAGTTGGAGCCAATGATAACATGGTCTTAGGGCCGAGATGGTAAACGTATACTCAGTGAATGTAATTAGAAGAAATGATTGGGTACCTAAATTTTAGGCAGATTCTACCAGTTAATTCTGAGTCTGATTTCGAAGTGAATGTTGCCTATTTTCTACATTTCTCCAACTTTCCCGCCGAAATTTTTTCAGGGATTTCCTGCAAGATGTATCTTTCATTTTGTGTATTCCAAACACCTTATCACTCCCAATAAGAGTACTGCCTTAACTATGGGAACGAGAAAGTCAGGTGATTCTTCAAGATAAATTAATTCTCAGAAAAAGCTGGAACGTAGAGCGTATCTGTCACTCATCTGCATCGATCAAGCAAAAGCACCAAGAAATTCCTTGGTGCCAATGCCAATTATCCTCGAGCTGGCGTTCCGAGCGAGGGACAAATCGCAAATTAGAACACAGCCACTGTGTGGCGCGATTTGTAGGAAATCTCGAAGACGGCTTTGGAACGCAGCCGCAAGCAAGAACATTGGTGGCGCCACGGGTCAGGCAGGCCGCAATCCCAGGAAGCGATGCAATGTTTGCAAGGCCATCTCATTCCCATGGCTTGGCGCCAAACAACACCTCCTCCTCCCCCGGGCTCCTCTAGCACTACACATGCATACAACGTACTGCATTACGCCGCCCGTCCTGATGTCTAGGGGAAGACGTGACCGCAAGGCACCAAAAACTATTTCAATAAAGTAGTGTCCTGCTCAGTGGCACGCAGCAGCACTTATCTTCCCCCCTGCAAGTGCAGCAGGGACGACTATGTTGCCCAGTGCAATGTTGTCGTCTGCAAGGTCCCCACGCGGTGATGGTCTCAGGACACTGGCATTATTCTGCATGTGCTCGCTAGAGTAATTAATTCATCCTCCGTAACCTGGAGGTTGAATAAATGATGTGTGATGTCCACGCCTGCATCAATAAAAATCTCTTAGTCTTAGGTAAGACCCCAAATTGCCCATTGTTTCTCACAGAGTACTGTCCTTCCTTCCCAGTTCCTTCATAGTTTACAGAAAGGATTTGCTGGACAGTAATGTTCTGAAGAGAGAGTCCCTAAAACAGACTGCTGCGACAACTGCTAACCTGCTGAAACACATACAGATTCTGCACCCACCCTGTCCATGCTTTAACAGACTGATACTTTGAACACAGTTGTTCTAATCTCAGCCTATACATAACTTCCCTTTTATAACAACCTTCCCTCTATTTAACCATATTCTGCCCTGTGTCGGATGCTCTTGGGATCGCTGTTGGCAAAGCAAGTGTGGAAAATGACAGAGATCTCAAGTTATGCCTTCTATAGTACAGGGATGATCACGTAAATAAATCACTGAGAAACGAATAAAACAAAATTAAAAGTATATAAATTTTTTTCTCTAAAACCACGCAATACCTGCAGCAGCAGAGCACACTTACCCCTTTACCTGCCTCATCTCCATATCCGTGGCATTGAACGACTGCACATAACGCGTCGGATGATCCCAAAACATGAACAGTGGTTCTCCCAAATGAACCACACCAATGTAGAGAGAATGTATGAGATTATACTCGTTCAATATTGTACCACGATAGTAATCAATTATCAGAGAACTGAGAATGCACAGTCTCTTGTTTTCTGTTTCCAATGGGTGTATAGATTAGAGATTTCAGCTGTCGTGTGGTAGAGCTTTTCCGAAATGGAATCTCTCTTGGTATAGGAAACCTTCTGAAATAGACTGTACGAGTGGAGACCGAAAAATCAGTGAGGAGTCCTAAAATAATATAATTAATTCAATTTTTGGGGGGCGGGTAGCCAAAGCTATAATACAGAGCGCAGGAAGGCTATACTTCAAACAACTGCATCCCTTGACACTACAAATTTCGACTTAAGAACCTCCATACGGGAACATCCAAGAAACAATGAGTAACTTACAAAGTAAAGCAAAATAGAACTGCTTCAATCAATGACTATCTAACAGAAATATGTAAAATTGCTTATCCAGAAAGCATAAATGAAATCATATCTTCTACTTAAAGATATGTTGTGCACATTCACTTGAGATTCTCTACTCACTCTAATTTCAAAATATGCTTTAAAACACTTATTCTTCTATCCACTTCATGTTCGAGATACGAACAGGTTGCTATGTGAAGGCTTTGAAATTTGAGAAACTTGAAAATTCTAACCAATAAAAAGGAATATTCCAAAAACGATTATTTCCATATAAAAAGCTTTCCTTCGTATAAAATATACTTTAATGAGATCAACCTTTGTTTATACTAACATATTTTCTCTCTTAAGCTTTCCCAGTTATGAAAAAGTCATAGAATGAAGAGAATTCCAGAGGCTCTTGCCAGAGAATTCAAGATTTCACGATATATCTTAAACATATATTTTAATCAAAGTTGTCAGATTAATTTTTTATAAAATCAAATTTGCGCAAATGTTTACAAGTAATAAGTAGTTTAGAGCAAGTCGTGTTTGAGTTATTTTATACACAGAACATGGATATTTTTCAAAAACTGACCTTCTGGGGTTCAGAGGAGCTCAAAATTTTTCCAATGAAATCTTGGTGTGTAAATTTTGGGTGGAATGTAATACCTTCTCTTCCTCTTATATACTTATAAAACACACACGAACGAGGAAATACTTTACAAGCCGGGTTTCCTAATCCGCTATAATCTTGCACTGTCTCACGTTGTCTGTTATCTTGGTATAATCACTAATTGCGTATCTGCATTAATCTCTCCAAAGTTCTCGTGTTACCAAAATCCATTTCGAGTATCCTTAGATAATATCTCCTCCACATGCATGTGTCACAGATATGAAGCTATTTTGACAGCACATGAGTTTCTTATCAGAGATTCATAACTCAAATGCAGACAAACCAGATATCTTCATACAATAAGAACAAAAGACTCTTGAAGACAGGTGTAAAGTAGAGTGCTGCAGCTAAATCTTTACATACTTGAGAAGCCAAATATGACAACTGCAACTAGATAAAAGCAGATTAAGCTATTTTTTCTTAGAAGTGGATCCACTTATGGAATGTTTTGTAGATAAACATGGTTTATTGGATTCTAATTACTCCCACGGGCAATTATTGGAAAGTTGCTCTCCACTTTCCTTCCTTGAATGACCATTAAAATTGGTGTGCATATCAAACCACTATTTTTATCTCGTGGAGTGTATATAATATACACTTCGTACATATTGACAAACGTTTTCAGAATCGAATAAGAATAAAAAAAAATCCCATATAAAATTTTAGATTAAGATTTAACACGAGTTTAGCAATAGTTAAAACAAAAATTGCATTTCACCAACAAGTATTAGAAAACACTCGTGTTAAATCTCTTGTTAAGCTAACAAACCAAATTTCTGATGTTAAGTCCTTAGCAATTGCAAATAGTCAAGATGGCGGGCGTGAATGCAGCTGTTGATGTCGATTTGCTATATTTAAGACCGTCTAAATGGCATTCGTAATAGAGTACGGCCTATGAGGAGAAATTATTTTGAGGAGCTATCGGAAGAACATTTTCTACAGATGTATAAGACTGTCCAAACAAGTTGCTATGAAGGTTATTGCAAAAGTACAAGAGAGGATGCAACATGTATCGAAAGGAATATGCCTATCTCGCTTTAGCTTCAAGTATTAATAACTTTGCGATGTTATAATTCACTGAATTATGTGAATAATACACCGTTCACCTCCCGTCTTGAAACGTTCAAGTCACTTGTCCTTCGCTCCTCGTTTTAAATTTACGTAATACTGACAATTTGTTTGGTGCTTGTAGTAGTGAAACATGCATTTGAATTAAATTCGTTTCCAATTTTTTTTCCACGTAACATCTTTCTCTTACATCCTTACACTTCGTCACCAATTCAATTAACAGTTCTTTCTCCATCGATGAGAAATTTGTCTCACGGCGTTATTCATGATTTTGTTCATCCGCCATTTTTCAGCTTGTGCAGATGAAAATGAAAAGAAAAGCGCATAGCAGTACGTTCAGAAAATAATACGACTCAACCATAGCCTTCTCTAGCTGTAATATTTAAAATTTTCTTGGTTTTAACACAGTTTTTTTTTTTGTTAACATTTTTAAGAAAACAGGTTGGTGAAATGCAAGACATTTAACATTAGTGTTAGCGCTGTGACAATTGTTACGTTATATTTGTTAACGTTGATTTTAACATCTGTTGGTGAAATCGGGCATAATGGTCATATCGACGGCCGTTCTCCTTTGGAACACATCGAAGGTGTTAACTCGTATTCGCTGGGTTTTAACCATTAGATCACGCACACATTAGCACTCTCATTCATACTTCCAGACTCTGGGGAAGATGGGGAATTATCTTGGACGGAGAAAAATCCCCACCCCCACCGCAGGGAATAGAGCCCGGGACCCCTAGCATGGTAGGCAGGTGTTCTACCGACTGAGCTACGGGGCCAGCATATAAATCTTTCTATATTGTTAAATATTACTGTAATATAAGGCATAGAGGGGCACAGTGCAAAATGTCGTCACTTTCACTAAACACTTTTGTTGCCGATATACTACGCAATACAACTGTTATTGACTGAAATTCATTGTTGATTACAAATTATATTATGATAACGGCCAGATAAATTTGCTCATACTATGGTTTTGTGCATAATTGTAAGGAATTTTGTGAATATTAATGGACTTTTTTCAAACATAATCCACTCCTTTATCATTTATCGGCCACTTACATAGTGGCCAAGTAATATTGTGTTTTACCCAAATTTTTATACCAAGATTTTGCCTGCCTCGGTAGCGTAGATGATAGCGTGTCTGCCTCGCATTCAAGAGGTCCCGAGTTCGAATCTCGGTCAGGGTAAGTCACCTGGATAAGGGTTTCTACGACGTTTTTCCTTACCCTGAAAGACGAATGACGGGTAACTGAGCTGCATGGACCCCAGACTCATTTGAGCATCATTTCACCCATTTCATTCAAAGTCCGATATGGCTTAACGCTGAAGGATGTTAAGTTACAAAAAAAAAAAAAAAACGATATTTCAGTAGAAATGCACGTTTTGAGATCGCCAGAGTTCAAAAGTATTGTATGAAGATCCCTGTGTGTATTTGTTCGTGTTTGTGTCTACGTGCCTATAAATTCAAAAATGAAAAATCAGTTATTACCAAGCTTTGCATTAAATTCAACATCTTCCAAGGATGGGCCAAGAATACTTTCAGGAACATCCCCCTCAACCCTATTACCCCTTACATGGAACATTTTTTTTCGAAAATTTTGATTTTCTTGAAACCGTCTCTAAGAATTTTGATTAAAATGCTAAATGTTTAAGGTACTTTAATGACAACTGGAATTATTATACTGAATTTTCTCAGAATATCATCGGAAACCTTCTTCATTCTTGATGACTTAAAGGGAAGATAAAATTTTATTACCTATATAAAAGAAATGTAGATTTCATTATACGAACAAATTATGCCAAATACCTTTTTTGTGGAACTAAGTATTTCCAAAATATTATTGTTTTGTGAAACTTCCAATACTTATATTTTCTTCAAATATATATAAAAATATATATAACTGTGTCTTTATCTTCTCGTTGTACCTATAACGGACTATGTTCAAATTCTATCTCCACTGAGACGAAGTACATAGGAAAGAAAATTTTTAAGAATAGTTTGTACAAGAGTGAGTAGAAAAAATGGAGTGATGCACATATATTTTAAACCATGCTTTACTAGAAGTGCAAAACATATCGTTTTCTTTATCGCACTAGAGCTGTGACTGTAGTTTCACTGCATTGCTACTTCAACATAATCCCTTCCAATGTCAGAAAATAATGCTCGTGTTCTTTTTTTATTGCTAAATTGCTGTCTATGTCCACTACTGCTATAATTAGGTCATTGCGGGTAACAAATATTTTATAAGTTTGCAGCTAAACCTGAAAACAAGCAGTGTTATTCCTTTGTGTTCTTTAACAAGAGGTAATAAAACACTACTAAAGTGATGAAAATGTATTACTAAGCAACAGGAGCAGGGGACGAAGATTTACACAGAGCATCCTTTTTCCCTGCATACAACGCCAGCACAACCCTCAAACAGCTAAGCAGGAAGAAAGGTAAAGTCAAATGAGAGGCGAGGTGAAATGGAGGAAGAGAATTTCGTGGGATGTACTTAAGCTCCCCAGGGAGGCCAGGAAGGTCAGTCATCTACGGAGATCGAACCCGCGACTTTCCGCATGCGAGTCCATTCTTACCGCAACTCCATTTCTCTCTGTTAATTGCAATATTTACTCTACTGTGACACCCAAAACATTTAGGATATAAAACAGCATAACCAGATGAACCTCTGAAGAAACAAGTGCGTCATCTGGAACTGTTGTATAACAGTTCCGATATTAAGCAAATGCCCTTCTTCCTGCAATGTTTACAATGACGTCACATTCCTGTTTCTGACTCCAGCCGATGCTCACGTGAGCTTTGCCGAGAGGTATACAAACCTTTATTTACAGTCCCAGTAGTAGAGAAAAATGTTAAACGCTTTGGCAACACAAATGAAATGAAGTGATGTTTGAGGCAGGACCTTGGCAAAAACCGAAGGAAGACCATTAAGGACCTTGGCTGGAATGATACCGGCGGGTGCCAAGCGTGCGTACACTTGGCACGCGTACTCTCAGATATCCTCAGCTATTATGTAATATCAGCTGGTGCTGGAAACTTATCAATTTGGTGCAACTCCTACTTGGAAGCGAGGTGTTTATCTAACACACGTGCACGTGTGACAGAAAGTCAACAGAAAGACGTCATCGCGATCCTGCTTGGGTCAATCGTCTACCTGAGGTTTACTTTCTCCATTCATAAGCAGATAACGTTAACTTCGTAAGCAATAAATATATTGACCACGTGAATAAGTTGGTCTACTTTCGCTTCTCCTTATATAGAGAATGCAATGCTCCAAAATATTCCTGAGATATATTTTATTGGAAATACACGTTTGGAGGTTCCCTGAGTATAGAAAATTGGTGTGTAGCTCAAGATCGGCACGCCTGTGTGACAGAACAGCAAAATCAAAAAAAGTAAAACTCGAATAAAAGCCAAATTTCATAACTGAGTCAGACACTATTCATAACCCAGCGGGATGGGTCAGGTGGTTTCGTCTGTGGCCCGAATTTGGGAGCTCCAAGTTCGATTCCCTTGGCCAGCTTGCCTGACCCATGGGTTTATCCGAGGTTTTCCAGGCGAATCCTGGGTAAGTTAACTACTTCCCCCCGAATTTCCTGTCCCTCCATTTCATCTCCATTATCATTTCACACCATCACTCATCTGGTGGTCTCTTTCAGAGTAGAAGTGTCGGCGGGAGTCTCGGCGGTGCATGGCAGGTTGATGTGCTCCTGGTAAAGATTTACTACTCCGGTAGGCGTTTCAGGACCACGGTGGGTGGGATACCGGTTGTACTGGTCTACCAGGAAGTTTCCATCTGGTAAATTCTAGGGACCCTGCCCTTTGTACCGTCCTGAATTCTTGGGTCGACCGCCCTCTGTCTCCTCTCGCCTCATCCTTCCTGCCGGTGATGCCAAGGCATAAATACAATAGATCAAGACTGCGGCAGTGCCGAATACCCTCCGTAGGATTCTATCCCGACATTATTTAAATATGTAGTGAACTCTGCAAAATAATCCACACAGCATTAAAAACACTTCACACTATAATCATATTTTAATTTTCTAAAAAACAGAATGTTGATCTAAATTATATATTTGAGCTACTGACATGAAGGAATGTTCTGTCAGGACTCCCTGCAGTACTCTGACTTTTAATGCGTTTTATATGCTGTTAAATTCACATAACTTTCACTTCTCACTATCGTTTATTTGATATAGTTTCTACAAATTATTATCACTTTGTTTTTCTCTTTGACTTCATGTTAGTCGACATAGAAGTTTGTAGAAGTTACTTTCATTTTGTATTTCGTTGCAGCTAGAAGTGGAAGGAAGAAACTGTATCGTCATTAGAAGTTCAAAAGTAAGACGGCAAGTGGTGGCCTTAAAATTCTATAATGTTTCCATGACATCGCCAGAAACAAGTGAGTAGCAACCACTTTGTTAGAAAATCAACCAAAATGGATTTTATGGAAATGTGGATGTCACGGAAATATGTGCGTTTTAAACAAATCTGTATTTTTACTACAGAAACTTTTGCTCTATCTCTTATGGTTTACCTGGTATTCAAAATAATAGGTCCTTTTCCAGAAATTTAAACATATACATTTTCATTGCAAAGTAGACATTTTAATATGTTTTAATATTTTAACCAAAGTTGTTAGAACCATGTAGAACAAAAGAAGTATCAAAGATGGTACATCTAAAGGAGAGTTTGTGATGGGGGATGTTTTTGAAGATCTTTGTGTCGCCTCTTTGGAAGATACCAAGTAAATTATTTATCGAAAATTTCATTTTAAAGGGAATGAGAGGGAGAGACAGGCATACGGATATTTTTCTAGAAGTCCTACTTTAGGATCCAGGGTATCTAAAACATGCCATTTCTAGTGAAACCTTGACATTGAAACAATGGGTGGTTCAAAAGTAAACTATATCTTAAATCAAATATTTCATGTCAGATAACAACATTTGTTGAAGTAACCGCTTTCAAAATATTACTTGTTTTGGTTTAAATTGTTCAATACTTCAAGCAGTACAGTCTTAGTTCCATAATATATTTTTTCTTTCATTCTTTCTTCTAAACTCGTATAAAAATAATTTATTTACCAAGTCAGGCTGTACGAAATATTCTAATGCCATACCAGACACCTGTATGCTTCTCTGCAACTAAAGTGTGCATTGAAAATATTTTCACAGTGTTTATAATGATTAACAAAAACTAATACTTTTATAAATTATTTGTGGAAAAGGAAGGAAAATAAAATTTAGTAAGTAGAAAAATCACGAGCAGAATCATGATCTAAATAAATTAGTTTCTATCTTCAGAAAAGAAGTCAAAATCCTTGGAGAATGAACCTCTTAAAATACAGTCTACAAAGTGTATGCCAAAATTTTAAACAAAAGACTAAGAAACAAAATAAAGGCAAACTGGCTTTAGAATAGTAATTTTCACAACAAAAGTTATAACTGTAAAACGAAGAGGATTCAATTTTGAGACTCCTTTGGACTCTAGATCATGAAAAAGCCTTTGATCGAATAAAAAGAAAGGAACTTTGGCAAATAATGCACAGAAATATTTGGAAAAATCATCTAATCAATGTATTTAAGAATAGTTATAGAAGCCTGGCTATTAATATTCATACCGGAAAGAGAAGATATGCTGAGAATTTTCCAATTAATCGGAGTGTAAGGCAAGGCTTCAGGATTTCACCAATTTTATGGACGACATCTTAATGGAACGGAAAAATGTTTCACCAGAGTGCATAAAGTTTTCTTTATTTCTAGGATTAAACCAACGCTATTTGTACATGACCAGGTATTATTAAATCAAATTTATAAAAGATTAGTATTCATAACTTTAAATTTTCAGAACATATAATGACGACAATGGCCTTTAAGGAACAAATAGTTTAAGAACAGACATTATTTTAAACGATACTCCTATAGGAAAAACAAAGCATATTTAAGGACTTAAGGACATTAACTTATTCCTATCGCTACCTGTGGACGTTCAAATATCCAAAATGACTGCCAAGATCATTAAACTAGGTTCATACTAGGACAGATAGAACTAGGAATAAAGAAGTAAAAGATGCGGTATCACTAGAAGAAATAATACTTTTAGAAAGAATTGGATAAAACATTTGGAAGGAATAGAATGTAACCGTAATCCCCAAGCAAATATTAATATTGTCACATGTATGGCTGAGGAATGCTTAGGACAATATCAAATTCTAGAATCTTAGGACACAAGGCTCACTTTTGTGACTTGTCTTATTCACATGTTTAGGAGTTCTTAATTCTGCTTAGTAATTAGAACAGCAGCTGTCAGACTGCACATGTGTTTGAACGTACGACACGTTTCCTGTATTTCCATACCGACTACGGGCAGATGGTGCACGTATGGATTCTGAGAACCGTGACGTACGGTCACCTAAGTGCCGGACCGCAAATATGTTTTGGCTTAATTTGATTGGGGAATGGCTACATAACTTTCTAATTTGGGCAGATCGACGTATCTTTCTAATTTAGGAATACAGAGTCGGCTTAATAACGTCATGTTGTTAGGACCCTATTTAAGCACTGACACCATTTCAGCCCAAGTCTCTTCAAGACTTCGGGAGTGACCGGTCTTGAGACCCAATCATTAAGTTATAGTAAATTGGCATTTTATAGAACCCTATGTTGTCTCTATTTATATCTAAGTATATTTAATCTAGCTCCAACCATGCTCTACCATTTAGCTCTACCATCGGATTCCCTATTCTTTCCGCTACGCTCCCAGTTGCAGTATAGATTGTAAATCCTTGAGGTGAAACCCCTTTAAGTATACACAATCCAATTCACAACATATAGTTTAGTCAATCCGGGTTACATCCTATTTGCAACAATATAGGGACCAAAAAGAAGACGGAGGACAAAGAAAACTTTGGAAGGAATCTCCGTGAAAACGGAATAGGCCAAATGATGATGCTTGAATTAAAGAAGATGAAGAAAAAGGAAGTAAGAAAGTCAAGTGATTGTTACACATTAGAGTTTTAAAGAATAATCTATGCATTTACGCTAGAGTGAGCATTTTCTATTAGCACAGTGACTCACATAATATAAAGATACATAAATTAATGATGTGCGAGATAAATTTAGTCAGGTGAGTAAGTGTGAAACAGGTAGTTAATGTGTTCAACATGCACAATAACGCTGCAGTATAACTGATGACTACAGAATATTTAAAACGCTTCCATATCTCAACATGCAAATGCGGTTTTTTATGTAATTTCCCTAAGTCCCTTGCATACAAAATAAATCAAACTCTTGCGCAGATGCAAGGAAATCTCCCCCACCTCCACTTTACTTGGACAGATTTGTTAACTTCAACGTAGCCAGATATTATCAGGAAAAATAAGATAAACATGTATATCTTTAATATTTTTTTAATACTTGCATAAGCTTTATAAATGAAAAAGTGCAGGAAATGAACAAAGTTTGTTCATATAAATGGAGTTTGTGATATAATATGCAATGTATCTCATTTAGAAATTAAGTGTTTCTGAAGCCCTGGAAATTACATCCTCTTCTCTAACAATTATTATTTCATAGGCATCCCGCATTTGCACGTAATTATTCTATACAATTAGCCACACTTATAATTAATGTTATATCAAAATAGTAAAAGGATTAGCAATTCTTATGTTCAAGCAATACTTTGGGCCTTTAGTTTAAGTTATATACCAGCGTTTCCTCTTACAGAATTATAAAGCTTAGACACTTAGCCATTTAAATATGCAATAATGCAGAAGCCTGCATTTACTTCGTGTTTTTTATTCAATTCCATACAATTTAGCTTGCAACCAATTTTGTTAAATGTTTCAGGAGAAACTCAGAGAGAAGTGCGTATGAGTTCCTCAGCTGAATTGTTCTACTATCCATGAGCCTTTCCAGTAGAGCAATACCTTTAATTCAAAGATCTAAGTCTCCGCTAAGATACTCCAAAAGCGGACTACTGCTGAAAACCGTCAACATCCAGCGCGTTGTCTACTAGCTCTCCAGGTTAGTACTAGAGGAAACTAGGGCGTCTCACAACTCCGCCTGGGCTTCGTTCAGATACAAAATTTTATGGGTACTAGGAACCTCTACACTTTGAGACCAACTCAATCCTAACAGATTCCCTACAGGAGGGTCTCTCAGATGTCCGGCCCTAGATAAAGTCTGCTTAGTTAACGCATGTGCAGTTCGGTCACCTCCTTTGAAGAGCCCTTGTAATTGTTTTACAACACCGGCCCTCCATCTCCCAGTCCTTTCTGCAAGGTTGCAACCTTTCTCGATACGTCATGGGTATCGTACAAGGTTTCGTCTAAATAAATTACTTTACATCCATTACTGCGAAACTCCTTTAGTTTTGACATATATATTTTATTTTATTTTTATTTTATTTTTCTTCATTTGTGCTACAACAGAGCAAAGCTCCAATTACAGTAGCTACATACAATTTAGTTACACAAGTTTGACTAAATGCAAAACAGAAATACAAAAAGGAATACAGACAAACTAAAAATACACTATATATTAAGCTATTATTGAAGACAAGACATTGCAAATTGTATACTAATCAAGCAAATAAGTGATACAACAGAGTAAACAATAATTGATCAAAGTTGAATATAAAAGAAAGAGAATGCAATTAATGGAATAAAATATTAAAAAAACTAAGACTAAAAATGAAACATATTAAACTACTATATAAGACTAGAATTGCAAATGTTAAACTCATTATGCAATACAACTGAAAATCACATGCAAATAATTCCCATATTTAATTGTTTTTTAAACTGCTCGTAAGTTAAACCAAAATCCAGCTCTATTTTAGTAGTTTATTGTATTTCGCACACAACCTAACAACGGGAGAATTTTTATGGGATACTGTTTTGGGAGTCTTAATTTGAAAGAGCTGACGATTTCTAAAATTAGCAGAACTGACATTAAAACATATTCTGTCAAGCAGTTCTTCAGTGGATACCAAGCCGTTTATGAGTTTGTACAGAAATAATTGTTCGGCTATTGTTCTACGATCAGAGAGTGAGACTGTTTTGAATTCGTTAAGCAATTGACTATAAGGCAAGTTCTGATTATAAGTAAAAACACCGTGATTTTTGTAATGTAAGTATCTGAGGAACCTTTTTTGGATCTTCTCTATTTGATTGTTGTGACATTTATATATTGGTGACCATACAATTGAGGCATATTCCAAATTACTACGGACAAGGCTTTTGTAGAGAATTAGCATAACTTGAGTATCTTTTAAGTCCCTACAGATCCTTAATACAAAACCAAGTTTCTTAAAGGAATCATTGGTTATATTTATAATGTGTTTATTAAAAGCGAAATTCTGGGTCATGGTAACACCTAAGTCTCTGACAGAATATACTCTTACAAGTGGAGAACTATTTAAATAATATTTAGAATTTAAGTGTTGCTTGCTTCTAGTATATATCATAAAGGAGCATTTCTTAATATTGAAGTGCAGTTTGTTTTCCAAGCTCCATTTATAGATATTATCCAGATCAGATTGTAATTTTATTATATCGTCAGTGTTACTAATTGTCCTGTATAATTTTAGATCGTCAGCATACAAGAGACATTTGGAGTGATTAATGCAATTTGGTAGGTCGTTAATGAACAGCATAAAAAATAAAGGTCCTAAATTTGATCCCTGGGGCACTCCAGAATTAACGGCAAAGGTACAAGATTTTGACTGATGAAAATTTACATACTGTTTTCTGTTAGAGAGATAGGAGGAAATTAAGTTTAACATTTGAATTGAGAATCCAAAATTAGAAAGTTTATATAAGAGAATGTCATGATCTACCTTATCAAAGGCTTTAGAGAAATCAGTATATATGGTATCAATTTGGCAGGCTTGCTCTAAACCTGTAGAAACGTACTGTACAAAATTAAGGAGATTTGTGTTGGTAGAGCGTTTGCTAATGAATCCATGCTGATACTCTGAAATGTACGGTTTGACATGCCAAAATATTCTACTGTACAAAATATTTTCGAAAACCTTCGCAGGAGCAGAAAGAAGTGCTATTGGTCTGTAATTTTCTATTTTGGTTGCATCACCGTTCTTAAATATAGGAGTTATGCTTGTGATTTTCCAATTGTGATTTATATATATATATATACGCACGCTACAATTCTACTGGATTCCATAATAACCCTTATCTTATTCCAAGTGCGGCATTTGAAACTCAGCTCCTTTAGAGTGCCGCGCTAAGTGCAGTGCCCATAAGGAAAATCACAAATTTCTTGCAAATGTGAAACCAATTCGTCTAAGGTGGGCGCTCTCCCTTTTGCATAGAATTTATGAATTTCTCGGAGAATTAAATCGCATGTGAAATTATCGACTTTAGAGAAACGTTTTCTTTCGTTTTCACACTTGATCGGCGCCTTTGGTATTCCTTTCGTCACAATGTTTCTTACTGTATTTCTGTGAATACCCAGAATTTTGCAGTTTTACTACATGACCCCTTACCAAGATCATTTTTCACCACGTATATATGTGATCAAAACAAGCGCTTGAAATTACTTAGAAACAGTTCCCGTTATAACTTTGTTTTTAAGCCTTCTCCACTAACATAACTCGGCCCAGCAACACTTTCCAATATATTCACACTATTGCCTTCACTTTGATTATTTTCACTATTTCACTTACATTTAACACTGCATTTCCCTCCCACGGTCTCCACATCGTGATGCACAACGAATTTCTGCATGTAATGAAACAGATCATCTGGAAGTTGGAACTTTAGCAACTGAGACTCCACGTGGAGTAAGTATGTGACTGTCATTTTCAGAAAATCAGGGTTGCTATTGGTCTTCAACGACAGTGCTCCATTTCTGAAGTGTGGAGAAGGTCATTGGTTGGTGGTAGGGTGCGATTCCTTTGTGAAGCAACTGCACTCGCGTTGACTAGACAGACTTTACTACTACTAACGTTGGAAGTGCTAAGGGTACACAGCGCCCTCACCACAGTAGCTGAAAGGGTAGGAATCCTCCTGTGGTAGTGCAGAATGTGACGCACTTTTGAAAACAAAATTAGAAAAGCTGCAAGAATCACTATAAACGTATCCAAATAGGCAGCATGCATTTGATTACACGTAGAATGAGAGTCAGTTTTATATATATATATATATATATATATATATATATATATATATATATATATAATGCTGCAAAACTTGTAAAATTATAAAAGTAGTGTAAAGTATGTAAAATAATATACAAATATATATATATATATATATATATATATATATAAATAAATATTAAATATATATTAATATACTGTACAATCTTTTTCCAGCAGGTTTCGTCTGATGCATCGAGTTCAAAACCTTCTAATAGCAATATGTATAATGCTGGCGGCTTTATTAAAAACTGCAGAGCATTTTAAGGTAAATAAAACGTATCAGCATTTTCCAGTGTAAATCGATTTTCAATGGAAGGAAGAGGTTAGATAAAACCTTAATGTACATTTTTGCCTTACATTCGCCTTAAACATAAAGAACTTAAGTCGGTTATATCGGTTTGGTACGAGGGTGGTCTAAAAAGTTTCCGACCTCAACATGAAGATGGCTGCACTCGTAAATAAAAGCTAGTGAATTTCGTTGTACATCTGTTGACAGTTACTCACGAAAGTTTGAACCACTTTGGACGCTCAGTTGTTACGTTACAGTCGTTTGAGTGAGTTGATGTGAGTGCTTTTATCAAAATGGACAAACTCGAGTGTCGAGCTGTCATTAAATATTCGTTTTTGACAGGCAATACGCCTACGCAAATCAAAGATGAGTTGGATCCTGTGTATGGGGACTCTACACCATCATTTACCACACACATTTTTGGCAGCTGAATTTGAACGTGGCCATAACGTGGGAGGCGATGAACGTTCGGGACGTCCAAAAACTGTAACTACCGACGAAAATATCATCGAAGTTCACCAAATGGTGCTAGACGACCAACTAATTAAAGTGAGAGAGATAGCAGAGGCTATGAACATGTCAACAGAACGTGTGTGTCACATATTAAATCAACATTTAGACATGAGAAAACTGTCCGCGTGTCGTGTGCCGCGTTTCCTCACGTTAGACCAAAAACGTGTTCGAATGAACATTTCCAACGCTCTGTTGGCGCAATTTAGGCGCAATAAATCCGAGTTTTGGTGCCGATTAATTACTATAGATGACTCTTGAATACCTCATTATATGCCCAAAAAAATACAGTCCAAACAGTGAACTGCAAAGGGGGAACTGGCTCCAAAAAGGTAAAAGCCGTCTTTTCGGCTGGATAAGTGATGGCGGCTTTTTTGGGATAGTCATGGAGTTATATTAATCTATTATCTTCAAAAAGGAAAAACCATCACAGGAGCATACATCATTACTTGACAAGCTGAAGGCAGAACTTCCGGGAAAACGGCCACAAGTCCAGAAAAAGAAAATCCTGTTTCACCAAGAAAACGCACCGCCTCACATCTCAGCGTTTGCAATGCGAAAATCCACGAATTACGGTTTGAACTGCTTGACCATCCGCCTTACTCATCAGATCTAGCCCCAAGCGACCTCTTTTTGTCCCCTCATCTGAAAATTGCGCTCGGAGGACATCGATTTTCGTCAAATAAAGAGGCAACCACCTTTGTAAACAATTATTTTGCAGAGAAAAACGCCGAGTACTGTTTGGACGGGTTACAAAGATGGGAGCATCGCTGGGAGAAGTGTGTAGAGTTACAAGGATACTATGTTGAAAAATAAAAAAAACGTATTTCTGATAAAATGTCTTGTATTTTTATTAGGTCGGAAACTTTTCAGACCACCTATGTATATCAAGATACTCGGGCTAAGTCAACGATTGGGCTAAGTCAATAAAATCATCAAAGGAATACTAATTATATTTCTAAAGTATTAGAAATGCTTTAATACCACGAGCTCCGGATATTAAATTCATCAGATCTCTATTCAATAAAATCTGTAAAACAAAAGACTGGATTAGAAAAGCTGCATATGGTGTCTATTTCTGCAGTTGTTTGTTAAATGTACTTATAAGTCAAGAATACGAACGAATTAACAAGCGCAATGACGGCTTGTATCTTAGGGCACACTGAAGCAATGGCGCATGACCTCAAGACGCCAACCGAGAAGATGGTATTGACTACTAAGGTGCTTTCGTACTTCTAGAAAAGATATTCCATGCAATAATTATTTTCCGTATCACTGCCTTCCGCATTCGCCCTTGCGGAAGAAATTTCATGCGGGCCTTTTCTTCTTCTTTTTTTTTTATTTCAGTGGAATAAAAGGGGAGTCCACGCAAACCAGCTATTCTTTCTCCCCCTCTTGACACTTTACTTGCTGGGTTCAAGTTTAGCCGTCAAAGCCCTTCGCAGCTCACTTGCCGCCGAACGCGGTGGAAAAAATAGGTCACACCACATTCATCTTCCCCAGAAAATGATACTGCAGTGGCAATTCTGTGATTTTACTGCAATTCCTTTTCCCTCTTAATCCTGTAGGGCCTTAAAGTGAATAGCGCTTATGCAAACTTGTTCCCCGACAAGTTCAGAAACGCTGAATAATAATTAGGTAAGTAATTTAACCCTAAGATATTTATTTCCATATTTCTTATAAATATGATGCAGAGAAACATATTTCGACTTCCTGATATTTACGATTAAATGTCCACCTGTCTATGTTATAAATATGAATCAAACGAACTGAAATTTATTGATTTCAGAAACGCGGAGTTTAGTACCATAATAAACATTAAATCTCAGAGAAAATTTTGGAAGTGTCCTCCACCAGCATCTATACATGTTTGCAATCGTCTCAGCATATTCTCTGAAGTTTTAGGGAGAAAATCCTCGCCAATTTCGGTTCGAATGGATTCCTTGAGAATATCAATTGTCCGTGGCGTATTCTTGTACACTATATTTAGATACCCCCACAATAAAAAATCCAGTGAGGTTAGATCAGGGGATCTGGGTCCCATAGACCTTTTGAGTTTATTCTATTATCAAGGAAACTGGTTACGATTTCCATGGTGTCATTAGATGTATGGCACGTTGCTCCATCTTGCTGGAAATAATCTTCTCTCAATTCGATATCATCCAGGTGCTCCACAAATGTCTTGAAGATACCCATATAAACCTCAGTGTCTTACTGTCGTATTAAAGAAAATGGAAACTTAAGACTCTCAATTATCAATAATTGTCAGTGTTGACAATTCTCTCAGAATCACTGAGATCATTTAAACAAATTTCTACATTCTACGAGCTTTCAAAAGGAAATTAAGGCCTATTAAAATGGTTCAGGCGTATATGGATCGCATTGTGTTTCATGCCTCATTGTGTAGCCAAAATTTAGTAGGATTAGGATTACTACGGAGGGGATTCTGCACCGAAACCTGCGGTTTATTGTACCTAAGCCCCAAGTTGGGTATCCCGGGAGGTAGGATGAGGCGAGAGGAGACGGAGGGCGACCGACCCAAGGAGCCGAGACACCCTCCGACACTTCTACCCTGAAAGAGACTACCAGATGAGAGAGGATGTGAAATGATAATGGAGATGAAATGTAGGGACAGGAAATTCGTGGGATGTAATTAACCTACCCAGCATTCGCCTGGCATCCCAGGAAAAACCCCGAAAACAATGTGTCAGGTAGGTCGGCCATGGGAATCGAACCCGGGGCACAGACAAATCTACCTGAGCCATTCCGCTCAGTTAAAAATTTAGTAGAATCTATTCTTACTTAACAAACCATTTCACATAAATAGTATTTCCGTTTGTGCAGAACAATAAAATATTACTTTTGTTTCTTATCTGCAACTTTTTTGCAGTTTACATGTTTCGAATATGTAATTATTTGGAAATAATCATTTCTTCCACACTAGCCGTAAGGAACTAGCCCTCCGTGCCGTTGCTCTCACCAACGAGTCAGTTGGAGAGTTTAATGTCATTTCGGCATGTTGGCCGTAGTAGCGCAGTTGGTTAGAGCAACCGCACGGAGAGCGGGAGATCCGTGGTTCAAATCCTGGCTAAGGCCCTGAATTTTTTAGTCTGGTTCTACTTATTCAAACCTTAGCCTACACACGGCTAATGTGGAAGAAATAAGTATTTCCATCAATTTACCTGAATAACATAGTGGTTTAACTATAAAGCCTGGGACTTAAGTACTTACAGCATAGTAAGTCGTCACTAAAAGTAAGTGTCTTATAGCATATGAGAACCCCTAGTAGTCTACCAAGAAACTTACAAGTCAGTTGGAGAATTTAATGTCATGTCGGCATTATGGCCGTAGTAGCTCAGTTGCTTAGAGCAACTGCACGGAGAGCGGGAGATCCGTAGTTCAAATCCCGGCGAAGGCATTGAATTTTTCAGTTTGGCTCTACTCAATCAAATTTAACTATTTTTTACACATTCTGTATGAAATGTGTTATTTAATATCTATTTCCATATGCGTAATAACACAATCATTCATTTTAAAACCGAAAGTACACAGTAAGGACTAAGTCAAACCATGTGATTCCGTTTACCGCGTGTACCAAGGCTAACGTCGTCGCGGCATCTCTCTTGAACATGGCTGGTATAAGCCACATTTTAAAATCTGCAAAATACAGTGCGTCTAGAATAAATCCTTACCGCTCGCAAGGAATTTTGCTTCTCGGTAACTGAACATACCAGAGCGGCCGCGCTTTTATTATGACTTCGTAAGTTAAGGTAGATAAGATGTACGAGCTTGCCTGAAGACAAATACTGAAAATGTCGTGTCCTTCAGGTAAACAGCCATCACACCATGCGTTTTAGATCAGTCACTGTAAATATTTTTATTTAATTTCCCATATTTTCCTGGAGCTTCCACCCATGTTTGCGATGACGCAAGGAAGGAGAAGATAGAAATGTGACTCTTGGTAGAGCTTCAACGCCAATTTATTATGTGTTTCAAATGGGAAGAGTTCTCGCCTGTAGCGAATCAGATGCGTTAGAGCCCTCACCGTTGTCCCCAATCTTTTTATATTTCCCTCTTTCTCGCACACTTGCGAGCTTTAGTGGTGCTAGACGTAAGGGAATGCAAACTGAATTTTCCAGTTTTACAATAATCCAGTTGTTGAAATCGAAATTGCAACATGGATATTCATATATTAAGCAAATGTTTTAAATATTTAGTTTAAAATTAATTACAGTTTATGAATGATTTATTTTTATAATCCAACGAAAATACCAGCGGTGCATCCGTATAGCTGTGAATGTTACTTACGTTAAGAGATAATTCGTCATTGTCAATGTCTTCAGCAAATTTATGATTTTAGGTTTCAAAATTTCTGATGTCTGATGTCTCACGCAGTTTTCCCAGTCTTGTTTAGTTCCGTGTCAATTTCTTTGTGAATAAGTCGTTCAATGTCAGTCAGTTTAAAAATATTATTTCTGTGTGCAACATAGTTTGAGCCCACATTAACTCAATTGGATTGTTCTAACAGTAGAAAGGGGGAGGGGGAGGCGGATCTTGTTTCATTGATCCAGCTGATACACTTTTTCATGGAAGAGTTACTGATTAATGCTGCTTCGATCTCTCTAGAATAAATAGAGATTACAAACAATTCATAAACAAAGATATAAAATTACCAGACGCGTTCTGCCAGACTAGCAAGAAGTGTATCGTTTCCTCTCGTCGAATTTAACAAGCACCTTGGCTTATTCAAAGTACATATTACTTTCACCAACTCATTTTAAATATTTACTTTTCAGCTCTGAGTAATTTCAAATATACGTTCACGCATACATGTCAACCAATAATGATATTCATTACAGTGCTTACGTCGCAATGCACTGCTATAATATAATGGTATCTACTGTATTTATTTGTATTAGGAAAACTATTAGAGCTAAAAATATGGGGTTTTCATTGTTATCTTAGATACATCACTCTCTACCATCCATGTGGATCAGTTTTGGCAAAATCTGAGCTTTTGTCTTAGCGCGAATAGCACTTCATACAGATTGATTACGTTGGCGCTCCTCACACACCACATGGGGGAATGCAATACGACAACACTGCAGGACTCCGATTGGTTGCTCACCTAGTAGTGCTCAAGGACAAACGTCATCCCATTTGAAACACATAATAAATCTTCCTATCCATATAACGATCGACTTTTTACATCGAAGTGCATAGCAGGTTTATAAAAATATTGCTGCATAATTAATTTCCCTCTGCAGTTCCCAAAGTGAGTTTCAAGTTGGTAGTCTAGGCGATCATATGCCGTCTGTTGGTGCAACAATTGTTATATTCATTTAAATGTGTCATTCAGTGCAATTCAAACTAGTTGTTAATACTTTGTCTACGTGCTATTCATATATTGAAATATTGTGGGTTTAATATTAGCTGTAAGGGCGCCGGGGTAGCGGCGCCGGGGTTCGCGGCTCCCGTTCTAAGGGTCCCGAGTTCGATTCCCGGCTCTGGGGTTGGCGATTTTAAGTCGGCCCTATCCACGCCTTCACCTCTGTCTAGCACATGTGAAGTATCCCCTATGCCCAACGTGGTTCGGAGTCCACGGTAAAAACTGTAGGTCCTCTCACCTCACCGCCATCTTCACTATCACCCTATCATCGGAGGTAATGGACACCGCCCTCTGGGTGCCTCCACCTGAGAAATGGGTCCGGTCATCACTTGGTGGGGTGAGGTTACCCCGAAGGCCAAGGTTGCCATGTGGGGAGTGTTAGTAACTAACTAACTATATTAGCTGTAAGACTAAGGTCAGTAAATCACTCTGTGTTGATCCGAGATCATTTACAACAAAAGTTATCATTATTTCATTATGCACTCATCTTAGAATACTGCTTCATTATGCACTCGGCCTCAATATATTTACTTAACTATCTAACAGAATCTTATTATCTCTGCTATTTGTAAAAAACAGGTATTAGTAATGGTTATCGAAATTACTGTTAGCTCCTTTCGCATTAGCTAATGCGCGTTTAATCACCCCATAAATAGTAATGTGTTTTGTGCTGCCTTGATTACTCAGTTTTATTGCCACCTGTTACCATATACATAACAAATGAGGTAGCGCTCATGAAGCTTGTTGCAACACAATGAAACCAATGTTTTAAATGGTGAAAAATAGACTGCAATATGTAGATAAACATTTCAAGGTGAAAACATTGCAACAAAAATGTGGCTAATGAAATAAAGAAAATGTATGCAAAGTGGTGGTTGAACCAATGGTGCTCGTTTATAATTTAGCATTCAGAATGTGCATACAGCTCAGTTGGTCGTGTTACGCAACGCTTTACCGAGCGGGATGAGATTGGGTTTACATTACGGAGGGGATTCGGTACGTAGGCCAGCATGCTGGTCCCATTGTTCCAAGTGGGGGCATCCACGGGAGGAAGCATGAGGCGAAGGAGACAGGGGCGGCCGACCCAAAGAGCCACGGCAGTACAGAGGGCAGGGTCCCTACAGTTTACTTGTATGGAGACTTCCCACGACAGGCCAAGACAACGAACTAGCTCCCCTATTGCGGGACGGCAACGAGCCCAGCAGCCGGGCTCTAAAGGTCCCAAGGAGGCGATCCAAGCCCCAAAGGTCCCAGGCTGGCGGTCCCGAAAAGGTCCCAGCAGAGAAACGGAGACCGGCAACCGACCTACAGGAGGAGGAAGTAATTTTTCTCACATCATATCATCCTGCCATGCCCCGCCGGGACACCCGCCGACACTTCTACCCTGAAAGAGACCGCTAGATGGGAGATGATATAAAATGATAATGGAGATGAAATAGAGGGACAGGAAGTTCGGGGATGTAATTAACCTACCAAGTATTCGCCTAGCGACCGGGGAAGACCCTCGAAAAAACCCATGGGTCAGGTAGGTCCGCCACAGGAATTGAACCCGGGCCTCCCGAATGCGGACCTCAGGCGGTTTCGTCTGTTTTTTATTTATTTTTTATTTTTCTTTTGTTTTCTTTTTATTTTTTGGTAATTTACGTTCTCCAACGTTAAGTCATATCGGACGATGAAAGATATTGGTGAAATGGTGCTCAAATGAGTCCGGGGTCCACAGAGCTTGCAGTTACCTGACATTCGTCTCTCACAATGAGGCAAAACCCCGGAAAACACTTATCCAGGTAACTCACCCTAACCGAGATTCGAACTCGGGAACTCTTGAACGCCTGGCAGATACACCAACATCTACGCTACTGAGGCGGGCAGTTTCGTCTGTAGCCCGATTCGGGAGGCCCGGCTTCGATTCCCGTGGCCAACCTACCTCACCAATGCGTTTTTACGGGGGTTTACTTGGTCGCTAGGCGAATGCTGGATAGGTTAATTACATTCCACGAATTTTCTGTCTCTCCATTTCATCTCCATTATCATTTCACATCATCTCTCATCTGGTGGTCTCTTTCAGGGTCTTTCAGGGTAGAAATGTCGGCGGGTGTCTCGGCGGTGCATGTGCTCTGAGGTAAACTACTTCCTCCTCCGGTAGGTCGGTTGCTGGTCTCCGCGCCTCTGCTGGGACCATTTCGGGACCACCAGCCAGGCACCTTTGGGACTCGGCTGTTGGGTTCGTTGCCGTCCCGCAGTAGGGGAGAGTGTCCGTTGCCCTGGCCTGTCGGGGGAAGTCTCTAAGTAAAATGTAGAGACCCTGCCGTCTGCACTGTCGTAGCTTCTTCGGTCGGCCACCTCTACTCTCACCTCATCCTTCCTTCCGAGGGTGCCGCACTTGGGGGCATAGGAACAATAGGCCGATCATGGTGGCCTACGTACCGAATCCCCTCCGTAGTGAAGTCCTATACCAATCCTACCCAACGCTTTGGAGAATCAGATTCACTGTCTAAACCAGAAAAATCTGTGATCTGCAATAATGGTTTGGCCCATAAGTACTTTGTTCTGCTTTGTTTTGCTGTGCAAAATCAGCTGCTTTGGTAATGCGTTTTAAGTTATTCAATGAAGAATTAGGTGTCAATATTTCCTTCAAATATTGACTGACAATGCAAAAAAAAAAAAAAAAAAAAAAAAAAAAAAAAAAAAAAAAAAGTTTGAAAAACTAGTCTCTTAGTTTGTGTGGAAATTTTCATCAAATATCTTAAAATATAAGTGAAGTTTGTAAGAAATAACTATATTTTACGTAGTATTTGTTGCTTCAATGTGGATACCTTCTGTTTTTTACGATTTAATATGTCTAGATTTTGTAAGCTCATACACTTACTGTTCCTTTCAGGAAAATAAAATGAGGTGTTGAGAGTAAAGACCATTTTCGACACAACTACTTCTGCACCTCGATTAAACGTAAAAATCTTCCGAGCGGCCGAGTGGAATGACCAGCGTTCATTCGCTATTTGGTTTGTTAGGCGTTACATGCAGCTTTCGCATACTTATTTTATTTTCAGAACTGCGAAATCACACTCTTAAATAGATAACAGAGAACAGAAAAGGGGGGTGCGGAGCTAGAGCTTTTCACATCCGCCAGGAAGCGATTAGAACTTGGTCCTATGGGATCAAGTATTCATTTTAGGTTACTAGTTCTTACTGGGGTTACCCGCAACGAAATGTGTCTGTATTACGTGTTTTGTGAACCACGTGAAACTTGTCCTTCTCACATGTTTGTCTGCACTTCCCGTTCCTTCGCACTCATTACCAAACTATTGGACGAAATGGTGTTGCATCATACAACTGTGATATGCGTCAATGAACTGGCTGATTGAGTCGATCACTTATTTTATCTAGGGGGCAACAACAACAATGTTTACTTCTCTGTTGAAAAATATTAGTTCGTTCCATATATATTTCAGCACTGAATATGCGTGTTCTACTTACCTACAATGTGAATTTCATCCACTGCTTGCACATTAGACCGTTTCTAAAGGTCGTAGCTATGGAAATTCTTATGCAAAACGTTATTAGAAAAACATTAGTAACATCGGGGTTAAATGGGGTGGCTTGGGAAGTGGTATTTGAGGTTTACATTCGAAAGAAAAGGAATAAAAAGTGGCTGGCCATGGAGATAAAGAGTTTTTCAAAGGTTTACCTGGTGGTTAGACGTCTGCTGGGATAGCTGCCTGCATACCATGAAATTTCTCATCTCTTTTCAAATTCGCTCTTCTTCTTTCTGGGCCGTAGGGCCTGGTGGAAACGGACGGAAGTGTTTAGATGATGTGCCTGGAGGGAACACGTTTCTACCACGGCATTACAACCATCTGCCTTACCTATCCGTGAGGAAAGGTGGACCATGTACTGTCCTCTACAGGAGAGAAAGTCTCCGGAGCGGGAGACGCATGCGGATTGCAGCAGTTTCCCACATCCTCCCTGGACAGGTTTAAGACACCCCATATCAGTACAGTTACATACCATTCAAAAACATTCTGACGGCTTCTACTTTTGTAAATGAATCTTCTCGGTTTTAGTGTATAGGGCGCATGATATTCTAACGGTTCTACTCCTTGTGTAGCATGCCTTCCCTGTCACACACATTCGGTATCCTTGTCCCACTGTGTAAGAGAACACATTCCTTTCAGGGACCTTCTTTGCGTTGATGGACAGTAAGTGCTGCTATGGCGGAATTTATCTAGAAAAGTTAGCGATATTACTGGACTATCCATATTATCATATATCTGACTACATTTTGTGACTGTTCATCTCTTCGCCTACTCCGGGATATCACAAAGCCATAATGGGGCTAACTACGAGAGCAGTTCAAATATAAACGGGAATTGTAATATAACGCTGCTCTTGGTAATTATTTTGAGGAGAGACATTGTCAGTATGTTGGTGGAGGTATCTCGAGAGGGCGTATCGCGCGCGCACGCACCGCGGATAAACGGCGTTGCGTAGTACTCCATGAGTAAGAGGTGCACATGTCTGTTGAACAACGGATTATCATCAGATTTCTTGCAAAAAATGGGCATTTATATAGTGTACTACCTATTCGAATCTCACTATGGGAGCTGTTTGTTTTGAAAGCAAAGCAACATTTATGGTATTATTAGAAACACAAAAACAATAACTTGCGTTTTAATTTACCTAAATGAAAAAGAGAATATGTAGGTATTACTAGATTTTTTGAGCAAAAGTATTTATATATTGTTCCTACTTTCAAAAATTCTATCAACAGAGAAACTTACTGCGTAAATATCAACAAAGAACAATCAAAGAACCATCGGAAAATTTGAGACAGCTCCGCGTACACTTTGGGGAAGAAACACTTTCGCAGACTGGAGTGTATGACTGGGCTACAATTTTTGTGGCGGGAAGAGAAGCTGTAGAAAATGAACCTCATAGGAGGATATCGCGGACAAGGATTACTGCAGACAACAAAAACGTTACGCCAGGAAGTTTGTTAGACACCTGCATCGCTACGAGAAGGGAGAAGATTTCTTGAATCGCATTGTGATTTGCGATGAAACATAGGTGCAGCATTACACCCCAGAGTCAAAGACGGCGAGGAGGCGAAGCAAGTCAGGTCAAGTTCGGAACACGCCCATCTGATGGAAAGATGCTTACAACCGTTTTCTGGGACTCCGCGGGCGTTTGCTGGAGGACATTCTCCACCAACAAAGCACAATTAGCGCAGCCTATAACTGTCACATTTTGGATGAAGCAAACGTTGCATATCGCAACAAGCGAAGCCGACAGCCGATCCGAAACGCCATTCTTCTCCATGATAATGCGAGACCACATACTGCCACTTTAACGCGGGAAAACCTGGAGAAAATGCATTGAACACCTCTGGAACTCACTCCTTACAGTCCAGATATATCGCCCAGCGACCACCATTTGTTTGGACCATTCAAACAAGACCTAGGAGGACAGCGCTTTGATGATGACGCAAGTGGAGAAGAGTTCGTGCACAACTGGCTCCGCATGCGTCCTTCTTTCTATAAGGATGGCATCAAAAATTTTCCAATCCAATGGAGAAAATGTATATCGAAGGCAGAAACAGTAATCTGTATATGACCATTTTTGATTGTTGATAAAATGAATTTAAAAAAATAATTCCCGTTTATATTTGATCTGTCCTTGTACTTACCAGAATGCTGAATTCCCCATTCGTTCCCAACCTACACCTTTACCTAACATTTGGGACTGTATAGCGGTATTCTACAATGACGTAGTTACTGAAATACACCACAACAAAATAAAACAACTGATGGGCCCACAACTCAAAAAAAATGTAGTTCTCTTGACACTAACTGTGCTAATAAGCGTTCGATAACGGATGCTGTGTGTACAGGAATGTTTGGAAAAGTAATGTATGGTATAGGACAACCAGTATGTGAATGTGTGGGAAGTTTTTAAATTACCAGTATATAAATTAAATACACAAAATTTCTTTAGATAAAGTCCACATGAATAATTCAATGCCATGGCCGGGATTTGAAGCACGGATCTCCTGGTTACCGTCCGGTCACTCTTACCCATTGATCTACCATGGCCAACTTGCCACCATGACATTAAATTCTCTGATTGACTCATACATTTTCCCTGTAAACCACTAGGAGCTCTCGGGCCCGCCTTGGTAGCGTGGTGGTAGCGTGTCTGCCTCACGTTCAAGAGCTCCCGAGTTCGAATCTCGGTCAGGGTGAGTTACCTGGATAAGGTTTTTACCGGGGTTTTTTCTTATCCTGAAAGACAAATGTCGGGTAACTCAAAGCTCTACGCAGCCTGGGCTCATTTGAGCATCATTTCGCCCATTCCATTCATCGTCCGATATGACTTAACGTTGGAGGACGTAAATTACAACAAAAAAAAAAAAAAAAAAAAAAAAAAAAAGTTGTGGCGACTTACTAGTATAAGTACTTTAGTCCCAGGCTTCATCATTTACTCTTATTATTTCAGTTAATTGATAGAAATTAATAATTTCTTCACACTAGCCGTGTATAGGCTACGGTTGTGGATAGACAAGAGTCAAACTGAAAAATTCAACAAAATTTGTTTTAAAATATTACACATATTCCCAAAATGACATTATTTCATTTACTTGTAAAACCTTGGCTGCTCTATAGATCACCCTTATTATAAATAGATGCATAATTTCAGCTTCAATTACGTCAGGGAGGTGAAAACTATTGCATCCGACTTAAACTTCTTTTACGTTCTGCAAATTGGTGAAATGATGCTTGAATGAGTCCGGGGTCCACGGAGCTTAGAGCTACCCGACATTCGTCTTCCAGGTTAAGGGAAAACTTCGGAAAAACCTAATCCAGGTAACTCGCCTTAACCGAGATTCGAACTCGGGACCTCTTGAACCTGAAGTAGACACGCTTACATCTACGCTACCGAGGTTGGCAGCATCCGAATTAGGCCCGCCTTGGTAGCGTGGTGGTAGCGAGTCTGCCTCACGTTCAAGAGGTCTCGAGTTCGAATCTTGGTCAGGGTGAGTTACGTGGATTAGGTTTTTCCGAAGTTTTCCCTTATCCTGAAAGACAAATGTCGGGTAACTCTAAGCTCTATGGACCCTGGGCTCATTTGAGCATCATTTCACCCATTCCATTCATCGTCCGATATGACTTAACGTTGGAGGACGTAAATTACACAAAAAAGCGTCCGAGCTATGTCACTGAGCCAAAAATACCCTACGTGACTAATAGTAACTTCTGCCTCGCGAAGTTACTGTTAACAGTAATACTTTACTCAATTAGTTAGTATAAATATTTGGTAAAGAATAGGATAAACAGCAACATATGCTTTTGCTGAACTGGTTCTCTAAAGTTTTAACATAATATTATAATCCTTTTTTAATTTATTTTTATCCAGTTCTTAAACGCATAAATGAGGACAATTAGAGTTTATAGGACTTAAATATGCAAAGCATGTTCTACGTAATGCTTAAGAACATAAATTATGAGTGTGTCTAATCGCTGTTTAAGAGTCTGCGGCTGTGCAGCTCTGCTATTTGACTACCTGGCCGACTGGTGAAATTAAGGCCAAATAAAGGTCGGCCTGGCATTTGGTCGTCTTTTGCTGCGGTCAGACAATACCTCAAGACACAGAAGGCGAGCTTTAACATGCGTCCACAGAATCATTAAGTGATAAACAAGGATAAAGGCCTCAACTTCTTTTTTTTTTCTGTATTAACGACAGTATTAGGGATAAAACAGACAAGTGATGACACTCCTGCTGCAAGTACAGTCACCGCTTATATGAAGCATAAAATCAATATTTCCTGAACTTTTACAGCTGACAGATCGTAGATGCTGGAAGTACTTTGTTTGATACTCATCAATTATCTGCCGATAGACTAAATGGCTTATTGTGGAAGAGACCCTAGCATTGGTTTCCAAAATCTATCGTCTAAATGAGTTGCAATGTTTTGCTGTCAGCCTCCATTCCATGGTAAATCTTTAGTTTCTGCTTGTGGAAAGTGCAGGAAAGTTTATATTCCACCCAAAAATTCTATAACGACATTTCACCGGAAATATATATTTTTGAGACTCCCTAAAAATATTAAAAAAGTCATGTAGCACCCTCCAACGTTAAGTCAAATCGGACAATGAATGAGATCGATGAAATGATGCTCAATGCGCCCAGGATTCATAGAACTGCCCGACATTCATTATTTAGGATAAAGGAAAATCCCGGAAAATACCCTTATCAAGATAACTCACCCTGACCGAGGTTCGCCCGCCTCGGTAACGTAGGAGGTCCCGATTTCGAATCTCAGTTAGGGTGAAATGAAATGAAATGTGTGGTGTTTAACGCCCGCTTTTACTACATACGGCACCGCAGGCGGTGACACTGATGGTACATGAGATGAAGATGGAGCACCGGTGGAATGAGATGGCGGGGGAAACCGGAGATCCCTGAGAAAACTCGTCCCAGCGCCGTGTTTTCCACCACAAATCTCACCTTGCGGTCGGCTGGGATCTGCGGTCGCCTGGAATCGAACCCGGCCGCCTTGGTAAGAGCCAAGCGGTCTAACCACTGAGCCACGGCACGGCCTGCGGTTAGGGTGAGTTTCCTGAATAAGATTTTTCCGGGGTTTTCCCTTATCCTGAAAGACGAATGTCGGAAAGCCCTAAGCTCCATGGACTCCGGACTCTTTTGAGCATCATTTCACCCATTTCATTCACCGTCAAATACGACTTAACGTTGGAGGACGTAAATTACACAAAAAATGACCGAGATTTGAACTCGGCGCCTCTTGAACGTGAGGCAGATATGCTAACATTAAAAAAGATGCCAGAATATTCCTTATACAAACCATTTTTGAAAAACTTTAATATTATCATAAGTGGCTTTAACAGATTCCGTTAAAATACCATACGTTTTTAGATATTTTCATAAAAATAGAGTCAACATCTTGAGTTTTCTGAGAACTTCCTCTGAAAGCTTATTCGTTCTGAATATCCGTTGGGTAATTGGTAAAGCCTGAGAGGAAGACAAAATCTTACAATTTATATACTTTTTCTGGAGGTATTTACTGTTTCGAGGTATTTACTGTTATTCGTTTGAATTTTCAAGCACTTATCAGTATTTTCTAAACTTTAAAGTCGTTACTCTCCTTTATTTCCTCGCTCTCTCTTGGTCACGAAAATAGCATGAAATTGAAACACATATATAGCAACAAGCTCTTAAAAGTATGGCAATCGCTTTACCTATTATATCCTATAGCAAAATTTGTGAATAATACCTGAAGGGTTATCCGGATTCCTAAGAAGAATAACAAATCTTTTTAAAAGTAGTACATAGAGCAGTGAGTAGAAAAAGTTACCTACGTAAATGTAACACATAAGATCTTTACTTATTTTTATTGTAGTTATATTCTTAGTACCGGCAGAAAACTCTTTTCAGTTTTTAAGTATTGATACTTGTTCCTACTGTGGCATTGCTCGCTTATTATTACGCTTTAAAAATTCCTTACCATTATCAGCGACCAAAACACAGATTTCCGACTTAATGCGCCAAACCTCCACCCCATAACATAAGAGTTCATTCTAACTGCTGTAAGTACGGTAAGCTAAATAAATAATGGTATTTATGTTACCAATTCACTCTTGAAATCTAGTCTTACATTGCACTGCATTATACCGCTCGCTCGATCGTCGTGCTGGCTGGCTGTATTTAGCCAGAAGGTTTTTGCTGCGTGCCCACCCGTTATAAGGGTTTACCGCAGGTAAGCTATTGAATTTGGGATGTTGTAGGGTGAGATGTAGGTTTTTTAGGTTAGTATTATTTTATAAGATTACAGTGTTGTACCTTCGGGTTGAAGGACAGGATGCAATGCCTAGCACCCCGGTGTGTAACGTTTCAGTTTAGATTGGAAAAATTGGAAACGATTTTGATGCCAAACAGTTTGGAAGAATTATGTGGAGCTCAGCTTTAGCTGCTGTTAGGTTTAGCTCCTGGGTTATCTTGGGTGCCTGCAAGCCATGCGGGGTACCCGATGTAAACTAGAGCGGCGTCTAGTGGGGTCATAATCTCCCAATGACCTGTCAAGGGCGCTTCTATGATTAGGCAAACCGGCATATAATTTTGATGCCCAGCGCCTAATTTCATCCTCCACATATGGAAGACCCGAGGCTTCATGAAGCAGGCCCACAGAATAGATAGACCCACACAAGCTTACAGTTAATTGCTGGATTTTTAAAAAATCGACAGTATTCTTATATTCATGATTGAAAAACTTTCGTAAAAACTTATTCATATTAAATACAATTTTTCTACCCTGAGAATGAATCACTTCACGTTTCTTGATCGAAAAAATCACTTGTCCCAGCTTCGAGGAACATGTTCACGAACACGGATCACAAACACTAGAGAAAAGATGTGTGTATAATAATTTAATGTAATATTAACAATATTTCAGCTCAATTTCGACGCACGACTTAGCGATGTCATTCACTTTTAACAAAATAACGCACCACTACTCTGAAAACGAGCTGAGTAGGTGCACTGCTTATTTATGCTTGAGATAAGTGTTGTGAGAAAGGAATGGCGTTGTTTTTCAGGCTTATCTGTGTTGAATAGATGGATGTTGGGTGACCATAGCCATGTGAAAGATAAAACGTGCATCGCTCGCGTTCTATGTATCGTAAAGACAGGATTTTTGTACGGTCATATTCAGAAAATAAAATTCGTTCTTATTATAAGATTGACATTTGTCATTTTCAAATATTTATCCGATCGTAATTAATGAATATAATGTTTTCAGTTCAGGCGCGAAATGCGTGTACCACATTGGGTTGCGCTGGTAGGAGGAGCAAGCTCTGGATTCGCTGGAGTCTGCAGTACGGACCACCTCCATATGCCTTTAACTTTTGCGAAGATTTTAGCCAATAGATTAGTAGGGAATACACTTTTTGTCGTTATTGAAATCTAATACTCATTACCAATTCTCCCTTCATACGCAAATAACGTTGCATTTCTTAAACAATTGGGCTGATTAAAACCACTACAACACTGCAAAATTAAATAATATGAAGATAACTCCTTAATGTGCATTACTAATACAACCCCTTACCTTTTAGGGCACGACAATAATAGAAATAAAGCATGATAAATGAAGTAACTCCAGCACACTAAAATGGTACTTGCCGAATGGTTTACACACCAATACAACGTGTTCTTATATGTTTTCAACTACAGTAACGGTTATATTTATTTAATGAAAAAAATTGCATAGCTAGATATCTTTTTTGAGAATATGAATTTCTTTTCTTCAATTGACTAAATTGGCAAGTAGAACCTCTATGGAATAGTCCAGGAGTTCTCTAGAAACCTGTCAGATGTTGCGGAATATTATATGACAATAATATGCTAATATGCACAGTAATAATCTTGCTTGTAGTAGTCGGAACTTGTAGAGTGGAATGGAGTGCATTCGGGGTAATGCATAATGCACAATTGTCATAGAACTGTAACAAGAAGCAGAATGGGAATATAACGGGGAAATGAATAAGCCATATTTCCTCAATCAAGAACGAGATCGGGAAAAAACAGCAACCATGACCTCAATTAGATATTTGGAATTCATCGACTTCTTCAACAATATATCGGAAATGGGATTCAGAAGATCAAAAGGAAGTGAAAGACCTGAGCCGGAGAGCTTTAAATAACTGAGAATCGAGGATGGAGACAGGAAACGCTGTCGGTGAAGTATGAATAAAAACGTGGCATATCGATTTTTTGCATTCATTTGTTTAGAACCGATCAGCAGCATCTTCTGTGGGAATTTATGCCAGCTTTCTAATTAGATACAATAAACAACCGATGCTACTTAAATTCTTAAAATAAATTTCAATATCGACAGCAGAAACGAAACTAAGAATGGGAGGGTGTAAGGGAACAGAAAAGTCAAGAGAAGTATTTGGGGATTTAAGTGAACTACACTAGTGCATCACCATTAGTTGTTGATTTTGGTGACTGCAGTAACGGGAGCGCAGATCTGGATCGTAGCCATGAAACAAAGCCGTGACTGTAGCCTTACTCAGACATTCCATTTTGTGAAAAAATGGGAGTCATTCTACTCCTTTATCCCTCCAGCTCGTGGTTGAGGTGGTCGAAATTTTGCACGACATAGTGCCACGGAAACGTTTTATACCATAGGCAAATCAAATAACAAACACAGGGATGGCTTAAATCCCGTTTACCCTGAAGAACAACGTGTTATGGGTAAGCGAAGGTTGGAAATGCGAGAAGAAGAGGAGAAAGGAAAAGAATTTTAATCACCACTTGCGAAGTTTGGAGTGCTGATTTAGCGTCGGTGGTTGTGTTGCCTGCTGTGAGTTGGAACCACGTTTATGAAGACATGCCGCATGATGAAGTTTCTGATAAGGATGTAACCTTCATCGAGCTTGTTGTGCCTGGCCAGAAGATGTTCTAGCCATTTGGAGATGTCCGAGTGAGATTGGGTCTGTAGTCAATGACAGAGACCTCGAGGGCGTTCACCTGCCTCAGAAGGTCGTCGCTGCTGATCTCTAGGATGTGGTCGCTTGGTGTGATGGCAGCTTCCTTGAAGTGTCTCTCTATTCGCTACAACTTGCGTTTAATGTATTAAAAATCTCCAGTTCCGGGTCGTTACAGCCAGCCAGTTAATTCAACGAAGATATGAGTTTAGGGGGTGAAAACGCTGCTGCTCCTTAATTTCTACCGGGGCAACACTGAGTGATTCCTGCGGCCACAAAGCACTTACTGGCGGTATGATGAAGGTCCACTACGCTTTGGCTGAGGGCTGAGGCTTCAGGCGACTATAACTGCAAAATGGTAGTAGAGGTGTTGGAGTCCGGCGGTGAAATACCCTGCCGGTGATATAGCTGCTATGGTTACTCCAGTGGTGAACTGAGTAGTAGAGACTGTGTTGGCGGTGCTCGTTGAGTTGGTACAGTAGATAGACTAGGGGGTTAGCAAGCAGCAAATCTGCCAGATATAGTGGTCCGTCCTGTAGCACGTGACAAAACCGTTTCCGACGTGTTATCTCGTTTTATCTTCACAAACCTACTACTACGCTTACGTGTCTCAGTCTCCCGATTATCTTCTACAATAAAGTTAAACTATGCACTGCACTGCAATTAACGGGAACGAAAAGCTTGAAAATTGATCAATCGTCCCTATGACGTATCCAGCTTACCGTTAAAGTACCGTTTTATTTCCCATTAATTGTATGTACTCATATCTTGGAAACGAATGTACGTTTTTGTCTCCGTCACAACTTCCATTTACGTATAATTTTACACCAGGTTAACCAACCCTTGAGAAGTGGAGGATCAGCCCGGTAGGCCACAGCGTAACAACTCCTGGCACTGTCATAAGTGGTTTATGTAGCGTACTGCATCAACTTGTGTTATCTGTATCTATAAATTGCAAATTTATTCATAAATACAATATAACATTGTAATAAATAGACAAAATAATACCATCAAGTTCACATACGCGGTATATGGGATTTAATTAATATATTCAACCTGTAACAGCAGTTATGGTGAAAACCAGTTAGCTGTAAGTGGGCAATGAACCGCAAAGAAATTATGTTCCTTATTATTACTCTATATGAATTAATAGCTACCTGGATCCAGTAGACTTTTACGAGACTTAAAGCATTACAGCTCCAAAGCTTCAACGTGTGGTTAATCTGACTGCCTGAGTGAACGATACAGCAGGCAGAATGTTATCGGCTCTTTCTGAGTTGGCCATAAATCACGCAATTATGATCATAGTCACTGCATCGCCAGCTGCATCCTTAACGCAGTGCATAATTATTTCACCACACTGCTGTTAAACACATCACCAGCACACCAGTAAGCCCTTTTCGTTTATTTTTCCTGTTTGGAATATTACAAATTAGTTCATAACACAAGTGAGTGTGATTAGTGACTTTGCAAGAGTAAGGTACACCTAACAGCTGGACAATTTTGTATTGCTGTAGGACTCCAGATCTTTCACTTTTTAGTGAATCTTTTGTATTCCTGATCATATTTTGTAGCTTTGTTTGTTAATAATACACTGTACTCAGTTTTCCGTCTTTCTTATATAAATGTATGGTATAAACTCATTTGAATAGGTTATTCTTCACTACCTTTAATGGTTCCGGACCTGTGCTTTTTGGCCTCCCCTGTTGCCACAGAAAAGTAAAACATACTGAATGTAAAAAAGGCAAGAATCAAATTAAGAAATCTACAAAGTGCACTTTAAAGGAATTTGAAAGAGTTGAATGATCCTTGAGCCATATCGGACGATGAATGGAATTGGTGAAATGATGCTCAAATGAACCCAGGGTCCATGAAGCTTAGAGTTACCCGACATTCGTTTTTTCAGGATAAGAGAAAACCCCGGAAAAATCCTTATCCAGGTAACTCACCCTGACCGAGATTCGAACTCGGTACCTCTTGAACGTGAGGCAGACATGCTACCACTACGCTACCCAGGCGGGCTAAAAATGAGATCTATGTTTTGAATTGATGAGAGTGGATGGATGACGATTTGCACTTTCCTTTCAGCTTCGATTTAAACCAGAAGCAAAAGGAATAATAAAATCAAACCGTAATAACGCAAGGAATAAGGATTCAAACTGGCTCGAGGGAGAAACAGTCATCAGTTTATGGAGCTAGTATACGTGATAATTATAACGGGAAGTAAATGTCGAATTGCAGAGCGTCTTTCAGAACCCTATAAACCGAAGCGTCTTTATAAGGTAAGAACATCCTTTGATCCTTTTAACTGCAAAGATATTTCTATCTCCTTTTATTCAATTAACGTCTGTTTTCCAATGTCAGATAGGTGTTTCGAAGCTACAAAAACCTAATTAGAAAATATAATTAAACGGTTCTCATTTGGAGAATTGACTACTTAAGCTTCTAAATTAGTTCGTTACAGTTCTTAATGCTGTTAAAGAATCCTTGAGAAAAGCTACACACATTTCCACTCCCAAAGAATGCTCTTTGAACAATGACCATGTGATCGCTGGCAAGCCAGCTAAGCCCAGAATTACAGATTACTACATCACTTCTAACGCTTTACTTAAAGCACTTGGATGGAAAATGAATGAGGAGGTTGGATCATCCTGTCAGTTGCAAGCAAGCTATTAGCTTAGTATACTTCTCACCGATTTTATCTGTTACCCTTAATAGACACGTCGTGATCCACGCAAAGCAACCCAGATGAGAAGTCTTAGCGGTTTCAATGTTCAGTAGCATAACTTGAACTCTTAGCTTGGTAAAATACTACATACATCATTTGAGGAAGAGTGTGAAATGAATGTGAAAATGAATTGAAGTGACAATGTAAAAGCTGAACAAAGTCAATATATTTTAATATGCTTTCCTTGTGGTGAATGATAAAAGTAAGAATAATAAATGGGCAGATTACTTATCCTACAGAGAAGATACTATTCATAGCAAAAGAATTTCCATTTGAAAGTTCCCTATTTTTAAATGAAACAGTTAAGTTAATTCTGGATACCGTTCTCCAATGAACATCCAGAGTTTCTGAAATTCACGATAAAACGTATAGTATATTATATTTCTTAAGATCATGATTTCCACTATAGCACAGATATATTATCTAATACTCCTGTCCGTCACAGGAAGTATCATACTCAAGTATTCCTACTTAATAGTCGCTTAAGGACATTAATGCAAAGATATTACAACTACAACTGTTACATAAAGGTAAATATTTATCTTACCCCTATTTTAAAGCAACAACTTTTGATACCAGTTATACCTAAACATATTTTAAACACATATACAAAGAATCTTATTTCAAGTGCTATTACATTAGGCACTAAAAAGTAAAATATTGTTGTACAGGTTAGGTATATCATTGATTTTCGCAGATTAAGTCAATAAGAAATCTTCGGGCTTCACTAGGATATATCCTCAACATTTTTAAGCAAATAGTGGGATCATAAAGCCCCCTGATAATTTAATTTAAAGGTATATAGTCAGGTTTCACAAAATTTATTATGCCTTTAAATTTGGCAACTATTTGTCTGCATGGCAGTAGTGTTAATTCAACAGCTACCTGTGTATTGAACCATCAGCATAGAAACAAAATAGCAACCTTTCATATACTGGTGTACCTCTTGAAGGGAAAAGAGTACACGTCAGTGCAAGGTTTCATAGAAAGCTTTCTCTCCTACTCGTATTTACAGCAAGTTAGCCTTGTAGCTAGCAGGAGCACTTTAAGCTCCTTTTTTCCATGTGAGAGTATGTCGTAAATAAACTATAAAACACATATCATACCATATATACGAGTATTAACAGTAGCAACTTTCTGCAGCAAGCAATAAAATGAAATCAATCAAGGACTTCTACTCTACTGCACGGGGAACATCAGTGGTGCCAACATCTTGGACAGCGAGTGTATTTGAGCCCGAGACAGCTCACCTAGTAAACTGAACGCTCGAGAATCCTTAATAGAACGCCAAAGAAAGAACTAGGTCCCTTATAGTGGCTTGGGACTCGCATTCGGAAGGTTCGGGGTTCGATCCAGGGTGACCGACCGATCTGACCAAAAGTTATTTCACAGGTTTGTTTGGTCATTAACTGAATGCCTAATTTCTATCTGCTCTTTTCAGGGTCGGAAGTATGGGAGAGTATGGCGCTGCCATGTCGGGACTTTTCGCGGTGTAACTGCTGATCTCATCGCACGCATGGCGCTGTATTCGCCTGTCATGTTGGAGCGGGTCAGTATCCAACTCCAGGTAGGATTAGGATTTCTCTACGGAGGGAATTCGGTATGTAGGCCAGCATGCTGGACCCTTGTTCCTATGTCCACAAGTGGGACAGCCCCGGGAGGAAGGATGAAGCGAAAGAGACAGAAGACGGCCGACTCAAGGAGCCACGACAGTACAGGGGGCAGGGTCCCTACAGTTTACTTAGCTTCAGACTTCGCCCGACAGGCCAGAACAATGAAATCGCTCCCCTACAGCAAGACAGCAACGAGTCCAGCGGCCGAGCACTAATGGTACCAGGCAGGCGATCCGAACCTCAAAGGCTGGCGGTCCCGAAATGATCCCAGCAGAGGAGCGGAGACCGGCAACCGACCTGCCGGAGGAGGAAGTAGTTTTCCTCAGAGCATATCATCTCGTCATGCACCGCCGAGACACCCGCCAACACTTCTACCCTGAAAGAGACCCCCAGGTGAGAGATGATGTGAAATGATAATGGAGATGAAATGTAGGGACAGGAAATTCGGGGGATGTAATTAACCTAACCAGTATTCGCCTAGCGACCGGGTAAAACACCCGAAAAAACCCATGGGTCAGGTAGGTCGGTCACGGAAATCGAACCCGGGCCTCCCGAATGCGCGTCACAGACGAAAGCGCTTGAGCCATCCCGCTCGGTAACTCCAGTTTGGGGCCCTCATGCTTATTCGGCTTCCAATACAACCCGAAGATCGCTCCTATCTCATCGCTTCCTCTCATACAATAAATAGCCTATCTATACACTCAGTATGAAAGTCTCTCCGCTTCTAATCCAATCCAGATCCATCCCGATTTGACCAGAAACTTCATTTCTGAAATGTACTGCTGCCCAATTAACAGACAATTTTCAAATGACGCCTAAATTTTCCCCACTTTTGCTGCACTGGTTCTTATATACTCTTTTTACAACAAAACACAAATGTAGTTTTAGCAAAATGACTCACCACCAGGTAGAGCATTTGGTGGTTGAGAACGTCCAGATGGTTATATACCTCTCTAATCATTGCATTCAGCTTCTCTCGAAACTTCTTTATAGGAAGGCTTCTGGACCATGGTGTACAACATATTTCAATAAACACCGGATGTACAGGAGCAGCTTTCTTGTGTTTTAATGCTCAGATTTACTGAATACGTCACTAGAAGCAGTAGACATTGATGATCGATGAAATGATTATTCGGAACGTAAAGTTTCAGAGGTAATTTTAAGGTACCTTCTCGGCATTAGTAAGTTATGACGAGTTTCCGAAACTTGAAAGGTATCTGTCACGGAGGACAGTCCTGGCTGAATTTGAATCACAAAACTCCTCCCATTGACTAGTCTGTACTTTGACAGATGTTCGAGAAAGATTACAATTAAAATATATACAGCCGTCCCAGGGTCTGGTTCATTACTTATCGGGACATGGTCCCTATTTGTAATATTTATTTAGATTTTGTCAAAAGCCAACAGATAGATTTGCAGGTATCAGGTCTAATTTTCAAAGACATTTGCAGAATAAAACATTATACTACATAATAAGAAAATAGAAACAATATCTACAATTAAAAATTGTAACAGATAGGTATTCAAAATTGAAATACAAAGAATTTTATGGGATGGGTATTGGATAAATTTCTCGCTATTCCTTAGCATACGCTTTTAAATATTTTCTTTTAATAAATCTTTTATATTAATATTGTTATTTCTTGTGGAAACGTAGAGTCAGACTGAAAAATTCAATGCCAAAGCCGGGATTTAAACCACGGATCTTCTGGTTTCCGTCCAGCCACTCTACCATTGAGCTACTATGGCCAACATGCCAACATGACATTAAATTCTCCAACTGACTCGTATTTTCCCGGTAAACCACTTAGGAGTTCTCATAAACATATGAGACAACTACGTTTCCACAATTTAGCCTACACACGGCCAGTGTGAAAGAACAATTAATTTCCATTAATTGCTATTTCTCTCTAAAAGTCTAAATTGATAAAACTATACATTTTAAAATATTAATTAACCTTTTTTCTTAATGGAAATTAATTGTTCTTTCACACTAGAGGTGTGTAGGACGAACTATAATAGCGTAGAGCCAGACTGAAATTGCACCTAACAGTGGTCCCAACTATAAAGCCCGGGCCTTAAAGTACTTAGAGCATAGTAAGTCGCCATTAAGGTAGTTGTCTCATGTGTTTATGAGAACTTCTAGTGGTTTACCGGGAGAAACGCGAGTTAGTTGGAGAATTTAATGTCATGATGGCACGTTGGCCATAATAGCTCAATGGTTTAGAGTGGCTGGACGGAGACCAGAAGATCCGTGGTTCAAATCCCGGGTATGGCATTGAATTTTTCAGTCTGGCTCTACCCTTTTTTCTTAAGATTAGACATATTTCATTTTATTAATTCTTGCATGTAATTTTAAATATTAATAAATGTCAGTTATTGTAAAAAAATTTAATCTTGTAAGCATTTAAATTATATAATAAATTGTTATTCTGTTTATTTTTTCTTATAAAAATTATGAAGTTAACTTAAATCTATGATATATTATACCATTGCCTCTATGATTGTAACCTTAAAATGATTGTAAACCAAATTGTACTGATTTGTTAAAACTTATTTATGGGACTCGACCATAATAAATAAAATATCGAGTAATTAAGAAATAGGAGCCCCTAGTCTGCGGTCCGTGCTTTGACGAGCTCGGCCACCTGTGTCAGTATACAAGATGATCTGTAAGGTGTAACGCGTCAGGCGAAGCTGATAACTTACATCTCGAACTTTCGTATTCCAAGTCCAGGGAGAACTCTTTCTAGTCACTAATAAATGTAATCCTGAACTGCAGATTTTTTTTTCTTTATTTTTTTTTTTTTTTATTTTTTTTTTTTTGACCTGGCTGAACTATTGTTTCGTAACATTTTACTTCCTCTTTCTATAGAAAATACTCATATCATAACCCACTAATACTCCTTTAAACATTGCAGTCAAGTAAATAACTCAGAACTAATTGCAAAATTAGATATGGTTAATCCTTTTGTTGTAAGACCATAAAATAAAACGGCAGAAACAATATAATTACAGAAATTTTCTTTGCTTCATTTAAGCAGTCATAAATTTGAGATACATATTCTAAGGTATCATAACTGCTACATTAATCAGCAGTAAGAGTTGTGGAAGTAATTGATTTTCTGATGTGGTTTATTTAATCGTTTTTTTTTTTTTGTTTTTTTTTCGAAATCAGTCGCAATGTATTGCTGATGCCGAACTCTTTTAATAGTTCTGGCGGAGCCTTTGTTCAAAGTGATTCCCAGTCGTACTTCGCGGCGCCATGCCTCGACGTTTGTTTGTTTTTTTATCTTGTTCTCGCTCATACCATCCTGGTGGAAAGTTGATGAATATTCCCTACTGGTAACCTAACCTAATCTACCTGCATGTTTTCTATATTTTGTTGTACATAATGCTTATTATTACAGACATGAAATGTATTAATATTTGGACTTGAATTTTTATTTTATTTTAACATTTACATCAGATATTTTACTCGATCTTTTTCAGTATGAATAAATTTTAATTCGTTGGATTGGGTTTAATTTACTGAAATTAACTAATGTGATCTTTTAGATAAAAAAAGTTAGTCGGAATTAAACTTAACTCAAAAACATTTATTATGCAATCCAAATTTTAAATATAATTTCATGTACCAAAATTTAATATTCACGCAAGAGCTATTATATGATTAATGCAGCAACTATTACTTATTTTTGTAAGAACAATTAGGCAGAGGTACTCGATGTTAATGTGGGTGACTTAGCTATTGCTGTCAAACATTTTAGTAATTTGGAAATTAATTGTTCTTTCACACTAGCCGTGTGTAGGACGCACTATGAAAGGGTAGACCCAGAATGAAAAATTCAATAACACAACCGGGACTTGAACCACGGATCTTCTGGTTTCCGTCCAGCCGCTCTAACCATTCGAGCTACCATGGCCAACGTGCCGATATGACATTAAATTCTCCAACCGACTCGAGTTTCTCCCGGTAAACCACTAGCAGTTCTCATAAACACATGAGACAACTACCTTAATGGCGACTTACTATGCTGTAAGTACTTTAAGCCTCGGGCTTTATAGTTCGGACCACTATTAGGTACAATTAATGGAAATTAATCGTCATTTCACACTAGCCGTGTGTAGGACGCACTATGAAAGGGTAGAGCCAGAATGAAAAATTCAATGCCACAGCCGGGACTCGAACCACGGATCTTCTGGTTTCCGTCCAGCCGCTCTAACCATTCGAGCTACTATGGCCAACGTGCCGATATGACATTAAATTCTTCAGCCGACTCGCGTTTCTTACAGCATAGTAAGTCACCATTAAGGTAGTTGTCTCATGTGTTTATGAGAGCTCCTAGTGGTTTACCGGGAGAAACGCGAGTCGGTTGAAGAATTTAATGTCATATGGGCACGTTGGCCATGGTAGCTCGAATGGTTGGTGTGGCTGGACGGAAACCAGAAGATCCGTGGTTCAAGTCCCGGCTGTGGCATTGAATTTTTCATTCTGGCTCTACCCTTTCATTTTACTAATTTATTTTCACGTAATTACTATTTCAGTTATTGATGAATAGTAACCGAAATAAACAGGCAACACGCACTCATCAAGGAAACTGGAGAATCTCGGAAGCAGAAACGTGCACAAAAATGTACGAGGGCTGTTCAATACAGAATGATCATAGTTTTTTACGGTCATAATTTTACGCACTAAAATTCAATCTTATTATATTCTGTTAGCTTAATGTCAACCAAACACGCCGTAGTAGTTTCATTGCTGGTACTCCTGGTAACCGTCTGTGAGAAGCAGGCAACTTCAGACATGTTCAGTATCGCCTACCGCTGCAATGGAGGTAACATGCAGTTGAAGTTGATGTTAGAGGAAGACCCGAAGTTTATTTCAAACGTAATCACTGCTGATGAAACTTGGCTACATCATTTTGATCCTGAGAGCAAACAGCAAAGCTCAGTGTGGAAATCTCCTTCATCCCCAACCATCAAAAAACCAAAAGTGGTTGCTTCTGCTGGGAAAGTTATGGTCATCTCATTCTTTGATATTCATGGAATGGTTTATCAGCATGTTGTACCTGCATGCATATCAGTAACTGGACAATACTACAGGGATGTCCTGAAAACATTGCAAGTCCATATCAGGTGCTAAAGACCACATTTCCGTGAAGTAGGCTGGATGCTGCACCACGATAATGCGCGGCCGCATATTACCAATGTTGTTGCTGAATGTCTTACAGAAATCAACGTGAAGTGCATTCCTCACCCTCCCTATAGTCCGAATTTAGCCCCATGTGACTCTTTTCTATTCCCTAACTTGAAGAAACGCCTTCGTGGGTTGCATTATTCATCATCAGAAGCCCTGGTGAAGGCTGCGGAGGCTATTTTGAAGAATCTCTCAAAAATGGTTTTCAGCATGTCTTTGAAGACTGGCAGAAACGCTGAGACAAGTGCACTGAATTCAGAGGAAACCATTTTGAGAAGGACCATCAAAATTATGAGGATGAGTAGAGGTATATTTTCAAAAAAAATTGTGACCATTCATTATTGAACAGCCCTCTTATGTAACTCTTTTCTAAGACTTTGTCCATAATTAGGGCTATAAAATAAGGCAAACAACAGACGCCAACTAGCAACAGAGTTTCAAACTGTGATAAAATTGAACGGCACCTACATGAATTAATAGATGCAATAGATTTTTCAAGATTTTTCACGAGATTTCACTTTTTCGGTTTTGAAACTGCAAATATGTATAATAAAAAAGGACGTTACGCACAAAACCCCTTTTTTAGAAAGAAATCTCTATCATCATCAACATTGTTAAGCTGCGTCAACATTTACGGCTAATATGGCTGCCAACCCGGCGAATCCCGGCTTCACGCCCACGTGCCGTGGCAGAGGTGGGTGATTATCCTACCGTCATGCATCTCATGGATCTCACGCTCACCGTGCGGTTGCTCTAACCAACTGAGCTACTATGGCCAACATGCCGACATGACATTAAATTCTCCAACTGACTCGTATGTTTCCTGGAAGATCACTAGGGATTTTCATACTCTATGAGAAACGCACTTGCTAATTCAAACCTTAGCCTACACACGGCAAGTGTGGAAGAAAATATTATGTGAGAACCCCTAGTGGTCTACCGCGAAACATACGAGTCAGTTAGAGAATTTAACGTCATGTCGGCACGTTGGCCATAGTAGCTCAGTTGGTTAGAGCAACCGCACGGCTCACCAAGGCGGCCCCGGTTCGATCCCAGATGACCGCAAAGTGAGATTTGTGGTGGACAACACGGCACTGGAACGGGTTTTCTCCGGGATTTCCGGTTTCCCCCGCCATCTCATTCAACCGGTGCTCCATCTTCATCTCGTGTATCATCAGTGTCATCGCCTGCGGTGCCGTATGTAGTAAAAGCGGGCGTTAAACAATACACATTTCATTTCAACCGCACGGCGTGAGATCCGTGGTTCCAATCCCGGCATTGAATTTTTCAGTCTGGCTCTACTCATTCAAACTTGAGCCTACACACGGCTGGTGTGGAAGAAAAGATTATTTCTAGTCATAGGAGTTTGTTACCACAGCACACATTATGCAGTCTTCATACAAGATGTCAAATGCACAAGCTGCAATAAAAGACAGTTTATCTATGAAAGGTCTCGAAGTTTTTGTCTTTCAAATCATTTAGGTTAATGAGGCTGTGCATTTGCTAAGTCTAGAGTCTGAGTGATCAAGCTGGACGAAATTGCTTTAGAAAGGACAGTTTATGTCTTCTGGATCGATATGTATAAGAAAATATGGCGATTTTACGAATGTGTTGACACTACTTTCTCTCCGTATAGACCGAGGCAGCATTGTGCTGACAGTTCCGGTGTTGATGTGGTATTGCGTGCTATATATTGTGCAACAGGTAGCTCACCTCCCTGTCAATACTCCAGCCCAGTGACGTAACTACAAAACCATGAATGGGCGCCGCTCAAGAAATTAGTCTCGACTCCCCTACTATGCTGCATAAATATTTGTTTTTATGTTAACCCCTCAATATACTGAGCTTAGAGACCTCCGCAGTAATGTGTGAGGATATCATTCAGAAAGTACCAGGTTCGGTTCCGGTCACCGACCTTTGAGTTTATGTGATTCTCCAGAAGTGAAGAGCACTGGTATTGTTAGAGGGTTTCGTGTGACCTATAACCACTTAATACCTAAATTAAGTTCATTTTTCCCGCCTTGGTAGCGTAGATGGTAGCATGTTTGCCTCACGTTCAAGAGGTCCCGAGTTCGAATCTCGGTCAGGGTGAGTTACCTGGAAAAGGTTTTTCGCAGGGTTTTCCCTTATCCTGTTAGACGAATGTCAGGTAACTCTAAGCTCCATGGACCCTGGGAACATTTGAGCATCATTTCACCCATTTCAATCACTGTCCGCTATGATTTAAAGTTGGAGGACGTCAAATTACAAAAAAAAAAAAAAAAAAAAAAAAAAAAAGTTCATTTTAATCCTGCTGTTTTTCTTGGGTCATTATGATGTAACAAAAAATTTGTGTTTCCGTTACTCATTTATGTGCAATAATTGGTGCTTGTAATTTTATGCATTTGTTGCCCTTTATAACTACTTCTTACACACCGTTGCATTTTTGTAAAACTTTATTTGATTTTCTTGTATAGGTAATTGTTACACTTATTGCTCCTCGGGTCAATATGATTGGATTGTTTTAATAGTCATTTAGTTTAAATAATCATATCAAAATCTATATGCATAGCAGCATACACAACACTACAGTCTGCGTTTACCTCCGCAGCAGTGGACGATGCATTGTTGAACCTCTGAATATAGCAAGATATAAATAAGTTACTTGAAGGAAGGTGTTATTTTATTTCTTGCAGTAAATAGTGATGCATTCCTATCATGGCAAAACATAGCATAACCGAAAGTGAGTTACAAACATTAAGAGTTTGGTACCATTTCCACAACATGGAATGGCTTCCAGTGTAAACATTATAAAACAAATTCCAGAGCAACTGATATCAAATCTGCCTTTCAAGCAATTATGCAACATTGTGTTGAAAATGTCTAATATTGATGGCCAAAGAGTTGTAACGGTTGTTTTGGCTTAAGCCCCGAGAGTTGAAAAATATTTAAATATGTTTAAATATGTGGTTTTGGACATGTTAAAATGAGAAAGAAAGGAAATTGTTAACATTTAGTAGGTCATGAGATGACGCAAAGATGTAAATGAAATGATGTGAATGTTTTATGATTGGTAGTTTTGAAAATGAGATTATGTAATATGTGACGTGGACCAGTAAAAATTAAGTTTGATTGGTAGTGATGGCAAAGAGTGAAGGAAAAATCAATAATTTTGGTAAAACAGCTAGGAAAGAAGGCGTCTTTCGATTGCGTAACGTCGAAGAGAACAGACGTGTTTTGGATTGTGGAATGTCGAAGTAAACGGACTAAAATTTTAAAAATAATTAAAACTTATTTTCAGAAAACTGTATGGAAGCAATATCGTTCTTATGTAAAGTGCTGTATAAAAATGGCATAAAGTATCGCAATTAAATTGAAAGTTTGGATTTTAATAAATTAAAACGTATTTATTTTGGAGTTTATTTAACGTTATGTCATATCGGACGGTGAATGGAATAGGTGAAATGATGTCCAAATGAGCCCAGGATCCATAGAGCTTAGAATTACCTGACATTCGTCTTTCAGGATAAGGGAAAACGCCGGAAACAACCTTATCCAAGTAACTCACCCTGACCGAGACTCAAACTCGGGACCTCTTGAACTGAGGCAGACATGCTACCCCCACGCTACCGATTCTTTCGCTTCCGGTTTCTCATGTAACGACTGATAACAGCACAGGAGATTTTATATACATCAATACATCAGAGAGCCAGATCTGAACGGAAAATTCAGATCGAGAAGAATCTGCAAGCCGTGACTTCATCATTTTCTTCCCGGAGGGCTGAATTCAAACCCGCAACGTCAGCCGCAAAGCGGGACGATTGCAGGTGAGAATAATCTCGCTATACATGATCGCCGCGGACTCCGAGATCGCCATTCATCCCATCAGCATCATAAAATTCCGCTACAGAGTGTACGATGATAAATGGGAATATTTGGATGAAATTATATTGCATACATATATTGATGTAACTGTTACTGTTCATGTGCTGTTTACAATTTATATTGAAACACGATGTAATTCTTTATCTACATGGTCGCTCATCATGACCTAGTTGTTCATGCGACCTAAAATAAATAAATAAATAAACAAACTTACCAAGCAATGCTGCGGTTGCTCCATCACAGAATAATAAACACTTCTGCGTCGTTGAACTTCCATTACGAAAATGCAAAGAACGTTGAGATGTTAATTAGAGGTCAATTCTAATGAAATTTCACCACACGAAATGTTGACTTCACTGCTGTAAGTTAGCAGACAAGCACAGAAGTATGTGTATCCTTAATGGTAACACAGAGAGAACTGACTCAACCCGTAGACTACTGTCGCGCTTTCGGTTATACCAACATCAGAGACGACACTAGCAAACTCGCACGTGGTAATAATGAAACTATCATAATCTGATGGCGAAGTTCCAGCTGATTGTTGCACGGTATTCATTTCGCTGCACGAGGAAGCAGGGCGGCCAACACTCACAGTTATAGCTGTAGAACTTCAATATGCATTGAAAATCATTTAACAATCTATCGCTGCTTTATATTTTAGTTCTAGAAACTAATTCCATTCTTCTTACGTAAACAGATCCAATACCTAATGGTTATAAAATTGCAGGGCAGATTGTTTCTGATGCATCTATCATGTTGGCACGATACTCCATTCCCGCGACCATAACAAGAATTCCCCATAACAAATGCATGTGGTTCGCATGCTCGCGTTGTATCCATGTATTCCTTTGTGTAACGTTATTTACTGGTTATATCAGTTTCTTTATTTTGTGTGTGAGTGTGAAACGTGTTATAAAGACACTTTATTGAGTGTATGAAATTACGAAAACTTTAACCAATAAATAATGAGAAGAAATGGTTAGTATAAAAATGTTAGGGCAATCAATACCCGATTTAGAAATTGAGCAAAAAACGAAAGGAACAAGTAGTTCTGTTTATACCATTAAGAAACATCGGTGCATTGACTTCACTTTTCGAAACTAGTTGAGTTGCATGGACTTTTCCCCGCAGCACGCTGTTATTTTTCGGCAAGAGTCACCACTGGCTCTAATCCTCCCCAATGCCGAGCATGTGCTGACCCTCCCATCTGTTGTCATTAACCTTGATATTACAATCGATATATACTGAAAGTTTGTTTTTTGTGCATTGGCAGCAGCCTGATTTCTTGTTCTCAAACTATAGTAACTGGCTGCTGTCAAATTTGCAGTAGAGTATATTAACATCTTTAAAAACGTGGGATAGACCACTGTTGCACTCAGCCTCTAATTTATTTTATTAGTTTTATAATAGAATGCCTACATTGAATTAGGAATACGGTCCCTCCAAGTAGAACATTTTCAGAGGCCGTGGACTAGACTGGACTGGATTGGAGTGGACTGGACTGTGCTACGTTACGGAGGGGATTCGACACGGAGGTCCAGACTTGGTGTATTGTACCTATGCCCCCAAGTGGGACACCTCCAGAAGGAAGGAAGGATGAGACGAGAGGAGACTGGGGTTGTCCGTTCCAGGATCCAAGACAGTGAAGAGGGCAGGGTCCCATCATATTACCGGTTGGAAACTCCCCGGCAGGCCACAACAACCGGCATCCCCCCTGCTGATGTCCTGAAACGGTCCCAGCAGACCGTGTATATCATCCTGACATTTTTTTTTTTTTTTTTTTTTTTTTTGTAATTTACGTCCTCCAACGTTAATTCATATCGGACGATGAATGAAATGGGTGAAGCGATGCTCAAATGAGCCCAGGGTCCACAGAGTTTAGAGTTACCCGACATTCGTCTTTCAGGATTAGGGAAAACCCCGGAGAAAACCGTATCCAGGTAACTCACCCTGACCAAGATTCGAACTCGGGACCTCTTGAACGTGAGGCAGACACTCTACCACCACGCTACCGAGGCGGGCTCATCCTGCCATGCAACGACGGGACTCCCTCCGACATTTCTACCCTGAAAGAGACCACCAGATGAGAGATGATGTGAAATGATAATGGAGATGAAATGGAGGGCCACTGGATCTCGATGAAAGTACAGCGCTGTTGTTGCTGTGCCCCACCCATGGGGTTCTGAAATCGAGCGAGATGGCTCAGGCAGTTTCGAGAGGTCTGATTTCTTTCCCGTGGCCAACCTACGTGATCCATGGTATTTTTTCGGCGGTTTTTCCAGGTCGCCAGGCTAATGTTGGGTAGGCTAATTACATCCCCCGAATTTCCTGTCCCTCCATTTCATCTCCATTATCATCTCACTTCATCTCCTATCCGATAGTCTCTTTTCATTAGAAGTGTGGTCGGGTGTCTCGGCGGTGCATAGCAGAATGATATGCCCTGGGTGAGCCAAATCCTCCTGCGGTAGGCCAGTTGCCGGTCTTCCAACCACAGTAGGAGGAATGTCCGTTTTCTTGGTCTACCGGGGGAGGTTTCCGTTTAATTAAAATGTAGGGACCCTGCACTCTGCACTTTCCTGCCTCTCTGGACAGCCTCCCTCTGTCTCCTCTCACTCATCCTTCCTCCCGGGTATTCCCCTACTTGGTGGGCATAGGTAAGTACAATAATCAAGACTTGTCTCAACGCCGAAGCCCCTCCCTAGTAAACCTAATTTAAACAATTGTGTTAAATAAACTCTAAAACATAAAAAGTGTATGCATATATCAAGCATTCAACTAAAGGAAATCCAGACAGAACCTGTTAAAGGTAAATTTTATGGGATAAGTGTTGCGTTGCTCTTGAAATTTCGACGCAAAGAGTTTCTTTGGAAGAATTAAAGTTACGACTACTAAAACATGACTCATGAATTTACAGTTAAAGTAAAAGATTATTGGCCTATCTTGTGTTTATCTACTATCTGTGGGTCGAATACAACAAGATATTATCGGAACTGCGATTTTTTTTTTTTTTTTTTTTTTTTTTTTGCAGAAAATCACAAGGCTACATTCAGACAAGCTTATAGGTGCAAACTGTGCATTACAAGTTAACAATGATAGCATAAGAGGGCTACTAAAGATTATTCTGTAATTAACTTAAATTTGTGGTCCGTTTTGAGATTGTGATTGGGACTGGGATTTCATTTCGGAGGGTAAACGGTATGTAGGCCACCATGCTGGGTCCATTGTTGCTATGCACGGGAGGCAGGATGAGGTGAAGGAGACAGAGGGTGGCCGACCCAAGGAGCGACGACAGTACAGAGCCCAGCAGCCGAGCCCTAATGGTCCCAAGGCAGGCGATACGAGCTCCAAAGGTCCCTGGCTGGCGGTCCCAAAATGGTCCCAGCAGAGGAGCGGAGACCGGCAACCAACCTACTAAAGGAGGAAGTAGTTTTCCTCAGATCGTATCATCCTGCCATGCACCGCCGAGACACCCGCCGACACTTCTACCCTGAAAGAGACCACCAGATGAGAGATGATATGAAGTGATAATGGAGATGAAATGGAGGGACAGAAAATTCGGGGGATGTAATTAACCAACCCAACATTCGCCTAGCGTCACGGGAAACCCCCGAAAAAACCATTGGTAAGATAGTTCGGTCACGGTAATCGAACCCGGCCCTCCCGAATGCGGGCTACAGACGAAACCGCCTGAGCCATCCCGCTCGGTGGTCCGTTTTGTGAAAACATTTTTTTTTCTGTTGCAGTTTTTGCAAAATTCCGTATCTACAACTTACAATAACCCTTAATGTCGGAGTTGTTTCGATGTATACATCCAGCAAGGTTCCAGGTACCGCAAGTGACTAGCAGGTCCTGTCTGCACTCCGCAGTATAGAGAGGAAAATTACATAAGATCAACTCCTGCCTTTTCTCGAGTAAGGATAGATGCTCACGAGTGTTGCCTAAGCAGGCAGGGGTAGTTCAAAGTATGTACATCTCTCCAACCCTGTAAGAAACGAGGTGAAACAGATGAAACTAAATGGACCAAAATTTCGTGGATAAAAAGGGAACTACTCCAGCATTTGCCTAACATCCGTGGGAAACAGAAAACAAAAACATGAGGACTCGAACTGGGACCTAGCGAATGTGAACAAGGGAAGGGTAGAATGTCTTAGAAATAACCTAGAGAGCAGCGGGTTAGGGAAAATGTGGAGAAAAATAAAAAGTAATGTACAAAATTTCTGGAAATCTGCAAGACAAATATTCGAAGACATAGAAGTAAGAAAATATTTAGTGGAATAGCTGAGAAGAGGTCTTTAGTTTTGTATATACCAATGAAGGGGGCTTGGGAAAGGGATAGGTACATATACGTGATGAATAAAGAGGAGAGAGAAAGTATTGCAGGAGTATGGCGACTAAAAGGTATATGGAAGAGCATTCGGGCAATTCTTGGACAAAGATAAAAAAGTGATTATGGACAGTGAACAGAACTGATAATTAATTGTTTAGAAATAAGGATCTGCTGTAAAAATGAGTATGACTGGCACAGAGCCAGGGATGAACACCGGTCAAACTTAATTGCATATGGCTTAGCAAAACGAAATAAATCAATAAAAATAGTTAGCTATTCCACTGTTAGCAGATTTAAAACGAACGTTGGCTATACTTCAATCAATTCACGATCAGCTTGATACAGGCAACAGTTCCAAAATTGTTATCGTTTATTATTTTAAAACTTTTTGCTCTACTGTGAAATAGTTATGAATGCCCCTAACCGTATTCGGATGCAAAATGATAATGATAATATTCTGTAAATAAAATATACAACTCTTGTAAAATACAAACACAGGCGCTTGCTATAGGGTAAGAATATGGGAGTGAATATCTCACATTTCTTGCAAAATGCTATATGCCGTACTTATATTTTCTTTATATATCATTTTATTTTATTCCTCTGGCACAATAAATTATCTATACTTAAAGCGGCTAACGCATATAACTTCGCTTCTGCTATTGCTGTCCATAAATATGCATTTTTAATTCGAGGTTTCTACTGATAGTGTCCTCTATTCTATCAAAGCTTCTTTCTAATATCATCCAGCTCTTTTGCATCGTATCCAGACAATGACTAACAAAAAATGAGATCATCTCCGCAGTCATTTGGAGCAAACCCAAATTGTAAACAAGCACGAGTTGTGAAGACACTCTCAAATAAGTTTAACTTAATCTCATTTTTTGTGTGTAATTTATGTCCTCCAACGTTAAATCATATCAGACGATGAATAGAGCTTAGAGTTACCTGACATTCGTCTTTTAGGATAAGGGAAAACCTCAGAAAAAACCTTATCCAGGTAACTCACCCTGACCGAGATTCAAACTCGGGACCTCTTGAACGTGAGGCGCACACACACTACCACCAGGCTACCGTGGTGGGCTTAACTTAGTCTCAGATTAGATATAACCCTGAAGGCTTCAAATAATCTGGTAATCTCTGAAACCTCCTCCCCATATCCGGAAGCCTGCGGTGTCATTAGTCTCAGTGGTTAAACTTACCTCTGTCGTGGCGGAGTAGGCTAGAGCACAGCAGCTCTCGTTCCCGGCTACGGAAAGTTCCCGTGTTCGATCCCACCCATTGGCCTGAGGCTTTATTCCCTCAGTGTTTGCTTCACTGGACTCCTGGTACGAGGCAAATGTAGAATATCACTGAGAATGGCACAGATGCACATGCTTTTAGTTATGCTATATTTCGAATTAGGTTTCCGTATCTTTTCAAATAACCAGTGCTTTGTCACTGTTATACATCGTAGCTATTATTACTATGATAAAAAATTCTGCAGAGTGTCTTGAGTTTATCTTTGGCAGTATTTAATTTCACTGTTTCCAGACAAATAGGTTTGGGGCTGATACAATTCAAGATATTGTGGCGGCGTACGCGCAAAAATGGTTCGCGCGGCTTGTTTACACAACGGAACTGATAGGCAGACAGAGCTTGCATAAGCAGATAACAATACCGCCGGAGATAAAAGACCTACCAACACAGATAAGTGAGGTAAATGGAAATTTCTAGTGACTTCTTGATTGATAGAGATTATTCGGTTTCTGGTTTGTTTTACAACAGTCTAGAAATTATCAATGGAGGTATATATAAGAGATTGTGACACGCCAGTGTGATGGTAACAAGAGAGTCAGTCGTAAGCAGTAAACAGCTGTAAAGTGTTGTAACGAGAGCTGCTGTAATCAGAACGCTGTTGTGGTCATCGACCTTGGTAGATCGTGATTGTGTATGTGATGTAATACTGCTAGAGTGGGTATATTTCTACGCAAATAAAGAACGAGTTGAATTTCTGCAAATTGGACTTTTAATTCTATGAACCCACAAAGTCACAATATTCTGTTTTAAATAATGACCCTGTTTTATCTAATTTTAATCATATCTTATTCCACATGATCTAAATTACCATCAAGTCATTTCGGATTACCTCTATATGTCACTTTAACCACATTTCCAGTTCCTAATTTGCTTTCACCTTCTTCGTTACTTTGATTCCAGGAATTTAAGACTATAAGATCGCGGTAGATGTGTTACGGAAGTACAGTAGAATCTACTCTATCTAAAGGGTTGTCCCTGGTTGTTTTCCTGGGCCTTCTTGGACCCTCTTCCTTCTAATATCCCAGAGTTGCGGATTGCTTTTTGCAGGTCTAACCGGAGTCAGGATTAGTGTCGCGTTTGAAATGTTAGGGGCCCCCTTCCTTACTACTCACATCGTCGTCCGAATGTGGTCACCCTCCCTTACTTCTCAGGGCTCACGGAAGCACAAAGGATGCTCTGAGGTTTATGTTCAGGTGTGTCGTCCATCTGGCTGTTCCTAATCCCTAATCAGTCTGTAGACATCCCATATCAACATTATTATAAACGACAAATAATCCTGCATCTGTCTGAAAGTGAGTTTATTTTAATGGAAATTTCCTGTTACCTCTTATGCAAGCAAACTGACCTTGACAATCCATTATGTTTTTTTTTACACATATTTTAAATTTCGTGCTAATAAAGACCAATTTTAAAACCAATGTGCGTCGTATGCTAACAAGAAATTAAATCCGAGGCAGCTGTAGATGCCGAATGTAGTTATAGCCCCATTTCATTCAGTAGGAGAGCTTATTAAAATAACAAGGTTCTTCTAATCGCAGTATCTCTGAAAATGCTAGTCACATACGTGTTTTGATGCTGATTTATTCGCTTTAAAGGCAAAAACAGGTTTTCAAGGAATCAAAATGTTAATAATCTATATGCCCTGACACTTTTGTACATTACAAGTATTTTTTCTTCTTCTTGGATTTAAGTTGTGGAATTTAAGCAACAGAGACACCAGCTTACCTTTTCGAAGAAATCAATAAAACCATGTTTTTCAAATTAAATCCATACTGCGGGGTGTCAATGTAAGAGGTTTTAAAAACGTATAGGAAAGAATTTCAATTAAAATTCAGAAACACTCAGAAAGTACAAATTAATAAGGTTTTCGGTTTCTTATTTATCGCTAAAGTGGGCATGAATCATCCGTATCTCACGGATGCGTTAAAGGGATCACGACTAAATTTAATTGTTACTTTACTTTAAGTGCAACACTGTATAATGACGTCAGCGGTAATCAATAAAATATTCTCCTCACCCCAACCCTCTCTCTCACAGTTCCCGATTCATTCTTGTTTATGCCCGGCCGAAGAACAGGATGCCTTGCCGGAACCTGCAAAATGCCTCTCTCTCTCTCTCTCTCTCTCTCTCACTCTCTCTCTCTCTCTCTCTCTCTCTCTCTCTCTCTCTCTCTCTCTCTCTCTCTCTCTCTCTCT